>VWYO01024943.1:12903-29280 GCA_013400275.1 Rhadina sibilatrix
GCGCTCCCGCCACCCTTCCCTCCCCTTCCCTTCCCTTCCCTTCCCTTCCCTCCCCACCTGGGGCACCCATGGGTGCTCAGAGAGCAGCTGCACTCCTGGTGAGGGCCCTGCACCAGTGAGGCTCCAGTCTGGGGGAGCTTCTGTGCATTTAATTAAGAAATGCTGACTAATTTAATTAAGAACTGACTGCAGGAACCTCATTTACGGCTCTGTCTGTCTGTCTGTCTGTCCAGCCTTTTGTCTCTCTCTCTCTGCACCCTACACAATTCCATTGGATCTTATTACTGGAGCTAGGTGGATTCTTGCTTGGCTGAGCCGAGATCAAAAAGTAATTTTTCTTTTTGCAACAGCTGATTAGAAATTCATTTATTTTCACATTAGACATTTGACCAATATCTCCTCTTCCCCCCCCAGCTCCAGCAATTTAGCTCCATTTGTGTAGTCTGCATAATGGAAGACAGTGAGCCTGTTAGGAAAAAACGTGGCCCAGGGCAAAAATTAAATGCAGAATCATGTATCAGAAATGAGATGTATTTACTATTGTTTTCGAAAATTAATGGTGCATTTTTAGTTTTTATAATGTAATTTAATGATGCAATTCATCTAATAAAAACCCACATTTTAACTCAATCCTACAGACCTACTGGGGCAGGACAAAATGTACCTTTCAGATGTAAGATTTTTAGAAAACCCTTTGGGCTCTTTTTTTTTGTTGTTGTTGTTGTTGTTCTGCAGGCAAAAGAAGAGAAACTCTTTGCTTGCTTTGGCTACCAGCTGGGCTATCAGCAGGAGTCCAATAAAAAGGACGTTTTTCTTTCTAAATATTGGTGTTTGTGCAGCATGCAATAATATTATAAATGCAGCAGTGGGTTTGAAGCACAATGCTGCAGCTGATTATGGAAAACCATATGGTGCTGGCATGTTAAACTGATGCAGATTGAACAGGGGCTGCAGCTTGAAATGCCACGGCCCCGAGATTGTGCTAAACTAGAATAAATATGCAGTGTCAACGTAGGGGAGCTGTCATTTTCGGCAGCAAGAGGCAAACTGTGTCAAAATAACGTGAACTGATGGGAGACAAACCCACAGAAGTCAGCACTGAGCACGTTGCTCCTTCTCTGGAGCAGTCCTGGGCTTGGGGAAGGTCCTTGCCCACTTTTAAAAGCGTTATTTGGGTTCAGCAGCTCTGGATCAAGGGCTGGGGGAGCCCCAGGTGGCCTGGCTGGGTGGTGACAGATTGCAAAGCACAGGTTCTGCTCTGGCTCCATAGAAAGGAAATGCCCAAGCCCCTGGTTTTGTGGGTGTTTATGACATTAAAGCCCCCTTCTTGTTTTTGCATCACGATTTTCAGCCTCTTTGCAAGGTTTTTGTATTACCTTTGCTTTTGTAAAGTGAGCACAGGTAGATTTGCCAGGGATTTTAAAGCCTTCTGAAAGTGCAGTTCTGTAATTGGGACAAGCCAGGTGAGGGGGTTCTCCTTCCCTTCCCCACTGCCTGTTCTGCTGGGACCAGGCTGATCCTGAAAGCAGAGCTGACCAGGACACAGAAAGGTCTGGGTTTGCCTTAATCACTGAACTGGAGGGGCAGGGAGCACTGAGGCTGAAGGATGGGGCTGACTTTTTCATTGGGAATAGAGATTTATAGTCAGCCTCAACTGAACATGGTATTTCCCTCTTTTTTTTTTTAATTAAAGGTGCTCCTAGAAAATGCATACAGTCTTGATCTCCAGCTTTAAAATATGCCCTCATCTGCTTTCTCAAAACCTCCTTTAACAAGCAAAACTTGAAGTTGTAGCTAAACATATACTAATCTTATTTTAAGATAACCTCCTTCCTATGGACATTAAAAACGCACATTTGCCAGAAGGAGTTAAACTTAAGCGCATCCAATCTGACACCGAAGTAGACTTTGGTACAGAGCTGCAGAAGGAGGGGAAATCTATTCATTTGTGGGTGAATTAAACATCCATTTCTCTTTGTTTCCTGGCTCTGGTGCATGATTTCCCAGAGGACAGCAGGAGACAGCCCCCGTGACAGGAGCGAGGGGAGCGCTGCCATCAGCCCTGGCACCACGCTCTGGGGGGATGCCCTTGGCTGCTCCTGGGAGGTTTGGGAGCAGGAAATGGGAACTGCTCTGGGTCTGGCCAGGACCCCACTGTTCAGGCTCCCGAGGCACACAGAGGAAATCCTCGGGGTGGGTCAGTGTTTGGGCAGGTTGCACTGAACCCCAGGAGAAGCTGCTTTTTCCCTTCCCCTTTTGGCCCCTCTCTGTGATTTGGTCTGAGTTTCAGATGCGCTTCAGTTTCACTCCTTCTGGCAAATGTACATTTTTAATGTCCATTTTGAACCATCCCAGCCAGCACATCCACACTCCTGCTCCCCCCAGCCAGCCTTCAGCAGTCTCTGTGTTGTTCTTATCCTTTACAGCCATGAGATGCAGCCCTGGAGAGGGGAGCAAACCATCCAGCTGGAGTTCCAACCATCCACAAGGTTTCTGGTGGCTTATTGCAGGCTGAAACTCAGCCTACACACTCTGGGCAGTGAGCAAAGTGGTGCCTTTTCAATGCTGTAATTGTGTTTGAGCAGGGACAGAGGTGGAAGGTTTGTGCAAACAACAGAGAAACGTGTCCAGGTGACAAGGGCACCAGATTGTTTTAAATTTTTACTCTTATTTTTTAATGGAGCTGGCTGGTAACTTTTTGACCACTATCTTATTTATAGCTTTATAGCTTCAATCCCAGCACTGGATTTCCAGCTGGACAAGGAGCTGGCTCCTGCAGCACTGGTGTCCTGTGATGTCTGGTGGCTTTATGGCACCTGAGCCTGACTCTGCCTCTGTGACACTAAGTTCCAGATGCAGCTGGGACTAATCCAGTCTTGGCTACCTGGTAGCAGAGCCCAGGCTTTGAATGCTTTATGTGTATTGTGAATTTTTTTTGTCACCTGTATTGGATTTAAAATCTAGCGAGGCAGAGTCTGATTTGCTGTGGCAAATCCTATGCAGCACTTGATATTGGGAAATCAGTGGTGTTTATGAACTTAAGCTGGGAATGGCACTTGTGTTTTACAGCTGGATGGTCCCAGAGAGGCTGCAGGGTAGAAAATGTGAAATATTTGATGTAAGGAATATCTCGTGTTGATCTCTTCAATAAAGAGGTGGATCACTCTTTGGCTCTGACCTCTAGGTGTGTTTTTTATGTTGTGAAAGAAACTAAAAAGAGTTTATTGAGTGACTGTGTGGCTTGGTGTAGGGTTTAGCAAATAAAAGTGCTCAGGACAGAAATCCAAAGGAGAGCAGGCTGGAGTCACAGGAGTGTTACAGAGAGAGAGAGTTGTTCACAGGGGGGGAGCAGAAGTGAGTGATAAAATGAACACATTTCCTACAGCTGAAGGATTCATTGACTTTTAACGTGGTGTCCTGATTTCAGGTGGGAGAGAGCCAATTTGCTTTGCAGTATCCACTGCAGTGCTGGGGTTTGGGTTCAGGATGAGAGCAATGTCGATGGCTTGGCTGTTGCTGAGTGGTCCTTGCACTAAGGCAAGGATTTATGAGCATTTCACAGAGCCCTGACAGGGGAGGGATGAGGGACACAAGAACCTGGGAGGGGACACGAGCTGGGCAGGTGTCCTCAACTGGCCAGAGTGGCTTCACATTCAGTGAATTAACTGTGGGGAGGTGGCTGGGGGGCAGCAGCCCCAGCTCAGGGGGGCATCAGTCAGGGAGGGCTGAGCAACTGCACTGTGAGTCTCCTGTTTGCATATTCTTTTATGATTTTTCCCCCCTCTTCCTTATCCTATTAAACTGCCTTTATCTCAACCCACAAGCTCTACTTTTGTTCTGGTTCTCTCCCCCATCCCACTGGGAGAAGTGAGGAGCAGCTGTGGGGGGTTTCACTGCCTGCCCAGTTAAACCACGGCGCGTGGTGGGTTGAAACAGAGCTCACAGGATTAAAAAAAAAAAAAAAAAGAAATCTAAAAGTTCAGCAAAACTGCTGGTTGGTCCAGGCTGTTTATCAATAACTTGGCACTAGGTTTCCCCCAAAAAGCATGGCATAATTTCTCAGTGAGCAGCCCGAGTGCCTGGGAGATGATGTTATGGTGTGAATTACACAGTGTCAGCTGTCCCTGTCAGCACTTTCACAGATGCCACAATGTGCAGGAAACGCTGTGGCTGCAGCTATTTAGGTTCACTGTGGTGGTGGTTGTAGTTGAAAGCACCACAAGTTACCAGCTAAAGGAAACCTGGGAGCCCTCTGTTGAATGGTTTGCAGCCCAGATGAGCTGGGTCACACACCTGAGTGTCACCTCTGGCTCCTGAAAAATCTCCTTGCTTGTAGATATTCAGGGCACAAGGCTCCGTGCTCATGTCCAGCCAGTTCTCCTGGCTCTGAGCTCCTTTTGCTGAGCCCCAGCACAGCTTTGCTCTCACCTGTGTCTCCCCAGAATGCTGGGGGGCATCTACAGGACCCAGGCTGAGAGCTGGGGTGATTCCTGTGGGTTCAGCCAGCAAAATCCCTGCCCTGCTGTGCATGCCTGGGCTTCCCACTGTTGTATTCCTCTGGGAAATGGTTTTTCCCCAGAGACCCCCTAAAGCTGTAACCTTTTAGTTTAACCCTACCTTTCCCCTGTCTCTGACCAATTGGCTCATGGCCAGCTGTCTGTGCTGGGACAGAGAGTCTGGATAAACCCCTGCTCTTCCTTGTTCACTCTCTTTGCCCTGGGACCCCTTAGAGAATAAAGCCTCGGGACATTCCCCTGAGGTAGGAGCCTCTTTTGAATCCATCACCCTATCCTTGGAGCATATCCCCCCAAAGCTCCCCAGAAACTGAGCTAGCACAGAAACCCAGGGGGGTAGTGCTTCATCCCACTGCAAGCTTTCCTCAAGTTTTAAAGACTGCTTTGTCCTTGTTTTTGGTGGTTTTTTTTTTTTTTTTTTTTTTTTTTTTTTTTCCTTTTTTTTTTTTNTTTTTTTTTTTTTTAATGTTCTTCCCGTTAATCTGTTTTGAAGGGAGTGAAGGCAGCTGGCGCCTCAGCTGTGCGAGCTGCAGCCCAGCAGAGCCCAGGCTGGCTGCAGGAAGGGCGATGCTGGCCAGCAGCACCCACTGCAGCCTCTCCCGTTCCCTGCAGATGGTACTGTTGGACCATTTTGCAGCCACCCACCTCGGCTACCGCCGCCGGTTTAAGGAGAATTTTACAGCGGGGAGCAAGGCAGATGCACAGAGCCAGCAGCACCACAGCACCCACTGCTCCTGCTGGGTAAAAGATGCACAATTTTTGAGTGGTTTTGGGAAGGTCAGGCACCTGGGGTGATGCCAGCGTGCTGTGTAAGGGGGGGTTTGTAGGCACAACCCTCAGCAAGGGATGACCAGCGTTAATTTAGGTGCAATTTACCCTGAGGGAGTTCATAGCAGCTTTAGCTGTGCGGATGGCCGGAGTTTTTGTGGGATTCCATCAGCTCATCAGCTGCAGTGCTGCCAGGGGTGGAGAAAAGCAGCTCTGGGCACTCTGGGGATGCTGCTGGGTCCTTCTGAGCAGCTGGTGCTGAAGGCCAAGAGGGAGCTGAGCTTCTTCCACACCGCTGCTTTTAGGTTTTTGTGACACTTGGCTTTGGTGCCTTGCCTGCCCACACAGGCTGCATGAGAGGCACCGTGCCAGCCCTGGAGCCTCTTCTTTCCTGGGTTTGAGCACAGCTACACCCACCCCAGCAGACTGATGTGTCCCCTGCAGTTTTCTGCTGCTCAGAGCCAGCGGGGCTCAGCAGGCGCTGGGCTGTGCTTTCCCCTCTGCCTGCACATTCTCTGCGTTTCAGCCCCGAAATCCCAGGGCCTCTTGAAAGTCAATGAGGTGGGAAATCACCTCTCTTTCACCTTTTCCCTTCGGACCTGCTCTGCAGCGGGGCTGTCCCTCCAGGCCGGGTACAGCTGTAATATTTGATGAATATCCAGCTGTAAGATGGACAAGGAGGAGTTTCCCTTTCCCAGTGAGGTGACCTCTTGTCACAACACGACACAAATGAACGACACTCACACACTGAGGTGTCCAAGGCACAAAGGGGCAGTTAATTACAGACCTCAACATTTATAGAATTCCAACAGTGACCGTGGATTGGAGGATGGAAATTGTCCTCTCCAACCACACTGGTCAAACCAACAGCCCATCAATTCTCTCCTCCTCCAGAAAGGAATGCAAAACAATCATTATTTACATGAAAAGTGCCTGAGAAACTCCACCTCAAAAATGCAAACATCAGAAGGCTTTAGCAGAACTTTAGAAGACCAGGGTGTCACCCTCTCAGCTGGCACACCCATGATCCTGCCCCAGCTCACACATCCTGCTGCTGCCCAGGCTGGAAGCAAACCAGGAGCAGACACCAGCACCTGTGGGAGCTCAGTGTGCCACACGTGCACACGGGCAGGGCTGTGGGAAAAGGGCCAGAAACAGGCACCCCTGGATCTGGCTGAAATTCATTTGGGCTTTTGATTTCCTCACAGGCCTGACTTCTGGATGAGGTGCCAAGAGCTTTGAACTTCCCCAGGCTCAGGAGGCTTTGGGTCTTGGTTTGCAGCTCCTGGTTGGTGTAAGGGCTGTGCCGTGCACCCTCTCTGGTGTGAATCACTCCCATATGGAACAGCACAGGACTTCTGGCTGCATTCAGAGGGATCTCCTCCTAGACCTATTGCTGTTTCTGTCTTGTTGCCAGGCAGTTCATGTTTAAGCTTTCATCAGATCAATTTTCCTCCTTTGAAAGGAAAGCAGCCGGTTAACCTGAGTGCCAGGGAAATGGGAAACACTGCCCTGCCTCTCCCCAATGTGCCAGGCAGGTGTAGAGGGGCTTAGGAAAAGTGATAAAAGCAATTAGTCATGTGTGGAAGTGGAGGAGGAACAGCATCCAGCTCAGAGGTTTGTCTGGATTTGCTGTAAACCTGTTAAGCTCAGTTGTTGGATGGAGTTTTGTGAAGGATGGGCAGGCAAGTAAAGATTGTGCTGAGTGAACTTCACAGGTTCCTGCTGTTTTTAGAGCCTCGTGTCTCCTGTATGGACTTCCCATCCCCATCCTGCTCCAAGGAGTGTCAGATGTGGAGGGAAGGGTGGAGAAACAAAGACTGATCTTTCCTGCCCATGGGAAGTAGCTGGGGTCTGAGCTCTGGAGTGAGAAGTTTGGCATGGGCTCTGGAAGCAGGACAGGGCTCAAAGGGTGGGTTCCCCTCAATCACTGCTCCTGCAGCATCTGCCAGTTTGTGCCCAAACATTCCCAAACTCCTCCGTGCCTGCAGGTCTCAGTTCCTCTCCCCTGACCACTCACTGCTCAGAAAATCTCCACGGAATAGAGCAGCTCAAAGATAACAGTGACACCAGATAGCATTCCTCTCCTGCCTCTCCTCCTTTTCCAAATGGCTGAAGTGTCTTTATTATTTAAAAAAAAAACCAAACCAACCCTGCACAGACTAAAAAAAAAGCCTGACTGAGAGAGACAGAAAGCAAAGGAAAAGGAGAGGTTTAGGCAGCAAGCCACAAATAAGCACCATCAATCATGGTGCAGTCAAAAATGTACATGTGCTGGTACCTGCTAGTTATTGGCAGTGCTCAAGAAGTCTCCTGAGTGCAATCTTCAGGGCTCCTCAGATAAATAAATAAATAAAATTCCATGTTCTTCTGAAAAACTGCTTGTCAGCACCGGGATGGCAGGTGCATTAACTCCCTAAGAACCAGATTATGCCCTGCATGGCAAAAAAGTGCAAACACAGAGAAATGGGGTGTCACTCAACTCCTGCGTCCTCTCAGGTTGTTTTCATGGGAAGTGCTTTGAGACATAAATACAGCCCCTTGTATAAATGAGTTTAGGAAAAAAAAGAGAGATACTGAGATGTACATGGTCTAGTTATCCTGTTTACATGTTTACTCCAAATTTGCACCTGTCTGACATACGATTGGTCTTTTTTTTGTTTTTTTTCATTCTCCACAAGGATAGCTAAAAAGTTTAGATTTATTTAGCTTCCTCTCCCTCCCACCACCCTCCCAAGCCTTGGAAAACACTCTCCTGGTGCCACCTGGCTGCCTGCTCACCCCCCCCACCCCAGCTCTTCTGCCTTGTAGCTCTGAAATGTTTCCTGTAAAAATAAAATCCCTCTCTGAGAGCTCCTGTCTTTTCTCCTTAATTTCCCCTTAACTCTGCCTTCCCTTGGCTTTGCTTTTATTCCCCTTAATTTTGGATTTCAAGGTTATGTGGCCTTGGTTATTCTGCAGAGGCCCTCAAACCTCTCCCATCCTTCTGCTCCCCCCTGCTCCTTTTCACACACTGTGTTCCTTTTAATCCAGGAAAGTGACATTATTGCCAGTGGAAGTCCTGAAGGAGCAAAGTCCAATCCCAGGATGAGCAAAGGTTGCATGGCCTAGTGCCAAAAGACAAATGGATTTGGGGAAGTGGCCATTAGCCCTCCCCTGAACTTGACAATGTGTTTCCTACGATTCCTATCCCATGTAGGAAGAGGCTGATTATTTTTAGCTGTGGGTGAGCCAGCTGCTCCTAGGCCACCCTCCAGCCCTCCCAAGGACAGCAGAGATGTCTGCAGGCTCTGCCTCAGCCCCTGGCAGCACGGTGGGAGTGAGGAGGGATGAATTCCTGCTGTACCTGCTGGCAGGGAAACGTCCCCTCACCTGCAGGTGCTGCACCACGCCCTGCAGGATGGTTTCCTTTTCTCCAGCACCTTGATCTGGTTCAGTGAATCCTTCTATGAGTTTTGTCTGACTCCCTGTCTTGGGTTATGGAACCAAAAATGTGTATTCTAGTTCATCTGCTGAAAGCATTTGGGGAGATTTTTTTTTTCTTTATCTCTTGTAACTCTGGGAGAAGAGGGGGTGGGTGCCTTTTGATAATGGGCCAGCTGTTCAAACCAGGTGGGGCACTGTTTCTTATCTCTTTCACCCTGGTCCTCCCTCCAGGGGGATGGTTTTCTGCTAATGAACCATTAACACCTCCCCAAACTATACCCTCCCCAAAGCAGAACATCCACATTCCATCATCCCAGTGGGAGATGCTCCACNGGCAGATGCTTGTCTGTCCAAACCAAGACACTCCCATGGCCTCACCCTTGGTTTCAACACAACCAGTGCAGGCAATAAATGTTAGGAGAGAGGTTTCACTGCCTACCAACCCCCTGCAGTCCATCACTACCTTTCTTTCCTTGGTTTTCCCACAGTGAGTTCCATGTTTAGCTGGATTTAGATGACCTGGGCTCCATCCATGCCAGCCTCCCCTGTGTCCCAGGCTGTGGCTGGAGCAGGGCTGGCTTTGCATGGCTTGGCCCGTGATGCTGACCCTGGGTGGCAACTGGACCAGTTTCAAACAGGTCATCTGGAGGCCCCAGACCCTTCATTTCACTGCAGGTTCATGGAGCATTTGTTCTCCGTGGTGGATGTTTTGATAGGATGCACTACAGGCTCAGTGCTGCCTGGTTTGTCCCATTTAGAAATAGCGTTGAGATATTTCTAAAAGATCTCACTTCTGGGTTTTTTTGGGGCTTGAAGGTAAATTAAGGAGATCCCAAGATTTATGAGCATCCCAAAAATATTTGTCTTCAGGGATGGTCCTTGGTTGGGCTGAACAGGGTGGAGATGGGAATTCTGAGCGTGGTTTCCTGTGGGAAACAGATCAATGACCTCCTAGGGAAGATCCTACTTCAGAGTGGGGAAAAAACCAATGAAGTTGGGATTTACCTGTTGCCACTTCAGAATTAAGAAACCCAGAAACACATTACAGAAAGGTGCAGGAGCAGACTTTATCTGGGACCTCTCCAATGCACCCAAACTCGACGTTTGTGGTATTAAAACAGCCCCATCCCATGACAGGCCTGGAAGTTTGTCCTCCAGCAGATGAACGAGGCAAGCCTTCTTCATTTTTATTTCCCTTTTATCACGTCTCTCACTTTGCCCCCAGCACTATCACTCGGCCCTTGGTGTTGTGATGGATGCAGAAGCTGCAGGTGGGAGGCAGAGGAGGGAGAGAACCCAGAGCCAGCCCTGCAGCAAGGCAGCTCTTGGAGAGGCAAACGTCATAAAATGGCAAATGACAAATGTAAAAAATTGGCTGCAGAGTCTGGGATGCAGGAGGTCTGCCCCGAATATCCTCCCCCCTACCTCTTTTCTTTTTCCAGGATTAAGGAGGGTGCTTGTGGGAAGAGCAGCAGTGGTGACAAGCAGCTGCCAGCTGGTTTCACTGAGGGGGCTGTGTGGCCCCTCTGCTCCATCCTGTGCCCTTCTCCAGCCCAGAAACTTTCCCTTCCAGACCACAGGTTTATTTCATTTCGGTCCTACTGCTGGCAATGGTTTTGTAATGGGCTGTGGGTTAGGAAAAAGCAGAGGTTTTTTTTTCCCTTAAGTGAGAAAAGGAGACGACATTGCATGGCAAAATAGAGCAAAAAAATAGTTTGTTGGCTGATTTTCTTCCCTGCCTTGCTTCTGTGTGTGATGCCAGCAAAAGAAATTGCATTTCGGAGTGATTTAATAGCAAAATTACTTTTATTTTTAATTCTTTTCCCTGCCTCAGAGCAGAAAAAACACAAGATGGAGCTCTGGGGCTTTCCACTGCGGCTGGGCTTGAGTCACTGTAAAAACCCGTTTGGAGACCTTGAAATTATGGGGTTTATTATTTTTTTTCCCCCCTCTGTTTAATTTTTTCACATTTGTTTTAAAATTGTAAACGTTAGAGATGTTATAATTAAAAAAAAATGTAATTTATTGTTGCTGGTCGAAGTTATTTACTTTTCCACTTGAAACTCAGAACTTTTCTTTATTTATGATTGTTACAGGGCAGCATTTTTCTCTCTTCTGGGAGGCTGCAGCCCAGGGATGCTCTCAGACCACAGCATTCTTCTCCCTGACACCCTTGCCTGGGCTGGGGAAGCTTTCAAACCTGCCCAGCTCTGTGTGCAAATATTAAATGTGCTGGCTTTCCTTCGTGTGTAAGGGAATAAATGATGTTTTGAAGTGCTCTTCTTCCCTCCTAATCAATGAACACCGAGCTGGGAAAATTTAAACCAGTGCAGCGAGTCAGGAGAACTGGGTTCTTTAATTAAAGGGAAAGCATTTTAGATGTTAAATTATATAGAACTTACACAGAAACAAAAGGAATTATTACTTTGTGTGACACGTGTTTTCTTCCTTCTTTTTTTTCTACTTACTTTTCTCTCCATTTTCTTCTTTTATTTTTTTCCTTCAAAAGGGTGAGCTCTCCTCTTCAATGTGCTTCTTTCCCAAGTGAACTGGTGCTAAGGATGTCAGACCTTTTCAGCTCTGCCTGCTGTTATGACAGGGACTGAGTGTTTAATTATGGCTCTGTTGCATAGATAGGGTGATTTTTTTTTTTTTTTTTTTGACTGGCTGGAGTTTGATTGCAATAGCTGTGCCCATATATGGTTAAAAGTGACAAAAATTAATTTGAAAGATATTGATTAAATTAAAATTAATTTAAAAGATACACTCTAACCCTCATTAAGAGAGGACAATGGGATTGTGATAGTCGATAGTCTCCCAAAATATTGTCAATTACTCGAAGAACACAAGCAAACATTTAATAAAACCTTTATGAAACTCTTTTTGGGGCTGGGGCGTGCCGAAAATCCGCTCCCCCTGCTTTGCAGAAGTGAACATTTTTTTTTTATTAGAAATTCGAATCACTTTGACAGAGGCTGACAGGGCAATGAGTCTCTGGTGTGGCACAGCTCCTGCTCCAGAGCGCCGGGAGCTTCTGGAGGAGCGAGGAGGAACCCGGCCCAAGGTAGAGCTGACCAGGTCCTGAATAATTCACGAGGAGAATTTATTCCCCCTCTGTTTGCCAACTGTCCCAGCGGTCTGCTCTCTGCCCTATTCAGGACGTGTCGCTTTTCTTTGTGGCTGTGGGGTTTTTGCCCCGTTCCTGCAGCCCGGCTGAGGGGAGGATCACCCGGCGGGGCTTTGGACAGGGCTGCTGGATTTTTGTGCTCCAAATCCAGGTGTCTCAAACTGGGGATTCTTAAAAATATTCGTGCCAGGAGGCTCCTGTGTCAAAAGTCACCACAGCTGGTGAAAGGAAAGTGTGAGAGTGCTGCTTGTTTCACTTCAATTTGCTAACTCAAGGAGATGGTGGATTTCTTTTTTTTTTACTGGGCACTTAGCTGTGGGCATTATTTTTTTTATAACTCCCATAGCTGTCTGAAAGGACTTGGAAATACACCAATTGCGGTTTTGTCTTTTTTTTTTTTTCTCCCCCTTTTTCTTTTAATGTTAGGAAAAGAACAGTTTAAAGGTCTGCCTGTGTTTTGGGTCATTAATAGAGATAATTGTCAGCGGCCGACAAGGCTGCAGCTTTCCTGAGCGGGGAGGCAAAGAAAAACGAGGTGTCACTGTTCAAACCTTTTCAGTTCCTCTGCAAAACATCACTCCTTGAGTAGAACTGCTGCTCTTACCCCCTCCTCTGCTTCCACTGTTAAAAAAAAACCCCTCGAAAAGCGCTGAGCGGAGCAGGGGCAGCTCCTGAACCGCCCGGAGCATCTTCAGCGGTACCCGGCTGCCTCCAAAGCACCTTTAGATTATCCCTGCGCTTGTGGCTGTTCATCAGCTGCCCTTCCACTCTCAGACAGAGCCGAGATGCTCTTTGCCTGCCCCCCGGGTCCCTGCAGAGCTCAGGAACCCTTTCCCTGGCGCGGCGTTCCCCAGCTCCCTCTGGCAGCTGCTCCATCCCCGCTTCTCCCGCAGCTGCTGCGGAGCTTTCCCGGTGGGTGCGAGGCTGGGACAAGAATTCCCCAGCGCTGGCAAAGCTGCAGGAGCCCCGGCAGCGCTCAGCCCAGCCCTGAGGATGGGGATAACGGGCTCTTCCCGAGTTCTTTTCGAAGAGGGTGACAGGCGGGACAGGGGTCTGATGGATGTCTTCATTTATTTATCTATCTCTGGCGTTTTGATCAAGCGCCGTGCTGATGGGGAGGGAGACCTTGGCAATTAAAGGCAGCCAGTTAAAATGTGATCCTTTCTTTTGAAAGAAAACGTGCCTTTGTAAAAGGAGCCAGAGAGAAAAAGAACTTGGGAATTTTCAATGGCACGGAACTGCTTTTGGAAAGGGAAATCTGTCGAACCCGAGAGCAGCTCTTTTGTAAGCAGCTGTAAAGAAGTAAGAAAATGTAAGATATCCCTCCTCTCTTTTTCTTTCCCCAGTCATCAAACGATTGGATTACAAAAAAAAAAAAAACCCTTTAGAATTATTAAAACCTAGGAAAATAAATCCAGCTAAATGTAATAATTATAATGTAGGAATTTTAATCTGCTCTTAGGAAGTGTTATCTTCTCTTTGTACTTAAAAATTCAAAGTTCTCATTTATGGGGTTTTCACAACATTCATTACAATATTTTGACAATTAATTTGTTACCCTTTTTCAAGAAGAGGATTATTAATTATATTCCTATTCAGACATCTTAGCAAAGCCTTTAAGTTCCCATTTCCTAAAAGGCATTTAATTCTGACTCCAAAAGGAAAAGTATTGCGTTCTAAATAAATACCAATTGATTATTAAACACATTTATTTTGGATTTACAGCAATTCCATAGATATGCTAGCCATTAAACATCAATGAAAAGACTTTCATTAATAAACTGATTTATTTACCGTGCCATAAGTGTCCTGTTCAATGTAAATTAAATATCTCCTTGGGCTCCTCAGCCTGTAGTGTTACCAAAAGGCAGCTTCATGTTTGAACACTGCACAAAAAGCATTTCTCGTTCAGATTTTCAAGATGCAATCTCAAAAATAATCAATCTGTATAAAAAAAAAGACTTTGGTTACTGCTAGATACCTAATTATACAGACACAGCCTTTGTGCGTGTCTGTAGGAGATATTCTTTGTTATTCTCTTTCTTCTGAACTTTGATGCTATTTAAAAATAAATTTGATTAGCCAGTGGTTATTTACACTATGTTTATTTCTTCCATCTAGAATTCTTTTCAAATTTAAAACCTGAAGGTCACTATCATTTTAGAGCAGTTCATTATCATTTTAGAGCAGTTCATTATTCATGGATAATGCAAAATTTCCAGAGAGAAAAAATGGCTTTATTTTAAAATTGGAGTGCAAGAAAAGAATTATAAGATTGGCTGCACTGGGCATGGTCCTGCACTACAGAATAACAGCAGTTTTACTAAATAAAAACTGCAGGATTAGGCCAAAGATTTTTCTTCATCAGTAGCATAAATTTAAATAGTATAATGTATAAAAAAAAAGTGTGTGTGGTGTACATAGATATCCTGTCATCTTTTAACAAATATCTTTTCCCTATGGGTTTTCCCACTCAGTTTTATGGGGTTTTTCAGTGAATTCACATGAGTAAAATTCCCTGTGTACAGGTGTTGGCAGGGACATGATTCATGCCTGATTTAGTTTTTCTTTGTATTTATTTACGCATGAATATATTTATACAATTATACATGTGTTTATTTATTATGTAAAATATATTTATTTACAGTTGTCGTATAATCTAGAGCAGCTCCCATTTATTACAGATTCTTAGAAGGTTTAAAATATTTTCCTCTCTTCCTATAACCCAGTTAGATGCACAGGTGACCTCAGAAAGAGCAACCAGGGTTTGCTGCACAGGTGCCCCCAGTCAAGGTTGTTGGGGCCAGGATTTTGCTGCCACATTTCTTTTCAGGTCTTGGAGCTAAAGATGAGGAATTGGGGATTTACTTGTCCCAGGAGCCCCTGGATTTGTCTCCTGCAGGTACCAAGGCTCCTCCTCACTGCCCTGCACAGTGAGGGACAGGGCAAGGTGAGATGTTCTTCCTCTAAAGCAGCAAAGGTGACCTCTGGACTGGGCTGGAGGAGCAGCAGGGCTTAACCCAGAGCTTAAACGTGAGGAGGTTTGTGCTGTTGAGGCTTTTTGTTTCTTGAGGCTGCACACAAACACTTCTTGCTGCTCTATTCCCCCCCAGCTGTGGCAAAAGCCGTGCTCAAAGGGTGCTGGTGTGGGGGCAGCAGGGGATGGAAGGGAGGGGAGGTTTTCTCTCAGGCAGGTTGCCAGGGTTGGGCAAAACTGCACCAAAATGTGAATGGAGGAGAAGAGGGGGAATTGTTCCTCTGCCCCCTGCTCGTGCAGAGGGCTCAGCAAAGCAGCAGCTTTGCCCAAGTGCAGAAAGTGGAGCTGAGCTCCTGATTTCATTATTTCCCCCCCTTTCCCTCTGGACATTTACGTGTTTGTGCATCGATTCCAGCTGAATGCCTTTGGAGCAGGATTTGTAGCAGTGCTGTACTTGGGATTTCCTGGGGGCAAAGACCTGAGACCTCAGGACCTGTTGCTGTTACCACTGTGCCAGTCCTGCCCTGGAGGTGCAAATGTCTTCTCCTGCACTGCCCAGGGATGGGTCTCTTCTTCCCTCAAGAATCAAAGACCTTGATAAGCTCTTTTTAATACTGAGGGAGAGATGAGGATTAAAGTGAGGATGACTTAGGTGCAAAGCTCCTTCCTCCTTCTCCAAAGGTGCTGAAGAGGCATCACACACAGAGCCCTGTGCCTTCAATTAAGACTGAATTTTAAGTCAAATAATCAACTTACAAACGAGGAATTGACAAAAAATGTGGGCTGGGATGGGAAACGCCTCTTTGGGTAAATTGCTGTGGGTGGTATAAGCAGGTCTGGAGCCAAAGGGAGAGGTTTTCATTTACCTGGAAAAGCTGGAATTAGCCAGAAACCCCTTCCTTGCTGCAGTGTTGTGGCTCTGCAGTGTGATTCCTACGGGGCCCAGTGTGAGCTGTTACTGGCAGGGATTTCGTGCTGACACCACATCTGACAGCCCCACCTTCTGTGGGGCATCGAAATTCCTTTCCCATACATTTCCTGTATCTTCTCTATTACTGCTTTAAAATCACTTTTCCTTTAATTGGCTCAGGAGAAAGGGCTCGTTCCTTTGCCTTTAACTTTTCTTTTTTTTTTCCCATAAACTATTTAGGAAAAAAAAAAATTGCCGAGTATGTAAACTAAAGATCATTAGAGGTTGTGGGGGTTTTTTGTTACTTTTTTTTTTTTTTTAATACTAGATTCAGCAAAATATTGTTTTCTCCCAGGCTCTGGGTCTCTATTTAGATGATTTTTAGCTCTGGGTTGGTTTTTTTTTTTTTTTTTTCCCCTATTATTTATATATTTATTCATTAGAAAGGCCCACAGTCAAGGAGAAGGGGAACACGGGGTTATTAATCTTTCCTGTCATCCATTCACAGATGTGAAGTTCACACCACAGCAAATGTGAAGTCAGCAGTACCCACAAGGTGGAAACTTCAAGCAAAGCAGGCAGCAAGGAATGGGGGTGGGAGAAGGAGAACAGGAGGGGAAGAGGAGAAAGAGAGGGAAGAGGAGAAAAAAAAAAA
>VWYO01024943.1:29328-47400 GCA_013400275.1 Rhadina sibilatrix
ACAAGGGAGTGATGAATGACAAAAGGGAGGGGAGAAAGATGGATGAACAAGGGAAATGGAAAGAGAAATGAGACGGATGGTAAAGGCTAAGGAGGAAAGGCAGATAAGGGAGAAGAAAGTCTGACGAGAGAGTAGGGGAGGAATGAGAGAGACTGAGACAGAATATTCCAGATTGGGTGTTAACGTAGCTGGGCCTGTGTGGGTGCTTGGATATCCTGGAGATGTAAAGGGTAATCACTCTCCCAGCATGTATATGCTATTGATATGTTAATATCATTTTCTTTTTCATCTGAAAGCAATGAAGTTTTCAAGCCTTCTGATTAACTGGGCCTGGCTGGTCCTGTGTATGGCCATGTATTCACAAACACACGTCACACATAAATATTTATACCCCATATACAACATCCCATAAGACAGCAGCCAGCATTAGAAGCCCTGTTAGTATTGATGTGACATTGGGCAGACGTGTTTGTGCTGATATAACCTGCTGTAACATCAATCCTAACACAGTTTTTTGGGGGGGAAACAAAATGTAGACAGGCATTAATAGAAGCATTGGGTATGTGCTATTAAAAACCAGCCCACCATAATGAGATGTGTGGGGTCTGAGATCCCATTTAGCCACTGCTTGTATGATATGGACAGTCTTCTTTGCAGTTTTGCAGTTTATCATAAAGGGTATTTGAAAATAAGTGATTTCTCAGTTGTGCTGTGAGACAGCTCCTAATACATGCTTATGTATTCACACAGCCTCCAAATTACTTGTTAATTCATTGGTTTAGGTAAATTGCAGTCAGGTGGAGAAATAACTCTTGGAAAAAGAGACCATTTGGGGCAGCTCACAGTGCAGTGACAGCATCACCCTGCTGTGGCCCCATTTAGCAAAGCCATCCTGGTCGTTCCTCCTCTGGCTGTGCCAGAAACTCTGCAAGTTCCTCAGCAGCTTTGCACCACAAGTTGCACAATTTAGTGGGGGGTGGCTGCAGAGCCAGGGGGGTGGAGAATGAATTAAGTGCAAAGCTCCTTCTTCCTTCTCCAAAGGTGCTGAAGAGGCATCAATTATGACTTAGTTTTGAGTCAAATAATCAACTTACAAACGAGGAATTGACCAAAATGTGAATTGTGATGGGAAGCACCCTTTGGGTGATGGGAAACATCTCTCTGAGGCTGGGGACAAGAGGAAGAGGGGCAGGTTGAAAAGCCTCAGCTTCTCTGTACAAATCAGCAAAAGCAGCCAGGGAGTTCTGCTTGTTTTTCCCTCTGAAAAGATTTCGGAGCTCTTGCTTGTGCTAACCAGAGAGTTTATATCTGTCTGCTAAAGTGAAAATTTAACTCTAAAGGTACTTCCAGAACATTTGCTCCTTGTTTGTAGGGTAGGGAAAAACATTTTGTACAGCTTACAGAAATCTTGCTGTCTGTCGCTGGAGCGCTTCTGTGAAGCATTGCTTCACAGGGTAATTTTATTTTTATTTAATTTAATGGGCCCCATCCTTCATTCAGCTACTCAGAAAATAACCTGTATTTATGTGCTGCATTTTGGCTGATTTATCTGATGGCCTACTAGATTCCCTTGTTTGCTGGAATTTTTTTTGGCATCCAGGAGATTTCTGCAGGCTTCTTTCTCCGAGGTGTTGTGCCTCTGTCACAGGCTGTTGGTGCAGTGAGGGGCAGTAGCTCCAGGGCTTACCCCTATCTGCTTTCTTCTTGTATCAGCTCGTAATCCTAACACCCGAGATCTCCATGCTCGGGAAAACCAAGGAAATAGCTGTGTAATCTATCCCAGATGTTGATATTCACTGTGCAAGGTGACTGAGCCTTGCTGTTGCTCATCCTGACAGTCAGAGCCCTGCCACTGGATTTTCCCTTTGCTTTATGCCCAAAGAGCAAGGGTGGGAGTTGTGCCTAAGGCACATGAACACCCTGTGTTCACGTCTATTAAAAAAAAATCTCCTGCATAATATCAATGTTGCTCATTAGGAGCTGAGGAATATCAGCTTTCTGCCACCAGGGTTCTCACAAAATGGGAATTTGTTGCTCCTGCTTAAAGGTCCCCACTCCGAGTGGATGCACTGAATAATTCTGGTTATGAATGGGGCAGAAATAAGCCAAGGGGATTTGGGGTAAATCAGTGGAATTAAATTGACTTCAGTTATTTTGGTTTCACTTACAGAAGCTGGGAAGCTGGCCCTTTTTGTTTGAATACTGAATTTCTACAAATTAATTCCAAAACCTCCAGAACCCAGCACACTTCATCTCCAACTCTCCCTAGCCTAATTCCAAAATTCCTGATGGAATGCCACTTGCCTGTGAATTTCTGGCTTTGGTCTCTTGTATATGTATGTGACAAAATTGGTTTTCTTTTTTCTAAGCAGAGATAAAGTAGAAACGAGACAAACTCCCCCTCCCTTCTGCAGAGGTCCAAGATAGAAAAAAAAAGAAAAAAAAAAGAATAAAATATAAAATATAGCTGTACTTTTTCCCCCCTTTGGAAGGACCTCCCACTGACTATATCATTATCTGTCTCATGTAGGATATTGGATTCAGGATCTATAGCAGCGAGCTACGTTAGTATTGAATCTCATTTGATTTAATAAACCTCCCTTGGTTTGATTTAATAAACCTGCTCAGCCTTCCCAGCCTTTTCCAGGCCTTGGGAGCTCCCCCATGGTTCTGGCAGCAGAGGGACACAGGAGGCATTGCCCTTTTCATGTGGCAATGTGGGGATCTGCAACACCACTTGGAAATGCAGATTTTTGGTTTGCAGCTCTTGCCCCTTCCCCTTTCCCTCCCTTCACTCATACCCAGCTTTGGCCACTCCATGTGCAGGCTGTTGACTTTACCTTACTTATTTTCTTATTCTCCATACTTGGACCAATTTACAGCAGACCTGTAATGAAATATTTATATTGAGCAGACTGGAGATACAGAATTATTTTACATTTCTCCAGTGTGTGGAGTACAGTTTTGGAGATAATCTGAGGGTTTTTGAGGGGAGGGAGGGAGGAGAACAGGGGAGAAAATTCAATTTCAAGTGAAAAGGAGCATCGAAAGTGTTGTCAATGGATTTTTCAATATATTAGAAAAAGGGGGATATATAGAGTAAAATTTCAAAGCTTGCAAAATTAACTACATAGCAAAATCCATGCTTCAGGAAGAGAAAGCTTTTGGAACCTGCCTTTAATTTTCAAATGGGAGCTCTTAGGCTGGATGTGATGAGGTTTGGCATGTCTCTTGGCATGTGTGTGGATAGGCAAGCTCTGTGTCTATGGGCTCTCATTTCCTTAGAAGAATTTAAGTAAACCTTCCTCGAGCCAATGGAAGTTAAGTGAGCAGCACGAAACTGCTCCGTGTCTGCATTAAGCTTGGAAAAAATGAAATGCTGCTCTAACGTGTCAGGCAGGGCTGGCTCCAGGAGCAGGCAGAGGCAGGATTTTGTCGTGAGGGCTGGAAAAGGCTGAAGCCTGATTGCAGGCAGGGAAACTGGCAATTCCTTTTAGCTTGCTCTGAACATATTCTGCCTGCAGGTCTGAAAGAGATTAACCTTCTGTGAGTTTCTTTAAAATAAGGTGCCCAGGGCTAGAGGGTTCCAGCTACAGGAGAAAACCCCTGTGTTGAAGAGTACAGTGCCTTATTAGACTCCAGAGAACCCTCAAGAGCAAGGCAATAGGAATATACTCACAACACCTAATTAGAACCTGTTGTAATGGGGAGGATCCAAAGGTTTGGTGTGAATCTGTAGGGTATGATAACTGGTTGAAATAATTTGCTTTGAAGGCATCATGGGGTTGGAAGTCCAAGTCCTGTCCATCCTCATTGGATGTTTATAAAAAGTGCATTCCTAAAATTTACCTCTTTTTTCTTACAGGTTACTAAACTCAGAACCAGCAGCGAAAATCCCAGTGATTTCCAACACAGGAAATGCTTCTTTTGACCACTGAAATACTTGGAGTGTCTCTTGGAGGAGAGATCCAAATCCCTGCCCGAAATACCGTGATGGTGTTTGGAATGCCTTGCCCATCAATCCTTTTGCCTTCATAAACGAGTGTTTGCCCATCTCAGAAGCTGCTGCATCTCCTAAAGCATCATCCAAGATCCCAGGCAAAGGGAGAGGTGAGAGGTGTTGCTCTGGATTGTAAAATCTCTGTATCCATAATGCATGAAAGGGCCTGTGACACAGCACAGGGTTTTAGTTCTCCTGCAGCGCTGAGATTTGGACAACTCCACAGACTTTTATGAAAATGTAATGCACCTCTGCTGCCTTCTGAGTGGTAAACTAGGAATTTGAAAGTGACAAATATTAGCAAGCTGCCTTTACTGCTAACAAAAACTGGGCAGGAAAGAAAAGGACTCTGCAGAGCCTTTGACAGAATGTTTAATAACTTGTGATTATTGTTTCCCAGAGGTGATGTGTGTAATATGTATTTTCCTATTTCTTTCATTTTATTCCAACACTTCTGCTGGAGACTGCTGTGGCTCTGCATTCCTGAACTTCTTCTCCAGTCAAAGGTTAGATAATTTGGGGAACCGCAGCCAAAGCAAAGCTGTGACACCTTCTGCTTCCTTTAAAAAAAATTGCACCAAGCCAAAGCTGCTTTATGTTGGTGCAACAGTGTGAAAATGGACCCCAGCCACACGAAAACAGTGAGGGATGAAACCTCTGCAGCTCTGGGGCAGCTGGGACTGGAGCTATGACAACCATTTTGCAGATGGATGGAGATTAATCACACAAAATGCAAAAAATGGACTCCATCCCAGGTGGATTCTGCTGGAAGGAAATAAATTTCATTGGGAGTTGAACTTCCTGTTCCGGAATCTTAAAGTTTTGGATGGCTTTGGTACCTTGGCATGGAAATGTTCACAATTTTGTACATAAGAATTGATCACTAGATAAAATTTCAAGAAGGAACATTCTTAGCCTTGATTAAAAAAAAAAAAAAAATTGTTTTGGGCTTGGCAGCTAAGAGCACACCCTTTGTGGATGTGAAGGAAGAGCAGAGGAGGAGGAAGGCAGGTGTGCCCCTCGAGAGAGGTGCAGCCTGGGAGGAGCAGAGTCAGGGAGGTGTTCAGGGATGCAGGTCAAGAGCTAGGTGCCAACTAAGTAGCAAGATACATTCAGGAAGATTTTCTGAGTAATCAGGAGCACTTATGATTGAAAACACCAGGGTGAAGGCTGAGTCCCCATTGAAGAATGAGAAATGATTCCACAGCTTCCAGCCTGGGAGGGAGGATCACATCTGCTCCTCTGCATCTGTTTTTGTAAAAAGATGTGCAGAAATGCCTGCTCAGACTGGTTTCATTTCAGTTGAGCAATGCCTGGGTGAGAGCTGGAGCAGCAGCAGGGCAAGGGAGTGATTCAAACCCTCAAGAGCCACCTCTTGTGTCAGGCCAAGGCGCTGGAGAGCCGGCCAGAAAGCCCAGCCATGTTTTAGAGAAGTTTTCCTCTTTTCATCCATAGAAACGAAACACAAAGGCAATTTAATCAGGTGGTAAAAGAGGCTGCTGGTTAATACCTTTGCTAGAGTCAAAGTGCTCAGGCTCTTCTGAAAAAATGGATTGGAGGGAACTTCTTGGGATGCCCTATCCCTGGGAGTGTTCAAGGCTTTGGGCATCCTGGTCTAGTGGAGGGTGTCCCTGTCCATGCCAGGGGTGTTGGAACCAGGTGTTCTTTAAGGTTTTTCCAACCCAAACCATTCTGTGATTTCACTATGAGACTTTTTTTTCCCCCCAGGGAGCAGCCCCCAAAACTTCTCCTAAGTTAAGGGTGATGAATTTCCAATCATCACAGGAGTTCACTGGCAGCACAGTTTGGAGCCAGTTATAAAATGTAAACAGCTTTTTCACCGTGAAATATTTCATATTTTAAAAATTAAGAGAGTGTTATTTACTCTCTTTCCCTGCCCACCCCCCCATGAGTGGTGTTGCTTATGTGCTGTTGGCAGATGGGATGTGGATCATTTTAATTAGATTTTATTGGACTGTTATACAGCCCATAATTGTGATCATTACTCATTTTCACTGTGGTTCAGACAGATCCTCTATTTAGACATGATGATATTTTGATGAGACAAGTCCCATGTAACTTGTTATGTTAGGGGCCAGTAGCCAAAGCAGTGGGATGAGGTGTTTCACATGGAAACTGGAGCAGATTAATAAAAGATCTGATGGTCAATTTGTGCTCCTAATTGTGCCCGGATTGTGGATGCAGGGGCAGAAGGTCTCCTTGGGCTGCAGGAGCCCTCACAGCTGAAGCCCAGGGAGCAAATGTGGCAGAGAGGGAGCAATCCCCCATCTCACCTTCAGTAGAGGAGCAAACCCATTGTGGGCATCAGCAGATGAGCTTCTGCCAGATCAAAGCTCTCGTGCTCATGTTCACATCAGTGCTGTGTTTGGTCCCATGGGTTTTTCTCCTTTTCTCTTGTGGTTTTTTTGCATGGCTGCTCTTGTACCTCCCTGCAAGGGGATGGGGAGAGAAGCCTCATCTGAAGTGAGAATGAATCTGTGGTAATTCTCTACAACCAGGAGCATCTTTGTCCTGCTGGTGGGCCCCCCCTGCTTTCGAGGCTGTGCTCAGGCACTGAGGTATTTCCTTCACTTTCCCCACAGCATATATCAATAGTGAATAATAATCACTATTTGGGCTCCTGCCTTATGCCAGCAATGATGGTGTCCTGGCAAAGCCTTTTGTGGGAGCTGTGTTCCACTGCCAGGCAGAGCAACCTTCTCATCTGAGCCCAGCAGTCTCCTTATCTCTGAGTGATCAGCCTCAGCTTATTCCTCTCAGCTTTTCAGAACCACAACTCTATTTGGACATCAAACCTGTGGAGAACAGATCCATCTCTTCATTTGTGTCCTAAGGACAACAGGAACGTTCTGCACGACTACCAGGATTCGTGGTTCAAAGGAACTCAAAAATGTTTGGATGAAAGATTTAGATTTTGAGGTTTTCCCCCCGTTTCTGAATAAAGCTGCCCTTGGATAACCCTGGAACAAACATTTCCTTCAAGAGAATAACTGCTGACCCACCTGCACTGCATTTGCACAAGCCAAAGTTGTTGGAGAAGTAAAAATGCTGGGGTTCATGGGCTGTGGGGTGCAAATATTCCCAGCTGCTGGTGCACAGATGTTACCTGCACTGTGCCTGTCTCTATCCCAGGAACAGATAAGGAGAGGGGAGGGTACAAGTGGCTCCAGCCTCCTGTGAGAGAGTGAGGAATTCTCCCCTGGCATTTCCACACTGCCGTGGGACTCACAGGGTTTGAATCATTTTGCTTCTGTTCATCCAGACACACCTTTACAGGATTGTGTTCAGGTGCTGCCTAAAATTACCGCTGAGCTGAACAAACATCTCAGGTCATATTTTAATCATAATAAACTCTGGTTCCACTGTGCACATGCAAATGAGGCCAGCCAACCCTTCAGTTGTGTGGGTCAGATCTGCTTGCTCTCTGCAAGCTGGAAAGGAGGCGAGCTGCAAGGGAAAGAGGAACAGCACCTAAATCCACCAGGAAATCTGTGCCATCTTCATCCTTTATTTCAAACAAACCAAAAAATCCAAATATTTTACCATTTCTACGCAGAGGCACAAGCTGTGTTTTTCTAGTGCTCTGTCTAACAGATCCATTGAGATGCAGATGTGGCTCCTGTCTGTTGCAGTTTCCTCCTGTGTCATTTTGTGGTCCAATTTAGTGCTGGCTAACTCACCTTAACTTCTTGCTTCATTTTCTCCTTCCCCTTCTTTACACTTGGGATTCCTGTCCACCTCTTGCCAAAAAGTAAATGTGATGACAGATTCCTTCTCTACTTTTACCTTAGTGGTCTTTACGTCTTTTAAATTATGGATGCAACTCAGCAGGATAACAAATGGAGAGACAAAACAAACTTACAGGTCACTTCTTTGGCCATTATGCTCTGGCTTATGTACAGTGATACTGTAACAGCTAAAAAACAGAATTTAGTCCAAGTCAAATAATGCTCATAAAAGAATCAGTTACAAACCTATCAGTCTTTTTTTTTTTTTTAAGCAAAAAATTATTTTAATTTATTAAAAAGCACTCACTTTTGGTAAGTGATTTGTATCTGTTGGGTTTTTTTGGGAATTGGACCAGCTCACCTTAGAAAATTATCTTCCTGTTTTGGTTAATGTCAGCACACTCCAAATCCGTGTTGCTCCATGGGACGAGAGAACCTTTCCTAACAAGAGAATAATAATCACTAAATTCTGGGATGACTTGTTACAGAAAGAATGTGCACTAAAGTGGGTGAAACACCAAGCTTTATTTTCTCATGCTGACTTTTCAAGTGAATAATTGCAAGCTGTGATTAATGTCACCACAGAAGGCTGGCATGCTTCTTTTAGAACATACTAATGAGTCCAGTTTTATTGTTGTTCTAATAACCAATTCAAATACCTTAATGTAAGCATTATCTTTCTCTATTGTAATATTTGTGGGGTTTTTTTCATTGTCTTTACCATCTAAATTTGAAGGCCTCTTGTCTTGGTTTGGANCACTGGTTGGAGCATCTCACACTGGGATGATGGAATGTGGATGTGCTGCTTTGGGGATGTGCTGCTTTTAGGGGTGTCTTAATGGTCCATTAGCAGAAAATATTCCCCTGGAGGGAGGGCAGGGATGAAAGAGATCAGAAACCCTGCCCCACCTGGTTTGAACAGCTGGCCCATTATCAGAAGGCACCTGCCCCTCTCCCTCCCAGAGTCACAAGAGATAAAGAAAAACATCTCCCCAACTGCTTTCAGCAAATGCAATAGAAGACACATATTTGGTTCCACAACCCAAGACACCACTAAACACTGGCGTTCCAAGATTTTAAGATTTCCCTGTGAGCTGAGAGAAATCACAGATGCAGCTTTCCTTGTGCCATTCAAACTTGTCTGCTCCTCACTGAGCCCTGCTGTGGGCACGTGGGATGTGCAAAACCCTGATACCAGGAGAATTGCAAGTATCTTTTTAATTTGGCTCCTGACTGTGTTCTTGACTAAATGCCTCAGATAAAGAATATACCTACACAGAACTGGAACTACTGGATGGGATAGTTCATGGAAATTTTTCGCTGCAAGCAAACTAGGGAGCCTTTCCAAGCTGCTGAGAAAAGTGGATTGATTTTATCTAGTTCAAGGTAAGCCATGGCCTGGAATTCAAGTGATTTAAGGTTAAAATTCGTGTGTTCCCACATGCTCTACAGCCTGCTGAGTTTCACCCACAACAAGCACAAGGCCAACACCTCTGGATTTATGGCTGTTTTAAGGAGGGTTTTAAGTTAAAGTGTGACCTTCTGCTTCAGAGCAGCAGAGTTTGGTTCTGTGAAAGCTGTTTTGTCAGGGGTTAGTCCTGCCATGTCCCAGTGAGAGGCTAAGAAGGAAATACTGGGATTAACTATTGCATTACACTGGACAAAGAATTAGGAAATCTCTTGATGTTGAGTGGGTGATGAAGAGCTGGATAGAATTAAATGCAAAGCAAAGGAAATGGAGAAAATCAGTCCTAATATATATATATATTCAGTAGTGGTCTTTAAGCAAGACATTATATATCTATATATATATATATAATTTTTTTTTTTCAGTAATGGTTTTTAAGCAAGACATTCACACTCAGGGAAAGAGATCTGGGAGTCATTTCCATAGAAAAGTCTCTGCTGCCCACTCACTGTGGATGTCTTTGAGGTGCCCGAATTCTGAATGGTCTGTGAGGGTTTTGTCCTCATCTCAAGGGCGTGGTTAGAACAGAAAAGCTGCAGTGGAGGTGATCAAATGGATGATATAATTAGTAACTCTTTATAGAGACATTAACTTTGGATCTTTCAGCTGGGAAAAGGAAACCTGCCTGTTACAGAGGTGCATAAAAGCCTGGGCTGCCAGGAGAAACTAAACAGGGAACAGCTCGCCACTGTTTCTCACAAGGCAAAGTAAGAACTGTCAAAACAATTTGTCAGGCCACAGAATTAATATAAGCAAACTAATTTACATTTTCAAATGACATATTATGAAGCCACTTGCTGTGGGATGATGGGATGTGTGAAGTTCATCTGGGTCCAAATGGCCAAATCCACGGAAAAGATTTAATCACTGGACACTGAATATACTTTTACATATTTTGCATTGCTAAATATACTTGATTTGTTCCTGCATTCTGTTTTTCCCAAGCAGGCTGCTCTTGGAGGAGGGTTATGGGAGCAGCTAAACTTTTCACCTGCCCCTGTTCTGTCATTATGGTGTAATGATTTCAGGAGGGATGTGAAAAGGATCCCAAAGGCCTGACATCTCCATTAATTCCCCTTCAGGGCACCAAGAAGGGGTCAAAGCAGCAGTTAAGTCGGAGGCTAACACTTTCAGGCCTGTGCTGGCTGTCACCTGGATGGATTTGTCTCAGCACAGCCCTGCTGAAGTCCCCAGGAAATACTTGCCTGCAAGTTGCTGCAAAACCCTGAGTTTATTTCTTTGTTGCCCTGGGCGGGAATGGAGGAATGAAACAGCAGGACGCCAGGAAAGGGGGGAAAAGGACGAGAGGAAAATCAGCAAAAAAGAAAAGTGCAGCTTTACCTAATGAGGGCAAATCAGACAAGGAAATGTCTGGCGATGTTCACAATAATTCAGACATTGTCCCAGACCTTAATTACTGGCACAGGCAACTGTGGACCTGGTAGGAGGGAGGTGGATGGTGTCTGTGCTCTCCATCTGCTGCCTGCAGAGACGGGAATGTTCCAGGCCAGGTGTTGCTGAGCATTGCTCTTGTCTAGCAGCAAGATAAGTTTAATTAAAGGGCTAATTATTCCCACTCTGGAAGGACCTATCCTTGTGGTTACAATCACACTCTAAGTCTTTCCTCTGGTGCTCTTGTATTAGACATTCATCTTCCATTGTCACCTTACTGACTTGCTTTGCTTAAGTGAGGACAAGGCTTTGGTGCCTGTGAAAATTGGGAACAAAGGGAATTGGCTGGGCTTGGGTCTAGGTGATACTTCATTGTAATGGCATTTGTCAGCACAAAAAGACACTCCATGCTGGTTTGCTCTCCAGTGAAAAAGGTATTCTACAGTTGTGGTAACTAAGGCTGGGATCAGAGGGGAATTGGACCCAGATGTTTGTGTTCTGTTGCAGCTATTAAAAGCATCAGGCAAACCTCCCCTCAGTTAAATCCAGAGTAACCCACTCCTGATTTCCACAAACCTGCTGGATTTACTTCAGGATAACAGACCATGGGATTATGTCTTTTGAAGTTTTATCCTATTTTACCATCAGTTTGAGAGCTGTGGTGTAACCCATGCTTGCTTTCGCTGGCTCTGTGGGCTACGGAGAGCTCTGGCTCTTCTCACCACTCAAGGCAGAGTTTTCCAGCTCTAAGTATCAGCAACTTGCTCTTCAGGATGTGATCATACCTTTCTTTTGTCCCTTTCTTATCTTACTGAAGGTCATATTATTTAGGTAGAACATTAGAGTCGAACTTCATTTCCACAAATTCCTGACATTTACTGTCCAAAGGCTGATGTCCTGTTCTCCCAGGCTCCACAGAGTGGAGGGAGATGGATCACCCCATTACCAGGCAGAAGAGAGCTATTTGTTGGGAAAAAAAGAGTTCTTCTAAAAAAACTATCTTTAAAAACAAGCAGATAATTTGTGTTTTCATTGGACTGCTTTACATAATGCAATGAGGACCTTGGGGTCTTCCTAAGCCCTGACTGCCTGGGAATGGGAGGGGTAATGCTCTTCTGCCCACTTTTGTGGCTGTGAGATCTTAAACACAAATGACCCTACTCTCCAGGCCAGAACCTTAATTTCGTGTCATTTTGAACCTTTTGCTGGTTAAAGCTTTGGGGCAGGTCAAATTGATATGTGAGATTCTCCCCCACCCCGCTCCTCTTGTGGCCAAACTTCAGAAGATCTATTACTCACACTGCTTTAGCATTCCAGGCTTGCATTAATGACCCGCTAATGGCTCCATTTCTTTGCAGGAAGCACTTTATATTTTACTCCTGGAGCCAGGAGAGCTATCACCGTGGATGGGTAAGGATATGCAGGCGGTGTTGGTGACTTTAACACCATCTCTGAGTGTTCCATGGGTCTGTAATGTTTGTCACGCTGGGCTCCAGCCCCGCTGCTGCCGAGCTGCCTGGGGCACTGTGCAGCAAACACATTCTTGCACAGGCTAAAAACCAAAGCAGAGAAAGCCATCTAATGAATTCCAGCCCTGTAAGAGCACAGGGAAGGAGAAGTGCCACTCCCTCACCAGGAGGATTGAAGAAGACGTTTCTGAAACCACGCAGCTGAAGTGAGAGCAGCCACCAGCCAAGATCCAATGGAATATGTGCTGAAGCTTTGCAGTGTCTTGTAGGACATGGTCGTGGAAAGGCCATGAAACCTGAGAGGCAGCAGCACAAAACAGGCTGTGAAAAAGAATTTCAGGGAAACCTGGAGTGGGATTTTTGGGCTGAGTGTTTGTCAGGAAGGCAGTGGTGTGAGCAGTTCTGAATAACAATCCTTTCTTGCAATTTATGCCACGGAGGAAAAGTGGGATGTTTGATGGCCTTTGTAAACAGGATCTGCTCATTGACTCTACCTTCAATTATTTTTCATTTACATTAAAAAATCCCCTAACGTGTTATCTTCGTTTTTTGGCTGTCAAGGTCAAAAAGGGATAATCTACAATCTTCTGAAGCCTATGCAAGCCACATAGGATTTATTATTCTTTGATAGGGAATAATTAGGCTCTGAGAACTCCTACCAAGACTTCCAACATAAACATGTCTAACTTGCTACCCGCAAGTGTGATTGAAGGACAGGGAGAGGGAAAAAACCAAACCCCCCCCAAAACCAAGCTGTGGTATTTTCATTCCTCAGGGAGACCTGAAAATGTGAAACAGTGGCAATGGGGCTCAGACTTGGCAATGTTTGCCTAAGGGGATGTTCATTTGTTCTAACTCAGGTTTTGGAAAGGCGGTGTTTCAGCAGAAGGGTGGGTTACAGCTGTGGTGTGAAACCAAGGAAAAGGTACATGATGCTCTTGCCAGGATAACCTGGGGAGGGAAAGGGGCAGAAAGTGGTGGAAAACCAACAATTTAGGGACTTCTGAGAGAAGCTGGGCGTTTTTTGTGTTTATGGGGTCAGATGGCATTCACTTGAAGGTGCTGAAGAAGTCAGCAGATGAGGTAGTGGGGCTGTTGGTGTGTGTGAGCCTTCAGGGTGAGCTGGGGGAGGTCCCTGCTGGCTCTGAAAGGGCTGATGTGGCTCCAGTCTGCTGGAAAGGCAATGAGCAGGCCCAGCCAGCTCAGGCAGTGCACCTCCAGCTCATGGAGCTCCCATCTGCAGGCAGGGGCTCAAACAGACGAGATGGGGTCAGAGGAGTCAGTGTGGGTTTGTGTGGGGCAAGTCGTGTTTGAGCAACACAGCTGCCTCTGACTGAGAAATGACAGCACAGGAGAGGGGCTCTGAGGGACCACAGCCACAGCTGGGCTGGGGCAGCCCTGCCAACAGCCCCTCCCTGAGCAGGAGGTGGGATCTGAGGACTCCCAGGGGCTCTTTGTTCCTGTGATTTGTGGAGTGCAGTAAATCAGATGCCGGACTGAAGCAAATGAGGAGCTGTCAAAACATGTTTATGTACCTTTTTGTAAGGAGAGAGGCTGTTCCCTAACTCAGAGAGCATAAATCAAGCCTTCTCTAATTGAATGTGGTCAGAGAGAGAGTTCATGATCAAAGAAGGCACCTGGTCTGTAACTGGTCAGCAATGTCCCAGTCTAGGGACCTGAGCAAAGTATTTAAATTTCCAATGTCTTGTAACAATGAAACTTCAAACAGTTTTTAAAACTTCCAACAGAACTCAGCTGTGGTGGTACAGATGTCAAAAAAAGATCCCCCTGATTTGAATTTTCCTACTCTGAGCTGAGGCAGGCTCTGTTTGGAGCCTCCTTCCCTCCTGCTGGGTGGCTGGGCCAGGTCTGAGCGTGGCTCTGTGCTGCCCTGACGTGCTTCTCTCACAGTGGAGGGCAGCAGAAGCCAAATGTTGCTTTTCTGGGATTGTCTAGTGCGAGAGCTTGAAGCTGGGAGGTCCAGATCTTACCCTGAAGTGTTCAGGTTGTAATTCAGGAAGGGCTGATGAGTCCAGCTGGCCACAGAGCAGTGGTAATTTGGTAATAGTCCTGGACAGCCCTTGCTTTGTTTTAAACTTTTTCAGGGTGTTTGAGAAAGCTGTAGAGTAGTATGAATTTAACAGCATTCAGGAAAGCCAAGCACCTTGCCCCAGCTTCAGGGACTGAGGAGCTGGACTGCAAAGGGCCCTTCTGTGTCATCCTTGAAATGCTTGTCCAGGTGGGACAGCTTTTCTGACCTGTAAGGTGCTTACCTAAGTGTGCCCTGCACAGCAGATGCAACTGGAAAGCCTTTTAAGAGCAACTGAGCACCCACTGCCCTGAACAGTGCCAGATCCTGCCTGTGGAAGCCCTTTGTGCTCGCTGCTCATGAGCACAGGTAAGGATCCAGGAGCTCTATGAACGATGAACTCTGAACCCTCAAAGAGAGTATTTGCCATAGAATCCCCAGTCCAAGGGCTGAAAACAGTCATTTGGGGAAAGTGCACACAGAAAGATTCTCTCATTGCTGGCTGTGGCTTACTCAGGCAGAGAGCTTGTTTACCTATTCTGAATATTTGACCTTTCTACTTTCTGGAAATGTGGGGTTTTTTTGGTTTGTTTTTTTTTTTTCCCTCTTAATTATGTGGAAGGAGCACTTCCTTTCAGAGCTCTGATGGACTTCTCTATAAATAGCTCCTCATGTCCCAGAACCTCACACCAGAGCCTTCAGCAAAGTCAGCATCCCTAGGACTTTTTAAGCCTGAGATGAGAACCACGTGGAGTTTAATCATTAATCACCAGTCTTTAATTAACAGCTCTGGGCTTTGAACAAAAGGCACTTACTGCAGGGCTGCTGAGGGGCCCTGCACTCTTCAGTGTGCTTTCATTTGGGGGACCTGGTGGCCTTCCAAAGGGGGCTGGTGGAGCAACCTCCTCCTCGTGGGAAGGGTCAGACAGCCCAGGAGCAGCAGATGTTTGTGGCCTCATCTCCATTTGCACAACTGTCCCTCTGCAGGCTGGAGCTGCCTCAGCGTGGGGATGCTGCCAGCTCCCCAAGGTGGGCAGAGAAACAGAGAATCCCCAGAGCCCCCTTGCCTCCATCAGGTGAGGTGGGTTTTAACCAGAGGAAGGAAGGAAGGAAGAAAGTTGCTCCAGGCTTGGAAAATTTTATAGGGGAGTGTTCAAAATTGAGCACTCAGGAGAGAAAGAAAACATTGCTATAAAAGTTGACTCAGCCAATATTTTTCTGCATTCCTGCTGCTGTGATTGAAGATATTTGTTTTTAATATAGGTTTCTCCCATTTGTAGTCTGGCTTTCCCGTAGTAAAAACTAAAGGGCAGATCCTCAGCTGATATAAATTGGCTCCAGTGAAGTTAATGGAGCCGTGCTGGTGGGTACCAGCTGAGGGATCTGGCTCCTGCTGCAGTGTTCAATACCCCCATTACACTGCCATGATTACGATACTAATTCAGTAAAATGGCTTCTCTCAGTAATAAAACCAACCCAGAGGATGGAAGATGAAAGGACTTCCTCCCCAACAGACCTGGTATTTTTCAGCAAAATGTTTTCCTTTATGTTCTCTTTTGTCACAAAGCGCTCTCGAACAAAATTTTTTTACACCAAATATGCACTCTGACAAAACTCTCCCTGGGAAAAGCTCCTTTTGGTTCCAGTGTCCAAGACACCCAGGGCAAAGACAGTCAGGGCGTGTTGAGGCTTGGGCAAGAGCATGGATTGGATCTTTAAAGGCCAGGGGTGATACTGCAGAGCAGTCAAAGCCCTGAGGTAACCCTGACCTCTGAAAAACAGGAGTTCTCCCACTGATCATCTTGCCCATGCTCTGCCCCATCTGGTTTTTCTAGTTCTGTCTGCCCTGGGAGAAAGAGCCAGGGGAGCTGGACAGAGCTGTGTACCTGCCTGGGGTCACAGGCACAGGGGGAAATGGTGTGTGGGTGTTTTTCTCAGCCCTTCAGCAGGAGGTGCTGGGCTGCAGGGGTGGGCAGTGTGATAACCTCTGCTGCCTGCTTGCCTGGAGCCACTCAGCACCGCAGGGAATAAACAGACACAAGGACCTAAATAAAGGCAGATGGATGCATAGCTAGATCCCTGGGATGAAATATTTTGTTTGCCACAGCGTGGCTGAGCTGCAGGCCGGTTTTTTTTTTTCTGTGCCAGACAGGATTTTTACAGGGACATTGCTAAATGGAGGCAATAAATTTAACTTTAAAGGACCATGAATCGGAGCTTTTGGCTAAAAGCTGAAATGCTGTTACTCTTTACTGGGCCCTTTTAACTTCACTTGGAACAGGATAGTATATTTTACTTCTAAGGCCCTTGGAAGTTGAAGGCCCTGCCTGTGGCAGGTCTCCTTCGGCTCCTTGGGAGCTGGGACCTCGTGGAGCAGCAGCCCAACGCTGTGGTGGACCTTTCAAGGTGAATCTCAACCAGCGCAGGTGTTCTGGGTAAAGGTGAAACACAGGCAGGTCCCAGCAGTGGGTTAAGGAAAGCTGTGGGTTACACTTCTGCCAGCTGTGAGGAGCGCTGTGCCACTGTAAAATAAAATAGCAGAACAGTTTTAAGTGCCAGGAGAGCTAAAAGGACACAGACATGTGTTTCAGGGGTAGAAAAAACATTGTCCAATGTCCTGAATTAGCATATTAGGCTGACTCTTGTTTCCAGGCCTGAGCTGGTCCCCAAGCAGCAGTCATACAAATGCTGATTCAAAGCAGTAGTTTTCCTACACACTCAACACTTTGAAACAACACAAACTATTCCTGTTTTTTGACCCTTCTGGTGGCATGGTCCAATTTCAGTCTATTTATACTCTCTGCTGCTTTAAAGGAAAAACATTGGGTTTATACTGAACTCTTTTCAGAAGCAGCAAAACTTTTCTTGCTAACACCTTGCTGAAACTCCCTGCAGCTGCTCCTGGGTTTGTGTCTGCACTACCCCTGAGACTGGGATGTTCAGGGCTTGGAAGACATGCTGCAAGTCCCTGCTGAAGGTGGAACCTGCCTGCATTGGGCACCTGTGATCCTCTCTGCCAGGTCTTTATAAAACATCAGAAATGTTTGGATCCAGCACAGGCTGGCAGTGGAAGCTGGCCTGGCTGGCTGCTCCCAGTCAAGGCTCTTGGGCTGAGAGAGGATCATTGGTCTCACTGCAAGTGTTGTGTGGTTGGGGTCTGAGTGCCTTGGCAGAGGGAGGCTCTGGTTACCCAAAGGGATCAGGAATCTTTTCCTGATTTATCTGTTTAAATTCCTCAGGAATTAAAAAAAAAAAAAAAAAAGCCCTTGAAACAAGAAGAAGAAGAAGCCAGGCTGGCAGGCTGAGGGGACCAGAGGATGCACACAGCTCTTACTTTTGTGAAAGACGTGCCCATTTCTTACACTGATTAAAGAGAAGGATGATTGATCTGGAAACCTTTGCAGAAACCTTTGTGCTTCCTTAGACAGGCTTCTGTGGCCAAGCATCTGCCTGGAGCCTGAGGAGCCTCTGCTCTCCTGTGTGTTTGTGCCCCACTCCTGGAAAGCAGAGGCAGAGCCACCACAGCTGGGGAGTGGGTGAAGAACATCATTGCTGGATCCAATCAGGCAAAGGAAAGCTTTGGAGCATATGGACCCCAATGTGTGGTCCAAGTACAACAGCTTGGTGAGTGTCCTGCAGGGAGACTTTTACCAGCACTGCAACAACAATTCATCATTGCCTGAAGGGTTGATGGGTCTGCTACTCCCTGTCTTAATTGACCTCGGCTGGAGACCTGCGTTTCAGTCCAGCTCAGCCACAAAGGGCTTGGTCTGTGCTCCAGCCTTAAAGAGCAGATTTATCAGGGAATCACATGATTAATGGAACTGAGTGGTCTCTGCTCCAGAGTGGCCAGGAATTGAATTAACAGAGAGGGGATTTTGGCAGGTGTGAAGGGCTGGCAGAGCCAGACCTGAGCACCCGTGGGCTCGGTGGGGTGCAGGCTGGGCTGGCTTGGGTGTGCTTTG
>VWYO01024943.1:47570-61899 GCA_013400275.1 Rhadina sibilatrix
AGGCAAAAAAAAGGGCAGTTTATTTACAGACCTGGACATTTATGGAATTCCAACAGTGACCGTGGATTGGAGGATGGAAATTGTCCTCTCCAACCACACTGGTCAAACCAACAGTCCCTCAATTCTCTCCTCCTCCAGAAAGGAATGCAAAACAATCATTATTTACATGAAAAGTGTGTGTTTACTCTCAAAAAGTAAACATCAGAAGGCTGAAAGAACTTTAGAAAAAAACTTTAGAAGAACAGGGCGACATAAGAACTCTGCTGGGGAAAAGTTGTCAGGTTGAAGGTTTTTCAAGGCTTTTGAAGACTTTCCTTGGAATATGGGACTTGAGAATTTCCGAGTACAGAGCTGTAGGTCCTGCTCTTTGTCGTGGGTCTATCCCAGTAGCACTACTCTCACACCTGGGCTTTGCCCTTGGAACACAACAGCATCCATAAACTAAGCTTAGGAACCACTTCCCTGCCCAAGACACCAGTGTCTCTTGCCTGGTGGTCAGCAATTTGGGTTGTTCAGCCTGGAGAAAAGAAGACTTAGGGGTGATCTTATCACTCTCCATAACTCCCTGAGAGGTGGCTGTGGGCAGGTGGGGTTGGTCTCTTTCTCCAGGCAGCACTGACAGAAGGAGAGGACACAGTCTCAGGCTGCACCAAGGGAAACACAGGTTGGATGTCAGGAAAAAGTTTTTCACAGAAAGAGTGATAAAGTTCTGGAATGGCCTGCCCAGGGAGGTGGTGGAGTCACCATCCCTGGATGTGTTTAAAAAAAGCCTGGATGTGGCACTGGGTGCCATGGTCTGGTTGAGGTGTTAGAGCTGGGTTGGGCTTGAGGACCTTGAAGGTCTCTTCCAACCTAGAAATTCTGTGATTTGTGATTTCTCTGCTCCTAATTCACACCACTGACCTGTGCTGCCCAGGAGCCCTCGCTGTGCACAGGAAAAGGTGAAATGCTCTTCGTCTACAGGTGAAACATTTCTGACATCAGGTTTCACCAGTGGCGTTGTGGTGGCATCCTGATGTTTTCATTCTTGATAATTTTAGCTTTGAGTCCCTTCTGATGAATGTGTAGTTCCTGTTGGAAATCAGTTGGGTAAGTGATCACTTAGGGGCACCACTACGTGATCCATGACTGGCACTGGGCACATCAGGGTGAGGAACCACAGGGGAAGTGTTAATGTTGCTGCAAGTTGTGTAAAATCAGAGGACACCAAACCCTTGGCAAGAGTTTAGAGGAAGTTTTCTTTTAAGTTTGGGTTGTTTTTTTTTTTCCATAAAAAAAAATTCTTGAGAAGATTAATTTAACTGTTGGGAGAGCATCTGGATAAAAGATCACTCTGCAAAATGCTGGGGTACATGGAATTTTTTCCCAGGTTTGCAGACTTTGGGTTGCACACTGTGCAGCACTTCAATAGCAGAGCTGCTCAAATCCCTCAATTCCATGGAGAAATTGAATACATTTTTATAAAATCCTGGTTCTGGTTTTGGCCAGCTAAAACAACTGTGTAAGTTTTGATTAAAAACATGAGAATAAATGTAAATCATATCCCAGGCATTCATCTGTTCTTCTAGTTTGAAATGAAGCTGAAGGATCTTTCTGGAATTATCCATCAGGATCTGTGGGCTTGTTAAATTTGGATTGGCACTCAAAGCAAATCTGAAATTGTTCTCTCATGCTTTAATAATTGTATTTAGTTTCCTAATTTGGCTAGTAAGTTTATCTCAGAAGATAATTGAACTTTTTAAAAGTATAGGCTGGCCAGATGGTAGGAAATACTTCGAAATTAACTTTCTTTCTGCAGCTTTGCTCTGTTTTCACTCTCCCTCTCACGAAAACAGCCTGTCTGCCCAGCTCCAACCTGGGGAGGTGCACGTTCTTAAATCCAACAGCTCCTGAATGAAACCAGGTTGTTCCCTCTACAGGGCAGAGGGCAGCAGAACCATGGCAAGAAAATCCAGTGGAGCCACCAATGCTGCTGGTTGCTGGTGGCAGCTGCTGCAGCAGCCTCCCTGTGATGTCCCAGCTGCTGTGGGTGCTGGGTTTGGGGGTCATGAGGGGTGCCCAGCTCTGCCAGCCCTGCTGTTCCTGCTTGTGGCCCCCCTGAATCCCAGCAGGGGCTCTGCCAGCAGGATCCTGCCTCTTCCCTCCCTGCCAGGGTGATGCTTTCAGGGCTCAGCAAGCAAAGGTGAGTTGTGCTTTCAGGTGTGGAAATAAGGTTTTGCTCTGAGCCCTTCTAAAAGAAACAAGGAAAGAAAACGAACAAACAAAAACCTTTCAAACAAAAAGCCCCAAACCCAAAATAATCAAACAAACAAGCAAACAAACAAAAACCCCAACAAACTCCACCCCAAAAAACAAAACAAACCACAAAAAACAAAACAAAAACAAAACAAACAAACAAACAAAAACACCCCAAACCAAACCAACAAATGAACAAAGAAAAAATACAGAGCCTTCGGTCAAAAAAAGGAATAGCCTACAAATTGTTCCAGGGACAGGAGAAACTGCTCTCAAGCAGCTTTTCTCTCTTGCTGCAGCTTTCCTTGTTGTTACTGAAGGATGCTCGAGGGTTTTTTTTGGTTGCAGGCAGCAGAACTGGACAACCAGGAGCAGACTCCTGGGTGGTTTTTACGGGCTGTCCCAGCAGCAGCAGCAGCGGGCACAGCCCTGGCTGTGGGCTGGGCAGGGTCACCCACCCCTGGCCGTGCTCCCCGGAGCTCCCATCCCCTCTCCCCGCGGGCAGCCCCGGGATGGGGCCGGGCTGGAGCAGCCCCACCCGCCGGGGGTCTCCGGTTCCAGCTGGGGCACAGATCTGCTGTTCCAGGGGACAGCTCCAGGGAGGGGAGCACCATTCCCAGCCTCAGTGAGGTTTAACCCGACTGCTCGAGTTCCTGTGAGTGTTCCTGAGCTTGGGGTGAGCGCTGTTCTCCAGCTTCACCAGGGCTCTGTAGGAGTTTATGGGTGACCATTGCAGAGCAGTAAACCCAGGTTTCCCAAGTCCTTCATCAGCATGTTACAGTCCCTCGTTAGGCTGTTTTGCCCCCTTCATCACTCACACTAGCCAGACTTTTTCCCAGTTTAGAGACGACTTGCTTCTCTTCATGTTCCCCATATATAAATTTTCAGAGCCTTCGGTCAAAATAGAAGCAGACAGCAGATATTTTCCCCACTTTTTGGTGTTTACATCTACTTCCTACTGACCTGCACTGGAGCCAGCAAGGGGCAGACCCCTGACTGTGCCCCCAGCTCCAGTAACCCATCCCACTGCACTGAGAGCCACTCAGAGGGGAAGCAAAGACAAACGACTGGCTTGAGCTTGTCTTGCCTTCCCAAGGGAAAATCCTGTCAGAAATCCCCTCTGGAGGATGGCTGGGTGTGACTGGAAGGTGCTGCTCCCACTGTGGCTCCGGGGCAGAAATGGTCTCTTGCCACCAGTGTTGCCGCTGCTCCTCACTGGGCTCTGGGCACCCTCCCCTGTGTGAAGACAAGGATTTTTCCATGACAGTGTGCTTGGTATCCACCTGCCCAAGCTGTTTTCTCCTTGCACTCAGCTTGGCAACGTTGTCATTTCCCAGGTACATGGGGTGTAATTAATGAGCATGTAATTTCCAGCTTGTTTTCAAAGACTAGGTTGAGAGTCTGAGAAATTATTTCAGTCAATGCCTTAGGATTTTTTTTGAGCTGTTTTTTATTAAGTTAAGGAAACGATGGGGATACATCTGGAGGGAAGTCACTGTGCTCATATTTTTAAGGATGGCAAGATTTGACCTCTCAGCAAAGATGCTGAACTTGCCACCCACCAGGGCAGCTGGGTGCACCAGGCAGGGCTGCCTGATGTTGTTTTGGTGTTCCTTTTTTTTTTTGTTTGTTTGTTTGGTTTGGTTTTGATTTTTCTTGTTTGTTTGTTTTTGGTTTTGTTGTTGTTTGGGGTTTTGTTTTGTTTGTTTTGGGTTTTTTAAAGTTTTTCTAAAGTTCTTTCAGCTTTTTGATCGNTTGGGGTTTGTTTTTGGGGTTTTTGTGGGTCTTTCTTTTTTTGTTGGGGATTTTTTTGTTTGTTGTTGTTGTTTGGGGTTTTGTTTTGTTTGTTTTGGGTTTTTTAAAGTTTTTCTAAAGTTCTTTCAGCTTTTTGATCGTTTATTATTTTTGTAACGGAGCTTCTTACAATTTTTACAGAAACAACCTATTGTTGTTGTAACTGTTTTTTTTTATGTTTACATTCTTTTTATAAGGAGGAGGCTGTTGATGGACTGTTGGTTTGACCAGTGTGGTTGGAGAGGACAATTTTCTTCCTCCAACCCACGGTCACTGCTGGAATTCTATAAATGTCCAGGTCTGTAAATAAACTGCCCCTTTTTTGTGCCTTGGACATCTCAGTGTGTGAGTGTTCCTTTGTATCGTGCTGTGACAGGCTGATTCTCCCCCAAACTCTGGCATCACTTCCCTGCGTGCTGTAAGGAGAATTGTGTCCCTGTGGGGGTCTCAGGAGGTGGTGGCTGGTTGTGCTGAGGGTCAGATCCTGCCCTGGGAAGCTGGAGGGGTAGAAGGAGGTGCTGTGACTTGGCCCAGAGTGCTCCCTGTGCCCCTCGGGGCTGGGCTGGGCAGAGGTGTTGCCTGGGATACCTGTATTTTATTGTACCTGTTACTTCTTTCACAAGAGCAGTAAGTCTGCTTTATGGGAGACCCCGAGTGACTCCATGAGGAGCACAGAGATTGGTTTTAGCACCTTTGCTCCCCAGGGCATTGCTGTCCCCAGCACTGGCTCAGGGTGCCCAGGCACAGGCTTGGATGATGCACGACCGTGCTCATTTAGGGATCTCCTTGGCCACTTTCCTGCTGAGCAAATATCCCTAAAACTCTCTGCTGAGCCTCATGTTGCTCTAGACTTTAACTCTTCTCTTTGCAGAAGGGAGGTCTGAAGGACCCCCAGCCAGCAGATGTTTCCCTTCTCCTCCTTTCTGCCTCTGCAGTCACCCATTTCTGTGCCCTGATCACCTCCCCACACCTACAGCAGCACTGCTTTGCAGGAATGCTCCTTACAGAGCTTTTATGGGCTGCTCAAGGACATGGTGGATTTTTGGTCACAGTGGGGCCACAGTCCACACTTCTGGACTGCTGCTTTACTCAGTCTAGGATGAACATGGGATGCTCTGCCTCCACAGCCTGGACAGGTTTATGTTTCAAATTTGGGCGAGTTTCCTCAAGAGGGTGAATGTTTGACAACAGTGAAGTTCCTGCAGGTTTCTGGGGGTTTTCTGAGCATGGTGGCTGTTTTATTCCCACTGACCTGCAGGTGCTGTGGCGTGGGTGTGAGGCTGAGCTGTCTCTGGTGATACACAGAGCATCAGCACCACAGCTGCTGTTAGTGTTAATGGGCTAAACCCCTCACATCCAGCTGAGAGTATCCTCCTGCTAATTGTGTACCAGCCACCCCTGGGACCCCTGGGAGGATGATGCATCCCAGGAGAGGAGCTCCCAGCTGTGCAACACCTCGGGATAAATAAAGAAGGAGCTAAAGTTGGACTCTGGTTCAGGAAGGCTGGTTCAGCGCCAGCATTATCACGCTGGGAAATGGGGTAACAGTGGTGCCAACCTTTATCCTCCTGGTCCTGGCCTAGCCCAGTGCTGCACAGTGCCATCTTTGGAGCCATCCATCAGCCCTCAGCCTCACCCTGATGATGTATGGTGCCCATAGATCCTGAGAGCAGGAGTGCACTCTGATGCATTGCGCCCATACATCACGGCCAGAGCTCGCCCCGGTGATGTATTGGTGCCCTGAGAATGTATTACTCAGATGCTGGTGTTGTTCAGGGATAAAGCCAAGCCAAGGAGTGGATTCAATTTAATTACAGCACAAATGGTAGCCCCGTGCCAGGAGCACTTCAGTGCCCAGGTGCTGCCTGTGGAAAAAACGAGTCCCATTGCAGAGCAGCAGGAGAAGAGGGGCCATCGTTTAAAGGAATGGTCGTTTCTTCAGAAAAATATTGAAGGACTATTTTGAGAAGCCTGTAGAACACTTTATGCAGTGTGCAGGAAGCTCCTGGGTGGGCAGTGGTGGCACTGCTCCTGCCTGGAAGCTGGGAGCTGCTAGGGTGGCTCAGCATTTTGGAAAGCGTGAGGGAAGCTGATTTTCTTTTGGTCACTGAATATTGCTGGACCCCTCTAAGTAGAGTGAAGTACTCACTGCAAAAACACTGTCTTCCCCACCAAGGACAATCCAACATTGCCTGCAAGTGTTGTCTGTTTTTATTGGTAGGGTGTTTTGACCAAATTGACCAGAATTTGAGCAAATTTGAAGGGATTACTCCCTTGTTTCAGTGTGCTTTCTTACACAGGTGCATCAAAAACCTGAGGAGAGAACCCTTAGACCATTAGAAGACATCCCTGACCATCATCTGCGGGAAAATTCCCATTGGTAGAGCCCAACAAAGAGCAGCTTTGCAAAGAATCCAGAAATGAGAAAGTAATTCCTGTGAAAATCTTCTTGGGGTGCTTGTCTCTTCCTCTTTGCTTCTCCTTTCCACTTCTCTTTATGCTGGCTGGTATTGAAATAAAAATGTAGCTCAGCTTTACTCTAAAATCAACTTTACTTGCAAATAAGGCCCTGTAAGGTTGTCTCATGAGCAGAGATTTATTTTTTACAAGAAAAAAAGAGTTCCATGTACGTTATCTGATTGCCAAAGGATGGCATGCCTTAAACTCTGCTTTTTTACCATCCCTGTTTGCAATGGGAGCTCCTCTGAGAACACACAGATGCTTGAGAGTTAAGGTGAAATTTCAGAAGTTATCTGTTTAGGATATCACATCTATTGTGTTCATCTGCAGGCTCCAACTAGCTTATTTTAACTACAGAAGGACATGAAAACGCCTTATTTCTTGGATATGAAGATAAAATGCTGCTTCTCCTGCTTCAAGGGGGTTTTTAAGGAACCAGGACTTGACTCAGTCTTTTCCAGAAGTTTCTGATCATTGTTTACCAGAGATATTTGATTATTGTTTTAGAGAAATGTTAAACCAGGGGTAGCAAGGTGGCAGCAGTACTTGGTTCGTGTCTTGTTTTATACCTACGAACCCAGGCGTTTTCCCAGCTAGGTAGATGCATGTAGTCACTGTTTGTCATGTTTAGGTTTTTTGGGGTCCTTTCCCAGGGACGAAAACTGGTACACAAGGTCATATTTTCTAAACTATCTTGTTTTTCACATTCCTCTCTGAAGGAGGAACTTTGCTTGTTTGTCTTTGATAAGACCAATGGGTCAAGGGATCCCACCTCTTAGGTGGGCACATTGTAAAAAGATATAAAACAGGTTTGGACAATAAACCAGCCCCTTCTTGGGAGCATCAGCCTTCTGAGCAAGACTCGGTCTCCTCATTTGTGTCCAACAGCAACAGATGCAGGTTTGCAGATGGGAAATTTGCAGCACAGAGAAAGGAACTTGTTCAAAGTCATCTGGCAAACTGGTGGCACAACTTGGAAAAGAATCCTGTTGGTCTGACTCGCTCCTCCCCTGACGCCCCTGCCATTATTTCACTTCTGTTATTATCTTGATGGATCTGCTCTTTAGTTTCAGATCAGATCTGCTCCCACCTTGTAGCTACGGTCTGTGCCTGCAGTGTTTTGATTTTCTGAAATCCCTTTCTCAGAGACGATCTCTGTAAACAAAGAGTCTGTTATTGTGCACTATCCTGTTTTTCTCATTCTTCTCAGAGGAGGGAATTTACTTGATGTCCCTCTAATGTGACCAATGTGGTCCAAGGATCCCACCCCTTTGGGTGGGTTCATTGTGAAAAGGTATAAAGACAGGTGTATTGAGAATAAACACAGATTTGGAGTCATCTCAACACCTCCAGTGTCTGTCTCCTGATTTCGTGTCCTATAGTGACACCTCCTTCCTGTTGTTCATGGTTTGAAGGCTCTAATTTTTGATGGCCTATAATGGAGAGGGAAATCTGACCATTTTCTCCCCCCCTTTTTTCCCCCCACCTTGATAACTCAGACATGCTGATTCTTTATTCCTGGGTGCAGATTGAGGAAGGCTCAGCCTGACAGACAGGAGCAGTGGATGCACTGGGGGAAATCTCTTCTTTGCACAGCACTTCAGGGGTCCCTCTCCTCTTCCAGGACTGCCCAGCCAAGCAATACTGTGCAGGTTCTTTTCCAATCAATTGTTGTGTAAAATGCCAAAAGAGGCTGTGTGGCTTGGGAGAGCAGCAATTTACACTGCCCTGTGTCCTAATACAACACAAAAGAAACGACATTTACGTACTGAGATGTTTAAGGTAAAAACGGGGCAGTTTATTCACAGATTTTGATATTTACAGAATTTTTACAGTGACTGTGGATTGGAGGAAGAAAATCCTCCTCTTTAATTGCACTGATTAACTTAACAGTTTATAAACCATCTTTTCTTTATGAGAAGAATGTAAACATGAAAGGGCAGTTACAACAACAACAGATTGTTTATGTGAAAATCTGTGAGAAACTCCATCACAAAAAGTAAATCATCAGGAGCAGCTCAGAAGCTCCTGGGCTCGCTGTCTTTGGAGAAGAACTTGCAGTGCTCCTCCTGAGTGTCCTCCTTCAGGGCTGCTCCTGTGCCAGGTTCCAGAGGACACTGCTGTCCCCAGCAGGGTGTGACCCCGGGGCTGTTTGTCTCCTCTGTGCCTCTGCCCTGGCTCCTCCCGTGCCGGGTTCATCCCCCTCGGTGGAGTCTGTGGTTCACAGCGATCCTTATCAGCATGTGATAGCCGTCGTAAAAGTTCCTATAAATAGAATTTCCTCCTGCCCAAATCTTCTCGCTAGTTCAGCTGTTTTATTTTTAACAGAAAAGCATGTTGGTGCTAAGCAGAAATATATATGTATTTTTTTTTTTTTATAAATCTCTCTATTAAACATAAAAAGATGCTGCGTCTGAGTAAAAACGAAAGGTGCCCCTTAGATATTTTTAAAGCTTCCAAAAATAGTCTCAAGTCTGTGACAAAGCTTATTGAGCAGGAAGGGCTGTGGGCAGCAATTCCTCGATGGGAGGGATCATGTCTCCTCATGCTCCTGGCTGGGAGCTGCCAGAAGGGAGACGCTGGAACAAAGACCTCTTAAAAGGAATTAACTGAGGGCTGCTCTTTAAAAGGCTTGATAGCAGCACTGCCCAGATAGTTTTGCTGGTGATCTCATATGTGTTTTCCCTTCTGGGCTTGCCAGCTGCCCCTGAGGTTGAGCACTCCCCTCTGCAGTTGAGCTTTTGCTGGAGCCCCGCTGCTGTGCAGGGATGGGGCAGCCAGGGAAGGCAGGGAACACCCTGCCTGGGGTCTTCCAGAGGAGATAGAGGAGGAGGAGGATGATTTTTGACTTTGCCTTGTATGCACAACTGATACTGAAGTTGGAAAATTGAGTGTAATTTGGTTATTGTTTGTGCTGCTACACCCCTGCACTCCCCGGGTCAGAGCACAGCCATATATGCCATTGCCTCAGTCTCCTGCACAATGAAGGAGGAAGAAAATTGGAGGGGGAGAGAAGCAGAAGGGAGTGGGACTCTCCAAGGGGATATATTTTACAAGGTTTCCAATATTTTCCCCTCCCTCGTAGTGTGGGGCTTTTGTCTCCTTACTTGTGGCAAATGCCAAGTCTGGTGTTTGTGTGTTCGTGCCCAGTGAGAGGGGAGAGTCTCTCGAGAGCTTCTGAAAATTATGAAAGATAAACTGATTATAACTAAATTTGAAAAACAGTCAATTGCTGACTGCTGAATGGCTTATATGGAGAAGAAGAGGGTGTTATAAAACAGAAGGAGATTGTCTATTGTTTGCATTTGAAAAAAAAAGTCAGCTTGTTTGAGTCCCAAAGTGCCTCATCAGCTATGCTAAGCCAGCCTGCCTTGGTGTGTGAGTTCAGACCTCATCAGAGATGGATTTCTGCCCACCTCAAGGTAGGGCTTTTCAGAGGGATGTAGCCAGTTGTGCTCTCCCATGTGGCAGAGCACGAGGGGTTGATTTCTCTCAGACTTTATCAAGTTTTAGCAGAAAAGGGATTGGGCAGCAGATTAAGATTTGAGGCTTACTTCTTACTTTCTTGTAAATATTCTGCATTTCCTCAAGAAAACTGATTTACTGCTTTCAGCCTTGATGCCTCACCTTTAAATTGATAAGAACACTTCCTCTGTGCCCAACTGATTTTTATGGGTGTCCCTTTCACAATGGATGAATCCCATCTGTTTGGCCAGGAGAGCAGTTTATGCTGCAGCAATCCTGCTAACTGTCCTTAAAATAAAACAACCAGAGGCAGACAGACCTAACCTGCCTGAAGTGCTGATGCTTTCGCTGGAATTTGAATGTAAAGCTCACCAGGGTTTGGTGGCTGTCCTCTGCCCGGAGCTGTCAGCAAGTACCACTGGCTGTCAGGATGAATGATGGATTAACAAAGGTGTGATGATTTAGTCCCTCTCCAGGAACAAGCAGTACTGCCAGGGTGACATGCATCCCCGACATGCAGAGGAGAGGGACGTGTGGCACTGCCTCACTCAATAACACAGGGGCTGGCAAGTGGAGAAAGCAATGTTTTCCACCCATTTCAGTGTGAATGTAGTTGTGAATCCCAGAAAATGCAGATCAAGAGACAGGATGTTCTGATTTAATTCCTTGTTGTTGTTAGGATTTTTTTTTTATATATATATATATATATTTTTTAATCTAAGAGTCAGATTTGACAGCAGAACATAAAACTCCCAGGCTGAAAGGCTTCATGCTCTGTTTTTCTATTTTTTTTTTTTTTTTTTTTTTTTAGTTGGAAGACCGACTGCCTGTTCTGCAAGAAATGGAGATCTTCTCCAGTCCTTCAACTTTCAAAGTTGTGTTTNTGTTGGTGAGGGACCAGCTGGGTTCACTGGAGTCCACAAGGTACTTTTGTTTATGGATGAAGCCATGCAGATGGGGATCAAAGGTTGCACAGAGCTGCTGTAGAGCTCGCTGGGGCCGGGAGAGGTCGGGCACCAGAGATTAATTTCTTGGCTGCTTAGAGCCAAGGTTTAATAGCAGCCTGAGAAAGGACAGTGATTGAGTTTACTGCGAGCAGAACCCATAGTTCAGGTCAAGTAAAAGGAGGAAGCTCAGGGGCTCTGTGTTTTGGTTGCAGGAGAAAATCTAATGGCTTAACAATATGTGGCCTCAGCAGGACACGGGGCAGCGAGTGCCAGGGCTGAGCTGGGGCAGGGCAGAGAGAGGGGCTGCACCCCTGGAGCATCACCTCTAACACAGCCCTGGGGCTGGGCAGGGCTCCTGCTCACAGCCAGGCAAAGCAAACACACAAAGGAAGCCTTGGTAGTTCTGGACAGAAAAAAAACAACAAAAAAAAACAAACACAAAAAAACCCCGGAAAACATCCCCGAGTTCTCTAAATAGGGAAACCAGGGTTTTTGAGGTGCAATTATTTAGATTTTGAATTGCAAACTTCAGCAAAGCTGTGGAGATACCAAATTGCCTCAGGACTGGGGCTAGGTGACTGATTTTGTCTGTATCAAGAACTGATTTTGAAGCTGAAATTAAACTGTACTCTGACTTAACTCCTCTGACTCTGTCATGCTATTATTCCATTGCGCTTCATTTTCTAATTTTGCAGTTTTGTGTTTGTTGATTTTAGTTTGGTTTTATTTTTGTTTGTTTGTTTGTGTGGGATTTTGTTTGTTTTGTTGTTTTTTACAGTTGTGTCCTCTATTGTATCCGACTACACTGTGATTTTCCTCTCCCTCTTGAATTATTATTATTATTATTAATTTATTTTTTATTTTTTTATTTTATTTTTTTAAGAGCATGAATTAGAAAAGTCTGGCCAGGAGAACCTGCTTTGAGCACTTGAATGAGGCTGCATGTTGTTATGTACCACATGTTAAGGTGGAGAATACTGCAAGTAATTTCAGGCTGTTGTCATTTTGGGGGAGGCAGTGAGCAGGATGGGAGCTGCCACCTCTGTGCTATGGACCTCAGGCTAAAATCTGTAGTAGGGAATTTTTCTTTCATTAACAATTTGCCCTGGAATTGCAGAGAGCAGGACAATCATGGTGATATCACAGGATTGTGACAGCTGTGCTGCAGTGAGGATACACCTCAGCTATGCAGAAAGCATCACTTTGGCCCCACTTCAGAAAGTCCTTCTGTGGTTCTGAGTCAATTGTTCATTTGATTTCCTATTAAAACACTTTTCTAACTGACCCTGCCTTAAATTCTCCTTCTTGAGAGGCTCCTGGGTCGTGAGAAGTTTTGCCTTTTTTTTACCACAATGAACTTTTTTTCTCAGGAAGGTACAACACCAGCTCACCAAACGTGGAGTGAGTGATGTGGGTTTGGTGATGGGACACAGGTGGGACTCCTCTCCCAAAATGCTCCCAGGCTCTCTCCATCCATTAAACTTGATATCAGAGCTCCTGGCTCAACTCTGCAGTCTCTCATGTCAGAATTATTTTCCTCTTTTTAAGACTGAACACTTGTTGGGTCACAAAGAATGACCTGGTCATGTAGGGATTAAGATTCTCAGCAGGGATTTGGACCTCTACACCAAATCCTTTGCAGTGAGGCCTTTCTTGTCTCACCTGTTGCTGTGCTGAATTCATGGTAGTTTCCAGATCTCTCAAGACAGCCTCTTGAAAAGTTTCTGCTTTTGCCATCAAGTGAAGTTAGGGGGGGGTGGAAAAGTTGTGTTTTCAAAAAATTTTGTCCGTTTTAAATTAACAACACACAAGAAGGAGCTTGGATGCCTCTTTGGAAGTGATTAATACAATTATCAGGTTTTACCTTTCATGGGAAAGGATTTTGAAGGGGACTTGTGAATTAAAGCTTGGTTCAGTCTCTAGGCTGTTCTGTAGCAGATGATACCACTTGTGCCTGCTGCAGGCCTTGTTCCTCCTCCTCTGGAACATCCTGGAGAGGTGGCTCTCAAAGGCAGGACAGAGTTAATGGGGCCAGCTCTGTGCAAGCTCTGATTTTGGAGATTTTTGACATATGCCATCTTTGATTTTTTGGGTTTTTTTCTGCTTTCCTCTGCCCCTGATAGCCATGTGTCTCAGCTGGTTGTCTCTACCAGAGATGCCAACGTGCTTTGTCCTCAGAGCTGTGTGAAACACCCAAGGTCACCAGGACTGAAGGAAAACTGTCACAAGCAGGCACAACTTCCCTGGCTTTGCTGGCTTGGAAATCTGTGGTAAATTACTCTTAGATTTCTCACTTTCTGTTAATTTTTTTAGGCATTACCAAATCATTTATGTTCTTTCCTCTGCATTTTTTATTTTTTTGTTTTGTTTTTTGATGAGTTTTTGTTTGTTTGTTTTAATGGGGGAGAAGTGCTCAGTGGAAATGGAACAACCTGTCCCCCAGAAGCTGCCAGTCCCTGACCTAACCCACTCAAAGACAGCCACAGCCTGTTCCCCTTAGCTGCTGTTCAAACACTGCATCACCCTTTAGGAAAATGCAGATATGATGGCATTTAGAAAGTTACATCAACTGAGAAAGGGAATTCAGTACAACCCTCACTTTCCCAGCGTGAATGAAGAGGACAGTTCTGCTGTGGCAGAGCAGAGCCCTGGTGTGAACAGACCCGAATTGCTGAGATGGAAATAAGCAACTTTTTGACTTTGCTGCCCTACTGCCTCTTCTCAGCCCAGTTTCATCAGTCCATCTCTCTTCTATTTGATCCGAACCAGGGGAATCAAAACAGGAAAGTGCAATATGTGGTAGAAAGGATGCTTTTGAAAAACCATGGTTTGCCCTCCTTGCCCTGCCTTCTCCCTCTGTCCCAGCTTCGTGAGCAGGACTCAAAGTTTTGGATTTAGCCCCTCTGTGGAAGTTTTTGGCCGGATGAGCAGATGCATTAAGGTGCTTTCCTGCCCATTCCTCTCTAATTGCTCCAAGGGCTGTGGCCATCAAGCAGAAATCCAGTCGGTAAACTCTGCAGCTCGTGGACAACTTTTCTTGCCAGCCATGCATTACGGAGGGCTAATTGTAAAAGTGGTGCACCTGCTGGCTCCCTTGGTGGCTGGAGCCAACAGGAAAAAAAGGAGGGGGGGTGCGGAAAAAAAGTAATTTATTAATGATGGAGTCACAAATAGTAATGAAAACAATAGGAGCATCTGAGGGAGGCGCTGCCGGGGGCAGAGGTGCAGGTGCTCTGTGCCCTGAGCAGGCTCGTCGGCATTTTTATAAAGCTACTTTACAGCCCTTATCAATTTCCCACTGCTTTCTGTGTACCCCCTGCCCCTGTGCAAATGTTTTGCCTGCACAACAGGCTCAGCATTTCTTGCTGCAGGTGATAAAATAGCTGTCACCCCGTGGAGGGAGGAAAGAGGGAAGAAAAAAAAAAAAA
>VWYO01024943.1:61936-93867 GCA_013400275.1 Rhadina sibilatrix
AAAAAAGGAAAAAGAAGTTAGGTCCGAAGAAACAAAGCAGAGGAACACATTTCCCAGCAAACAAACGAGGGGCTAATGTAATGATGGGGGCTTAGCTGAGGAATGCTGTAAGATTTGGGGTGACAAGTGCTGGAGGGCAAGAGAGACTCGTTCCTTAAACTGAGGCGGGGCTTTTTGTGCAGCCTTGGAGCTCATTCAAAAGGCCACACGCCTCAGGCAACGCTGCCCACAGGACTTTTGGGTCTAATATATTTCACTGAAAATCTCACCGCTTAACTACACCGCCTTGGCAAGCCTAAAGCTGTGCTTATTTTATTTTATTTTATTTTATTTAGTTAGCAGAGCGCTTAGTGCTAATTTGAGTAAGCTGCTTGTACCTGTGAGTATCTGTGATCACCTTACCTCTCAAAATGCTGTGGCTCTTGGAACATGAGACAACTGATGCAGGTAAATGAAGGTAAAATCTTTGAGCAAAGAGCGTGGTGAGCTGAGGAACCAACCTTGCAGCCAGCTCTCACCACTGCTGCACAGCAGAGTGCAGCGCCCCTGAAAGGTGCCAGCTGATCACCGACTGCAGGAAGACCAAAAAATTCACTGAAATCTTGTCAGGTTCTTGCCGTGCCCAGAAACGGGGTCAGAGAGAGCACTCTGTGTGCAATCCCAGCGTTTGCCTTTCCCCTTGTCTTGGTTTGGACAGACAGGTGTCTGCCAGGGAAAGCTGGAGTTTCCCTTAGAATGGGGAATGTAAACCCCTCACCCCCACCAAATTATAATTTTGCAATTAAGGGCAAAGATTTGGGAATAGGAATAACAGTTCTTTACTAGGAATACTAACAATACAAATGTAGTAGAAAAACAAAACCACCCAACCAAACCAGCAAACAAACAACAATTTTGGAGAACCCTGACAGAGTCAGAGCTACAACCTGACACCCTGTTGGTCAGNCTGGCACATCACACTTTAGCCTGCTCCTGACAGGGCACTGGCACAGCCCCTGCTGATGCCTCATAGGTGGGGTCTGCAGGGCTGCATCTGCCACCTCCACAGCTTCCTGCAGCTGGCAGGGATGGAAAGCTGCCCCAGTGGAAAATCCTTGCACTGTCATGTCAATCCTACACGGGCATTTACCACGGCTTAGGTGGGAGCTGGAAACTTTTTGGGCTGTGGGAACTTGTCTGCGTGTCTGAGCCCACAAACTGCTAACTGAAGTCTGTGTGTATTAAAATTAGATTTTTTTAAAGATGTTGCAGGTGTAGCTGTCTCAGCAGAAAGGAGTCAAACTTAGAGGTCAGCCTGGGTCTGTACCAAATCTGTGTGTGTCCCACGTCCTGCATTTACTACTGTGACAAGGTTTATTCAGGCTGTGAGCACACTGAAGCCACAACAGAGGAGCTGCAACCACCTCACCAATGAACCTCAGAGGTCAACCCTTCCTAACTTTGCACTGTCTATCCTGCATTTAGAGGAGAAATCCTATATACTCCTTCTTCTCATCTCACCCTTCCAAAGTTCCAAACCCTCACAAATGTCAGCAATTCATGAGAGTGATTGAAGCACATAGTTTTTTTGCCTTATGGACTGTTGTATCCCCCTAGTGTCTGGTCTTCCCCTTGAAACCCCCTCTGAGACTGCACCTTTGGTCTGACCCCACCTGCCCCTTGACTCTGACCTGTGGCCTTGAGCCAGGTAACCCCACCCCTCATCCCAAAAGAGATAAAAAGCCCCATCCCTCCACGTGCTTCCTCTTTGACCCCTGAGATCCCTTCTTGGAATAAACCTTGGAATACGCCCGAGGTAAGGAGCCTCTTTTGGATTTCTTCCCCCTATCTTGAAGATCCCCTCACCCAAACCTCCCCAAATCCTGAGCTAGCAGCTGACCAGGGGGGCAGAGGGAAGGGGTACACTTCAATGGACAAAGCTTCACCTTTTAAAGTTTTCTTTTTCCTAAGGAACTAGGAATCTTTCCTGTAAAAGGAGCTGAAATTTATATGAATGAACATAAATTCAGGTGTGTATTTTAATAACCATGCTTGATGCTGTGAAATCAGTGCTAATTACTGCCTGGTGATATGAGGGGGCACCTGCATGGCCTGGCAGTGTTAGCACAGCCACGATGGCTTGTACTCTATCCATGGGGAAAGGTGAAGGCTCATATGAGCCTTCCCACCACTGTGAATCTCTAATAACTTACAGTCACTGTTTGCTGTCTGCAAAATTAACCTCTTGCTTCCCCCAGCCTGGGGATTGGGTGCAGAGTGTAGGATTTTAACTTCTCTATTGGAAAATGTCCCTGCAATGCTGTCCATCAAAACTCCTGCTGCTTTCTGAAGAGTGTTATTAATAAACCTCTCCACAGCAGAAACAGGACCCTTTTAGAGCTCAGCTAAGGTATTTTCCCTGTTAACCAGCTGGGCTGCTTGGCTGTGGACAAATGCAGTGATGAATGATGGGTCAAGGATGGAGCAGGCTGATTTCTCTGCAAGCTTGACCTTGTCTCTGCTCTGACACCTGAAATGACAGATGCATGAAGAAGTTATTTATGCAGGGGAGCTGCAGAGCATCACACCCTTTGCAAGGCAGCACCTACTTCTACAAGGCTGTCAGGAGAGAGCTGCCTGAGCCATCCCCTCTGTGGCTGCTGCTACAAGCAGCTGCTGTGCAGGACAGCAGCAATCCTGGGTGTCTGTCAGGGATACCCTGTGTGTAGCCATGGTTCGTGCTGTGATGTTTTGGGTGCTCTGAAACTTTTCCCCAGACACTGTTCTGCCAACAAGAGACACGTTTTCCTAACCATAAGCCATGTTTACATTCCTTTCCCTAGGAGGGACTGCTTCTTGATGTCCCTCTGACTTGACCAATGTGATTGAAGAAGTTTGTCTTCCTTCCACCCCTTGGATGGTTCTTTGTAAAACAGTGTAAAGGGAAGAAATTCCCGGGTAATAAAGATCTGGAGTCATTTCAGCCTCCTGACCTCGGAGTCTGTGTCGTTGTTATCTTGAACAGCATCACCTGTGAACTGCAAGGCAAAAACAGGAGCAGGGGCCACGCCTTTGTTCCCAGGCAAATAATCTGCACATCTGCAAATCCCCAGCCCTGGAACAGCATTAACTACCTATGAAAATGCACCTGAAGATTTCTGGGTTGTTGAAGGCCCAATGTTCTGGATAAAATGCAGCACTGAGGATTAAACAACTTCTGCTGTTCAGCTGCTTCTGGCCTCAGTGCACTGGGGAGAATTTCTCTTTTGTGCTTTTGGGATTCCTCGGGGCTTGTTGCACTCTCTCCTGCAGCTGAAATCAAGGGAATAACTTTGCTTTACTCTTTCACATTGTTGGACACATGGGTGGAGCTGCATGCCATTGACAGACACATTTCCTTTTTGGGAATTATTATTGCTGAGAAGTGAAAGACCTCAGCCTAAATCTATAGAGAAATGCATGTATAACACACATAACCAACCCATTCTCTGCCTAACCTTCTGCTGCATGTGTGAAAGTTGGCTGTGCTTTTAAAATTAAAATTCTTTTATTTAGAAAAAATAACCTTGCCCACACACAAGCTGCTGGCCATGTGATATTTCCCTGTCAGGAGCTATGGTATGGATTAACTTGTGGGGCAAATCTCAGGAAAGGTGGTGTGTGCCGTGATTCTGCATCCTTTGGGGTACTGGTAGAGCTCAGAGGAGGGAGCACCACAGGAAGGCCAAAGAGCTGTCCCTGAGAATCTTGGTAATTCTACTGATCTCAACAGAATTAACAGCAATAGATTACCAGCTCTGAGTACAGCCCTCCTTTCTTTTTCATATCCCTTCCTCCCCAAAATAAAACCCCTTTGGAGCAAGCCAACAGGACTTTTTGGATATATGCTGAAGTCCATTTTGTGGCATTCATTGGAAGTGCAGTTGTTAATCTGAGACACAGGAAATTCCAGCCAGGTTAGGAGGGCTTGACTGCACTGCTTCATGATGTAGCCGTGACTCCTTTTGCCTTCAAAGAGCTTTGGAGCAGGTTGCAAACAGCCACAGTTCAAACCTCAATTACCCAGCTAGGGAAGTTGTCCCAGACTCTCCTCTTTCTCCTGGTCTCCTACAAGGGTGCTGAAGTTGCTCAGAACCAGAAACACCAGCAAGTCTTGATTTCCCCTGAGGTGGTGAGGGCTCTCCTGCAGCTCAGCAAGGGAAACGGGAGATGCCTGGTTTCTGTTTCGCTGTTGTTTAAAGGTTGGATCTTTACAGTTTTGGGGTGTTTAGGGGAATGTAGGTGCACAGCAGACCTCAGCAAAGCAGGAATTAGGGCAGGGGGAGGCTGAAGGCATGTTTTCCACCCTGGCCTGTTTAATACATTACAGGCAACCTCTCTTCCATCATGAGTCCTGGTCTAAAACTACCGCCCTGGGGCATAAAAATCAACTCCTAACAACTTCCAGTGGGACCACTATTCCATCAGTGTTCCCATCAAATGTTGACTCCATGATTAATATTCACCCTCTTTCTTCGTTAATCATCAGCCCTCATTCATTCCTCTGCACCTTCCTGCTGACAGGGGTGCTGTGTGTAGAGCAGCTGGTAGGGAAAACAGAGAGAGCTGAACTGCTGCACACAAGCTGCAGGGGGGAAAAGCCACCTCAGTGCAGTGTGTCAGCTCAAAATGAGCCCTGAAGATGCTTTTTTTTTTCCCCCTAGTCTTCAAAGAAGGGGGATAAATTTTCTTTTTGTGAGGTGGGACCTTGCTACAACCCCTAACTGCCACTGTACTGTTTTACCTTGAGTGTCATAGCACCCAGTGATTTAGAGCAAGAGTGAAAGTCACACAGAACAAACTGTCAGAATCTGGCTCATCGAGTTCAATCTGTGCACGGCCCTAAAGTAGAGTTTTGCAATTAACACTTGCACTGCAAATGTAAAATTTAAAGCCCACTCCCAGTTTTGCTCCAGGCCTCCTGAATGATGTTGCACATGAGGCTGGACCTCTTCCTCACTGAACAGGGAGTAATTATTGAGTTTTTTTCCCTTGTTCTGTCTCTCTGGGCAGTTGGAATTGTCCACCCTGCAGAGAGAGGACTTCCTGACCATTGTCCAAGACATTGTATAAACATCTGAGCTCAGTAAGCACAGGACTAGAGGATGCACTCAGAAAAGAGATGTTGCATATTAATCTGCTTTCTCAGAAGCATTATGGCACTTTCTGTGGTTGTTCTCTGCTCTGGTAACTTCATCCAGAGATCTGGAGGCTGCATTATCCAAACTTAGCTTTCCCTTGATATGTTTTGGAGTGTGTTCATATTTTTTTGGTATAGAAGGTGAATAAGCTGCTTTACCGTTGTGATCATGGTAATAAAAGCAATAAAGAAACATTAAAGAAAGAAATGTTTGTGTTATAAAATCTAGAGCTTGGTTTGGTCTTCTCAGGCACATCAGTAATTCTGTACAAATCCACATTTAGGACAACGAATCTGGATGTTAAATCAACAAAGCCAAAATTCACAGGATGATCCTGCTGGTAAGAGGAAGATTTTTTTTTTTGTGTTGTGCCTTTTATTCCCTGTGAGGTGATGGCCCATGTGTGAACAGCTCCTCAGAGAAGGTTTGCAGCATGCACAACTGAGGCCATCACACATCAGCAAATCTAATGCAGCTTTTCAGGGGGAAAAGGAAGAAATCCACACCAGTGGTTGTTGCTCCCTTGTAGACAGTGATATTGCCTTGAGGGTAGGGTTTGCACTTGTTTGCTTGCTTTTGGCTAACTTTTTAAAGACAAATCTGTATCACTAAAGATGCAAGCCATGAAAAATAAAAATTGCAGAATGCAAATTGCAACTTCTGCAGCACAGATGAAGAAATGATTGAGCACGGTGGGGATCTGGCATCATTTGTGAAAGTCTGACAGGCAAGAAAGCAAGAGGGGCCACTAAAGAAATGGCAAAATGACTGAGTGTTGCAGTGCCTGCTGCAACTTCTGCTGCTTCACTCAAATTGAAACAAACTTTGCTGCAGAAATAATTGAAAAAGACAGATCCTGACAAATTTTGGATTTAAACCATTGTGAATTGGAATTCTTTTCAAGATGCAATAAAAATATTTGTGTTGTTATAAGTCAGAATCGTGCTGGACATCCATTAATAATTTTCCTCCTGCTCCTCAAGGAAGAATTCTGTAAAACAGCAGAATTCATTACTGTAAGGGCAAAAAAGTCTTTTAAAAGCTTTCTCTCTTCATGTGCCCAGTATTTTCCCCTCCTACCTATATAATATGGTACTTTATTTTTCTCCCTCCCTTTATTTTCCAATTTGTTGTTTCACCAATATCTTTTCAAAACTTCCTTTACATTTTGAAACCTCATTTGCCATTAAGAGAAATGGAGCATTAAAAAAACATTGAAAATTTTGGATATGATTCTGTGTGGGGGGAGGGAAAAAAAGCAATAACCAGGATGCTGTTACAGCCTTCAATTCATGGCTTCAATTCATCTGATGAAGTGAGAGAAAAGATATGAACCACATTCAGCATTCATAAAAAGGATTTATAATTGGTGGCAGATACTTTACATTATTAATTGAAGGCGTTGAGCAGGGAGAATTTTAAGTTTGGATGTTTTGCTTATGAAAATAGGGGAGTTGTGTCTTTTAGAGCTTTTATTCTTCCTTGTTAACAAATTGCAGTTTAAATGTCAGTATCAGAAGGGGTTTTTTTTATGAAAAGCCTTTGCTTTTCTTTCAGTTTTGTGTCTCCACAGTTACTTTTTGCAATCCAAGACAATATATCTGATATCAGAGAGAGAGAGTGGGTTTTATTTACTGATTCAGGAGATGGAGTGCAAGGATGTTCCTGTTGTTGTAAGAACATGCACGGACTGATCCCATGCCAGCTCAATACCTAATTTATATCCTCCTTTCTTCCTGAGTTAGTGTGAACAACTGCAGCAGCCTGCTTGGAATGTGCCCGTGGATCCATGGGTGTATTCTCAGTTTTACACAAACTTGGACCTGTGTCTTGGGAACGTTTTCCAAAATGTGCATTGCAAAGGGGGTGGAGTGACGCTGTTCAAGATCACAGTGACACACACTCTGAGGTCAGGAGGCTGAAATGACTCCAATCTTTATCACCCGGGAATTTCTTCCCTTTACACTGTTTTACAAAGAACCACCCAAGGGGTGGAAGAAAGACAAACTTCTTCAACCACATTGGTCAAGTCAGAGGGACATCAAGAAGCAGTCCCTCCTAGGGAAAGGAATGTAAACACAGGTTATGGTTAAGAAAACAGGTCTCTTGTTGACAGAACAGTGTCTGGGAAAGAGTTTCAGAGAAACCCAAACATCACAGCACAAACCAGGGCTACAGATGGAGATTTAATAACTCCAATGCTGACCAGCAAACAGCTAATGTTTACACAAGAGATAAGCAAGGCTTATCCCATTGCTCTAGGAGGAGAGAAAAATCACCAGGAAATCTGGACAATCCAGCATCAGCATCTTCATCACCAAGTCAGTGTTACTTTTCGTTCCTTAAATGGTTCTTTTCTCTTCTTTACAGACCAACATTTGGCAACTTCCTGGGCATGAGCTTCTGAATCTGGATCCAGCTTCTTTCGGGGATGATACTCTGTCCCAGATGTCACCAACCCGCTGTGGTATCCCGACAAAATCCTTTTTCTTCCCCTCAGGTTTTCCTCAGTTTTTCCACTTGGAAAACCCTCAGGGCTCCATCTCTGCCACCATGCACAGTGATTAAGACACAAATTACAAAAGATCTGAAGGTGTTGATACACCCTCATTTGAGTGATAATACACCTTTTTGTGCTAGGGGAACCGTGTAGTGATATTTTAAATGGCTTTACCTCTTTGTCTTTTGGAGATACTTTCAGTTCTTGCATCCAGGAAGCCCTCGGAACAGCAGCAGGAATGTAACTCCACTTACTTGTGTGGGGGATCCAGTAATACATAAAATAGCACATTATCTCTTTAATTACTACAATGGTAGACCACATTTAATATCATTTTTTTGGATAGGAAATAAGAGTGGGAGCCCGGAGGGAAATCTCCTTTGATTGCCCTCCTCCATTACCCCGAAGATTGCTGGCTGCACATGAATAGTGAGAGCAGGAAAGGTCTCCAAAGTACAGTTTGCTGGCTCCCTCAATAAAGCAGCAGCTGCTAAAACAGAGCAAACATCAGCCCCTGTGTTGCCGTTGGACACAAAGGAAGACAAGAGTCTTGCTCAGAAGGCTGATGCTCCCAAGAAGGGGCTGGTTTATTGTCCAAACCTGTTTTATACCTTTTTACAATGTGCCCACCTAAGAGGTGGGATCCCTTGACCCATTGGTCCCATCAAGGCCAAACAAGCAAAGTCCCTCCTTCAGAGAGGAATGTGAAAAACAAGATAGTTTAGAAAATATGACCTTGTGTACCAGTTTTCCTCCCTAAAAAAAGACTTCAGACAACCTAAACATGACAAGCAGTGACTACACCCCTGTGCCATGGGGAGGAGAGCTGCCTGGGCTGGGGAGGGTGCTGAAACTGAGATCCACAAGTGACTGGGCCATTGAGACAGCCCTCGCTGGGGCTGTTCACTCTTCCTTTCTGGGAGGAGGAGAGGTGGAAGCAATCAGAATCGGTTTGCTGCCGTGGATGGTGGCAGGGCTCCTCTGCTCTGCTCTGCTCTGCTCGCAGGGCTTGTGATCTGCAGCACCCTGGGTGTTCCCCAGGACGTCAGGCACCGGCTACAGTGCTACTGGGAAGGAAACCTGTTCAAGTGACTACAGATGATAAGGGAATTAGTGAGGATCTCTGCTGGGTGTTTATTTTTTAAGCACCGGGCTGTTCCCCTCCGGGCTTCTTAAGGAGGAAAACAAAATCACTCTGTGAATGCTTCGCCATCACCAAGAACTGTGAATACAGAAAACAGCACATCAGTGCTCATCAGCAAGGGCAGGACCTTTATGTCAGTGTTCATTTGCAGAGTCCTCCCAGGGGCTGTGAACATCCCCATTGTGCTCCTGCAGGAAGGGCTGCTGCCCGAGGTGGCTGGGCAGCTGGGCTGGGAAACCTGGATTAGTGTAAATAGAGCCAACCCGTTCCTTCCTCCTTGCCAATCACAGGCTGTCAGAAAACCCAAATGCAGTTTAAGCATCCTCTCAGCAGAGGTGGCCAGGCTGACACCTGGTGCACTTTAGGGTGCTCCTTTCCCCCCCGAGAGGCAGCAGGATGAGAGGTGGTCAGACCGTGCAGATGTGCCTCCCAGCTGTGCTCCCTGTGGAGGCACGGGGGAGGTCCTGAAGCCAGAGGGCAGCAATCCCAGCCCGGGTCACCCCTGCAGCTGCAGGGCCAGGGCAGTTCCTGTCCCCACAGCAGAGCAGGGACCTTTGTGCTGCTGCCTCCCCAAAGGGTGACACACCCCTCACCAAACCCCACCCAAGCACAGCAACTCAGAGCCGCTGTGGCCAGCTTGTGGTTCACCCCCCACCCCTCTGTGGGCACCTATTTTACTTTCCTGCTGAGCTGCTTTAACCCAGGCTGCTGGGGGATTGTGGAGCTCTTGCATTTATCAGCATTAAATAAGAAGCAATGAGCTCTTGGCTGTGCCTTGAGGAGCTTTCCTTTCCTGGGTAGTAAATCTGCAGTAAGGCTCTCTTGCAGTTTTATTGAGGGTTATCAAGTGTTTATTCAAAAGGCATTTCTGTGCATTCAACCTTTTTCTAGTTGGGCAGTGAGGGGTAACCTTCTCTCTGGACAGACCATCATTGCTGTGGTAAAATCTGCCCTCTTCAGTCAATAGGCTGGCCACACTGCTAATTTGCTGGGTGCAGAGAGGAAGCAGGGCTGTATTGGTGCCTGGCTTCTACTAAATGGAGCTTGATCTGTCACTGACAGCATCAGCTGCCCCAGAATGCCTGGGACATGGTCTGTGCTGTCTCCTAAAGCCCAGTGGGAGGAAAACCTGTGCAGAAACCAATCTTCTCCTTTCAAGGGTGCAAAGGCTGCATCTGCACAATGTACAAGCAGCCACGTTGGTGCCCTTCCTTGGGGTGTGGCTGAATTTCAGCCCAGGTGTCCTCAAACTGCAAGTGCTACACGGGTGCCTGTTGTTCAGGATGGCCCTGCTGGTTGCAAAGAGAGTTTGAAGATGATCTTCATAGACTCCAAACAGAACGGGGTGGTTTAGAAATCCCTTTCTAGGGATATCTGGAAACCTGGAATGAGCACAGGGAAGAAGTGTGTATAGCAGGTGGAGTGTTACTGGAGCCTAAATTTGGTTTATTTGAAGAAAAAAAAAGTTAATTTTGCCTTTTTTCTGCCTCTTAGCTAGTGGCTGTTGGGGAGAAGAAATCAGAAATGAGGCGGCCAAATAGAGGGAATATAAAAGAAGTCACACAATCTTGGCATAGAGCAGCAGGTTATTTCAGACATAGTAAAAGCAAACTGGCATTTGGATGAGATGTGACTCGTGTGTGGCCACATCTCTGCTCCTGTCTGCTGGGCTTTTGTGTCTCTCCTGACATCAGAGCCTTCCTCCTGTATGGGATGAGCTCCTACTCCTTCCTCAGAGGGAGGAAAAGGAGGAGGAGGAGGAGGGGTGGTTCAGCCAAGCTGATCCAATATGCACCTGGACAGCTGGTACTTCTCACAGAGCCTTTATTTTAAAGCCATCCATCATGCTCAGGGGATCACATCCAGGCCCTGAATTGCAGAACTGGCACCTTGGGAAGTGTTCAGCTGTGAAAACTGTCTTGGCAGGACAGCACTGCCATATGAAAAGAAATGCTTTGCCTTTGTTATTTTTAAAAGGCAAGGTAAATGGAAGAGGCTGAAGGCACCCACTGGCACTTTCAGGGGATGTATTTCTCCCCTGTGCCCTGCTCTTGGATGGATTTGGGGGAGTCTGAGCCAGGTGAATGGGTTTGGTACAGATGGGAACGGGCTGAGTGTTGCATCTGCAGACTCTCAGGTCTTTAGATTTTGCCCCAAGGTGTCGTGCTGAATCCAGCCTCCCAGAGATGTGTGTGACTCCATAGGGCAGTGAAGAGAGGTGCAGGCTCTGCAGACCTCGGGGCTGAGGTTTTGCTTATGATGGGATGCTGCAGTGCTCTTAGAGGAGAGGTGTGGTGTGAGACTGGACACACTGAGTGCAACTCCTGAGGTTTTTTGCATTCTGATTTGAGATCTGCGCTGCCGTTCTGCTGAGTTCATCTTTTTGAGCTACAAGCTGACCTCAGCCTGATGATCAGGAAGTGAAATGAAGTTATATCAGGTTGATGAATTTTCCTTGGTTTTATCCCTGGTACTTTGAGTTTTACTGGTTTAGTAACTGGCAGGAGGAGTGGATTGCATAAATACAATAGGAAGCTTAATTAGTGTGCAAAGTGCTTAGAGATCTTCAAGAAAAGGTGAAATAGATGCAGAAAGTTCTCTTCCCTCCTCCTCAGAGGCTGCATTTCAGTAATGGATGAAGTGACCCCTAAAATATAATATTAATTCTGCAAAGCACTTGGGAGTTCTTCTGAACCAAAGGTGCTATGCAAATATATTCTCACTTTCCTTTACCAGTCCCTTTGAGCCAGCCAGTCCACCATTAGTGGTGATTCTCATTTAATCAGAATTCAGCCTTCAAATTTTCTGCAAGTCCATAGATAAATAAAGCAGCAGCCGTAGTTGATTATTTATTTATAAATCTATTTATAATCTATGTTTTGCATATTAATCAAAACCCCTCCATGTGGCAATTCCTGATTAAGAACCATTTTTTTGTCTTGTCTCTCTTGCCCCTTGATAATATCCAAAGAATTAGATTAGAAATAGTTTTTATAAATAAATTATGATAAACTCCTGCTTTATTTATATACTCAGACACTCTCCTCATATTTCCATCTTCCTGTCATGTAGCAAGATACAGAAGTTGTGTCAGTGGTCATTTAAATGGGAAATGCTTGATTTTTTAGGTGGAAAAAGGATGTTTTCTGACTCAGAGTGTCAGGTGAGACACTCTGGGGCCTGATCCAAGGTAGCCCAGCCAGGAATTCAGGAAATTTCAAGATACTTCTTGTGCACACAGTAACTCCAGGGTAGAGAGACATACAAGAAGAAAACATCTCGTAAAGCTTGGGAGATGTGTAGAGAGTGCGACCTGCAGGGCGGCTGGGAGGCAGGAGAAGATTCACAGACAAGGGATCAGGGAAAAGCAGCAGAAAAGGACTAAATACAGATAGTTTCTGTTGGGGCTGGTGGGATGGGAAGGAAATCTGCAGGAGGCAGGTAGCTCAGGGCCTGCTGGGGGGAGGTCCTGCCACTGGGCAGCAGCTCCGTGTGGCAGGAAATGCCGGTGGCGTGAGCTCCCTTCAGTGGGCAAAGAGCCCTGAGCCTGGCAGGGCAGGAGGGAGCTGTGCCTCTGGAGCTGCTGGCCTGCAGGGAGCTCTCCCCCCTGATGTCCACCCCTGACCATCAGTGTGACTCCAGGCTGCTCACCTGCGTGGAGGTTCACAGGCTGGTTAAGGTGGAAAACACCTTGAGCTCATCGAGCCCAAGAGTTAACCCAGCTAAACCCCACTGTGATGAGTCTTGGCCCAGCTCTGGCTCTGTAGGCCTGGTTGGTGCCTGAGATGTTTTGGTTTTCTGAAATCCTTTTCCCAGGGAATTTTCTGTAAACAACAGACACGTTTTTATCACTATAACTTTTATTTACATTCCTTTCCCTAGGAGGGGCTTCACCTTGCTGTCCCTCTGCTCTGACCAATGTGATTGAAGAGGTTTGTCTTTGTCTCACCAATCCAATTGCTCTGTGTAGAGCAGGATAAAAGGGAAGAGATTCCTGAAAACAAGGACAGTCATTTTCAGCCTTCTGAAGTTGGAGTCTGTGGTGTCCAACAGCGTCAGGGCTCCTCCCTGGCTTTCCCAAAGCAGCCTGCACATCTGAATGCAAACCATCCCACCTGGGTTTTGTCGAGTGCCCAGCTCCAGAGCCCCAGTGCCGTTGCCATTTTGCCAGGATGTGGCTGCTGGCACAGATCCAGCTGCACAGCACCAGGCTGGGCTGGGTGTGGTTGTGGATGTGTTGCCCCATGACAGGGCTGCTTGGATGGGAGGGTTTGGGAAGCAGATATCCATTGGGATCAGTGTCCAGTTACACTTCTTGGGCTTAGCTAAAAGAAACTTTGATAACGTGTAGTTAATTGTCAGCAAAATCGTCATCATCTGTTCACGTGTTGCCAGCAGCTCCTGGGATTTGAAACCAGCAAACTAGAGGAGGTTACTGTGGGCTGTAATTAAACACTGACATTATCACATGTCCTTTGCACGTGCAACGTTATGTTGGCCCTGGTGGGACTGCTCAAATGTTTAAATACTTTTAGTTTAATCTAGGGGTTTGGTTATGTGCATATCATCTGTTTTGTAAGCATTTTAGAGTATGGAATACAAATGTGGAGTTGCAATCACTTGGCAAGAATTGAGAGAAACAATCAGAGGGTGGTAAGGCCTGGAGTCATGTGTGCTTGTGGCACAAATCATGTTTCTAGCCTTAAGGGCTGAACGGAAAAGGCTTAAAATAAAATGTAAATACATTCTGAGGACAGGAAGAAAAAGAAACAAAGGGGAAAAAATCCCCAAATTTCTTAGGTCATGATGAAGGAGTTCAGGAATTATTGTATGACAAGCACTGGGAGACTTGGCTCCACCTCCCATTCCTGCCACATGCTTTCTGTGTGGCTTTGAACCAGATAATTCTCTTTGTCTCTGGGAAGTGGGAATAATAACAACTTCCTGCGTTGTGACAACACAGGAAAACTAAACTGCAATGACAACCCTTGTCACTTAAGAGAAAGTTTTGGATACAACCAGATGAAGGTCTCTACTATGGACCTGAGATCTTTCCAATCAGCAATGAAATGCAGCAGCTTCTGGGGTGGGACCTGGCATTCCCCAGAATTAGAGCTGTGATGTTACAGGGTGAATGTTTGCTGGAGTTCCTGGGGAGTTTGTGCTACTGCAGCTTGCCTGAGGACACAAGGATTTCCTTGTGCATGCTTTGAAGAAACTGAACTTGCAAACAGAGAGCTTGGAGCTCAGGAGTTTATTCTGTTTCGTTGCTCTGTTTTGTACAAGTACCTGTTCAGAAGCAGAGGCAATGCTCTATCAGCCAGGCAGAGTTAACAGATCCCTAACCCAGAGCAATAAACTCTGCTGAGGGCATTCTTCAGCCAGTCTAGAATTCATACAGAATGCAGTGCTAGAATAACATTGAGGAGCAAGTTTAGGCTAAGAATGGTGTTGGGAATTACTTGTTCAGAATACAGTGCTGGAATAACATCGAGGAGCAAGTTTAGGCTAAGAATGGTGTTGGGAATTATTTGTTGAGAATACAGTGCTAGGATAACACAGAGGAGCAAGTTTAGGCTAAGAATGGTGTTGGGAATTATTTGTTCAGAATACAGTGCTAGGATAACACAGAGGAGCAAGTTTAGGCTAAGAATGGTGTTGGGAATTATTTGTTCAGCCAGCTGCTGGACTTTAAATTAAGCAAGGGCTGATTTAAAAGAGAAGTGAGAGGTTGTAGTTTGGGCTTTCCTCTCATTAGTGCTCTGTTCCTCTGGCTCCTGGCTTGCAGCCTCACAGCCTCCAAAGTGCAGCTCAGCCCTTGGATACCTGGTGTTGTGTAGGGCACAGGGACAGGGCCAGTACTGCACGCCCTGCTGTGCTTTATCTTGCTTAATGAATGCTGTTCCTTCAATAACTTTATTGCCCTCTGTGTTCCAGGTTCCTTAATTACTTTCTGCTTGGCAGACAGGATCCTTTTATTTTTATATTTTCGTTAAGTATTACCAGATTCCCCAAGCATCACTGTCCACAGGGAGAATATCTCAATAACTGAACCACAAACAAGCCATATGGAAAGGAAAACAAAAGGGACGAATTTAAAGTCAGGTCTTCTTTCCCCATCAAAAAGAGAGAAAAGAAATAGAGCTGGAGGCTCCACTATATTTTTTCTGTTACCTTTAAAAGAAGGACATGAGGCATCTCCACATGTGCCCACTGTGCACACAAAGCCTGTGGGCAGAGACAAAAGACCAAACCTGGAAGCAAAATTAAGGCTTGGTGCACGATTAAACTGCTTGGATGTAATTATGGCCCTTGGCAGTAAGATTTCTGTTGTATTACTCTCTCTTTGTCAGGACTCTCCCTTGCTCTGCCTGTGCTGTTATAAATGACTTGATGAACTCAGTTCTCTTGCGTGTTCCAATTTCTTTCATATTTGCAGCTGCAAGTTCACTCAGAGGCTCTGATATCCACGACCTGTGCTTTTCTCTTTTTTGTGTATTTTTCTCTTTTCCTTTGCAGTAACATTAAGACAAAGTGAATCTTAGCATTCGTTGAACTTTTTTTTTTCTCCATTCATTTCCACAGAAAAAGTAAGATTTTTCACCATTCTTAGCTGCTAAGGCAAGGTTGAAAGCAATTCACTGTACCTCAATAAGGTCAAAATGCAAAGGCAAATTCAAGCTGAGAGACATGAGCTTGATCTTTTATTTGTAGACTTTGTCTGCCATGATCTGTGTACATTTGCATATTCATACTGACTTTCTCCACCTCTTCTATTGACTAGCCAAAATGCTCTTTGTATTCTTTCTTCTGAAGTGCAAAAATATAATAAAAACCAACTTCATACTGGCGATTCAGAATTCGAGCTCAGACAGGTGGTAGGGTTTAGAAGTTTTACTCCAAGGGTTTTCTCTCTACAGACATGGTAGAAAAACCTAGGACTGAAACCTCTAAACCCTGTTTGAGGTGATTCTGACTGTTTTTCCCAACTGAAGAGCTTTCTCCCTGTATCTAACATCACTGAATACAGCCAGGGGCAGTAAACTGAGGTGAGGTTTGCGGGCAGAAGGTGAAGATCTTGCAGATTAAACCACTTTCGATACTTTTATCATGCAAATTAACAGCTCTGGTGCTGGGGCTCCATCGCTCCTGGGGTTTTATCCACTGACTTGTCTGCCTTGCTGAGCTATCTTTTCTATTGTTCACTTCTGTGGAGGAAGAAGAGAGGTTTGGGATTGGCACGTGGGAGTTAATCTAAAAATCCTGGTTAGGTACTTCCTCCTCTTCCTCAAGGGTTTTAAGGAGTTCAAAGAAAAAAAAAAAGAAAAAAAGAAAAAAAGCCAAAGAAGCAAAAAAAAGATAAACCAACCTAGTAACTGCCTCAGAGATGTCATCTGTGGGTACAAAGGGGAACCATCAAAAGTGGTGGGAAACGGAAGGAAAGAGAAAAAAAACAACCGTGCCCTTGTGTGAGCATGCAGTGATTTCACTGTGCAGTGTGCCACAGAGTTGGGATGCTGTGGTTGCAGGGGACTTGCCTCCGAGGTGATGATTTATTGCTTTGCCTCATTTGATAATTGGCAAATGGAGACAGCCAGGTGCGGGGCCAGGGAGGGAGGAACGTTCCTGTCCATCAGGACACCTCTGACCTTCACAAGGAAGCAGAGGAGCCTCATCCTGTGCTGCCTTCTGCAGGAGTCCTGTGCTGGCTTTGAGCAGCTCTCCAGGGCTCTGGGGACACATGGAGAGGCAGCCTGCCCTGGTCAGGGTCCCTGTCCCACCCTCCTGTGCCCTAGAGTGACCTGTCCTGCATGGAGAGGCTCTCCTGGAGTACGGGTCCTCTGCTGTGTCTGCATGGGACACAAAATGCTGGAAAATAGCTCTGTTCCTTTTGAAAAATCACACAGGACTCAGCAGTGCAGGGGAAATTCCTCCAAATGCTGCTTTTTTGGGATAAAGGGGTAACTGGAAGTTTAGTGCCCAGTACCATGCCCGCAGGGAATAAATGAGATGACCCCAAAGAGTGGATATCTCTGGGATCTTTGCAGAAGTGTTTGCCTGTCCTGACATTTGATAACCAATCAGGACTTTGCAGTCCCTCTGCAGGTACAGGTGAGATGCCTAATTTCTGATCTCCCCGTGCCACAGCAGAGAGCTGGGAAAATGGAAGGCAGCACGACATGCTTTGGGGGAAACCCCTGACAATTTAAGAGTTTTCTTATTGTTTTAAAAACTGTGTATTTTTTTCCAGGAATACAAAAAGGGAAGACCCGTTCTGCCTTGGACAAAGGCAGCCTGGGCAGAGCTCATGGCCCCTGGGCTGTGCTTCTGAGCCTGGGGAAGGCTGCAGAAAGCCCAGGGACTTGGATTTTTGCATCAGTTTTGGGAGGCTGTTCCTTGGCCACGGACAGAGGGAAACTCAACTGAAAGCTGTTCCAGGTGTGAGGGGGTTTAAGCTGCAAAAGGAGATTCTTGCAGTGAAAAACAAAAGCAATCCAAGAAACTGCCTGCTGCCAACAGCTCCTGATTACTTCAGCTAATTTCAGGGGCTGCAAACATCGATGACAATGCGATTTCTGAAACATGGGAAGTGTTTATGCCTGCAATCTGCACCATATCTGTGTCAGGGGTTTCATTGCTGTCACTTGTAGCAGCCCCCGCTGCTTTATCATCATCCCCCTGAACTAATTGCCTTAAACTGATGAAAGTAGATTTTCAAAAGTAAAATGCTTTCAGCTATTAGCTTTCCAGGTTGTTTATGAAGTTGTTTTAGCACGCTCTGTTGAGCTGTACATTTCCCTTCGTCTGAGAGAGGAGCAGAGCTGGAGTGAGGAGTTTGAGAGCTTGGCCACAACTGTGGGAAGGATTAAACAGGCAGCAAAATGCGTGGCCCACGTTGCTCTGCCTTGCTCTGTTACACACAGAGATCTCTGCTGCCTTTGCATCTCCCTTCCATCTGCTCCCTGCAACCTGATGAGACCCACATCCCCTCTCCTCTCTGCTCCTCCTGGCTGGATGTGGTACCCCTTGGTGATCCTCTTTCCCTTATATATATTTCCCTTATTGATATATATTGATCCTCTTTCCCTATATATATTGATATATAAAAATATATATAAATGCTAGATAAAAATCAATATATAATATGTATATGTACGTATATGTATGTATGTATGTATATGTAATATGTATATAAATAATATATATATAATATATATCTAGGTAAGTTATAGGGTCTTACCCCCTCCTTGGAAATAATGTTAGTCTGCACCTATGCTTGTCTTTCACACCCAAATGGAATAATACTGTCAAATAATAATGTCAAAGCATCGCTGCTCTTCAGGAAGACTTGATAAAATAGGCTCTGGTTTTACTTTAACCTGTCCTGGTGCTGCACTCTGCTGAGTGCTGACCTCTGTAAGCTGATGCAGGACTGAGAGCTTGGAGGATGCATCGCTAAGTTCTTGAATTTTAGAGTATCCAACAAGATGAACTGCAGTTCAGGAGGTTGGGGGTGGGAAATGGTGGCATCTAATTTAAAGGGAAATAAAAACAAGTAGTGATTTTGGTAAGGGGCTTGGCAGTGTTTTGCATGAGTTTTTGGCATCTGGTCCTTGCTGGGACAATCCAGGTTGAACTGAGTCACTGCAGGAGCTGCTGCAGCACCTGGAGCTGTTTGCTGCTTGCTGCAGAACTCAGGTGTTTGGCTTCCTTGTGCCTCACCTTCTGAGGAAAAGCTGTGGGATATAAAGTGCCCCACTTGTGCCCCACCATCAAGTTTGTTTCAGTGATTTATTTCTTGATAAAATGATGCTCAAGGCTTAGCATTCTTTGCTTTCACTTTGAAAAGCTTGAACACTAGGAAAAAACATCCTTTCTTCCTCCTCACCTAGCTGAAATTACTGTTTTATTGACCACTTCAGAAGTATTTTGATTCAATACTGAGATATTTATAATTTATGAAAGGTGACAGTAAAACACAGGCCTAGTGTGATTATTACTATATCAGCTGAGCAGTGACAGTAGGACTTACAGTAAAAATCAGTTTAACTCATCTAAAATCTTTTTCAAATCAGTCACCAATGAGTTCTGGTGTTTGCCAGAAGTCACCCAGCATTCAGAACTGCTCACTTTGCTCACTTAGCAGTGCCCACATTTTCTCTGTCTGTCTGGATTCAGGCAATCATTTCCTGCTCTTGCCTCCTTTCTCCTGTGTGTTCAGTACAAACTTTCAGTCCCTCCTCCTCTTTTTCACATCAGCTGCTTGCACTCAGACACCTGAGATGTGCACCCACTCAGTGCTTTAAAGGCCACCTCTGGCATCAAAACAAATCTGACATGTGCAGAGCAGAACCTCTCAGTTATCCTACCAAAGGAGTCTGCTGGCCAGCTTTTGCCTTCTTTTTCGTGTGTGTGTTAATGGATCACTCAGAAAATAAGTGGCACTTTTAGTGTCCATTAACTCTCATTTAACTAATGATAAATTGCACTTGAGCACCTATGGACACGTTTGCAGAGGCATGTTAATACCAGAAAAATACATTACAAGTGAGGCTATTGCTTTTGGAGGAAAATGAATTCATCATAATGGGAACTCTGAAGTAAAGGCTTACCAAAAAATACTTGGTAGCACGTTAAGTACCCATTAATGCAACTAAATGACACTCAGGGTTTAACAAATACAAATGAAATCCTCACAAGGGAAGGTGTCATAAGAGAGATTTGAATGGTACAGTGTTTATAGTATAAAATGTGGAAATTCATCCCCTACCTATGACCTTCAGTGTGTATAGGGGGAAGAAATTAATATAACACTTCCCTGATAACAGGCTTTTATAAATACCATAAATCACACGAGAAGTTTCCTTTGAATTTCAGGATTTCCCTTTCTCCTTTAAGAGAAGGAGGCTTGGTTTTGTGTCTCCTTTTTATTTATTTTTTTTTTGTTTTGTTTTGTTCTCAGGCTTATTTTTGTGTCTCCTTTATATTTTTTTTGTTTTGTTCTCAAACAGTGCAATTGCAAAGAACCAAGGTCTGAGCAGAAAGGGGGCTCTGAAGTGACCTGCTGGCTTTGGAGTCCCTGATGTCACCACTGCCTCTGGGTCCTCACCCAGCGTGGCTGCTCCTTGCTGAGCATCACTGCAGTTTGGCTTTTGGTGGTTCACAGGACAAGGGGCTCAGCTTGCCAGCTCTGCTTTTCAAGAGCCAAGGCCCTTGCTGCTGCTGAAGCTTTTGCTGTCCCTTACAGGGCTCAGTCTGCCACTTACCTCAGTAAAATGTCCCCAAAAAACACCCCAATATGGCAAAACACAACAAAGAGTGCTAACAAAGCTTTGCAGGTATGGTAACTCCTGCTGGCTGCAATAGGCAGATGACTTTTTTTATTCTTGTTTCTATATTGCTATTGGATCCAGTTGAGACTTCATCTGTAAATACAGGAGTGTCCCTGCCCTGCAGGGCTTGCAGAATATGAGAAACTGGTGAAACAGATGTTTCAAGAAATGGAGAACTTGTTCAGTGGCACAGGGTGAAATTAGAGCTCTCCTCACCCCCTAAATACCCCAATGCATGGAGGCAAACCCATCCCGTGACTCTGTACTACATCTTTATTTCATCAGACCTTCTGCTGACCCTGAACAGCTTCTGTACTCTGAGGGCTCCTGTTTTTTTTTTCTCTTTCTCTGTTGTTGCTCATATTTTCCCCTCACATTAATTATACAGATGTACTGGGGGCCATGTGCTTTGCCACATCACAAAGGAAACCACAGGACTTCAGATCAGAGGAGCAGCCAGATGTCCTTGGCTGGCAGAGCACCACGCAAGGGTCACGGCTCAGGCTGCCAGACTGGGCTGGCCCCTCTGCCAAACAGGGTGGGGACATCACCTGCTCCCACAAACACAGGCCACAGAAGAAATAACATCAGTGCAAAACTCACAGCAGCTTTTGGGGATTCGTTTTGTTAGTGCTTGGATTTTTTTTTTCCTTTTTCCTTTCAGTAGGTGTAATAACTACCACGATTCTTTAAGGCCAGAGCTGCCTGTCCATACTTAGGCTGAACAGTGTTTTATCCCCTGATGAGCCCTTTGCCTCTTTCAAGGCCAGGAGACTTCCAGCATTGTGCCTGCTTGGGAGGAAGAATGTGATTTGCACGTGGCTCACATTGCTCCTGTGTATGTATTTAATTTTTGAAAGTCATCAAAGACAAAGAGATTGAAGTGGTAGTTCCCTCCAAGTAGCAGCTCTGGAACAGGTTGTACTCTGTTTCCTGTAGCAAGCTTAAGCTAGATCTCTCCCAACAGTCTGCCAAGGGTGCTTTTTTCTGTTGAATTGCAGAAATGGCTGGTCTCATCTTTGGGACTTGAATGCTTGCTTAACTCTTTATAGCTTACTTATCTTTTCCTCCTTTTGAAAGGTGACTTAAAATATACTTTCTTTTTTTCTTTTTCTTTTTCTTTTTCTTTTTCTTTTTCTTTTTCTTTTTCTTTTTCTTTTTCTTTTTCTTTTTTTCCTGGAGGAAACAGCTCCCACTGACTTCTCTCATTATGGAGAATCCCATGTTAATGGACATTTCTTAGTCTGTGTCTCTAAACAACTCCAATCCATAGACATGCAGGGACAGGGCGAGGGAAGAAAGCTGCCACAGTATTTCTATTTCAGCCCCTCAAGAGAAATTCAGAGGGGACATCCAGCAGTTACAGACATCCAGTTGTCATCTCTGAATCTTGTTCCTAATTCCTTTATCTATTTCCTTGCATGGAACTGGGCTTTGTGGCTGGGACACACAAGACATGGGGGCAGCTTAGTGCTGGCCTTGGCTGTGGCTCAGGGCCAGCTCATCCAGCTCAGCTGAGCAAAGCTGTGTTTAAATGTCCCTGATGGATGCTGAGCATGTAGGAAACCTTTGATAAGGAACTAAGGGCTCCATGGCACTCCAGGCATCCTTGAAAAATTGTATTGCTCCTTCTTTCAAACCTGGCAACTTAAGTCTTTAATGATCCTTGTCTGAGGTTTCCATTAAACGGGTTATAATTCTAAATTCTCCACTCTAAAAGTAATTGCTGAAGGCAAAAGAAGCTGTTGATGGCAAATCCATCTGCCAATCTGTCTGATTTGTGTAAATACACTGTATCAATTTCAATTATTTGATAAATTCATCCCACCTGAAACAAGTTATAACTGAGGTAGCATTTCACTACTCAGAAAAGTGAGAAGCAAAATACATGACTTATAAAATAGTTTATAAATCTTCCATAATTTTCAGGTAAATGAAAAATTGGCCTTTGGGGATTAGGCTTGTTTCCTGCCTGTTCTTGTTGCCTGTTCTTGGAAAATTTTGCTACTGGGCCTGGGATAAATGAAGATCAATTCCCTATCACCCCTCACAGCCATTTAATCTGTGATCTACAGAGCTTTCCTCCCTTAAAAGAAACAGGCAAGGGAGAGAATCCTCTGCAAGACAGAGATACAGAAAATTATTTCCTTTTCTTGCTGAAAACGGTGCCCGTGGGAATTCTGTGGCTGGTGTTACATCTTTGTGTAGTTTCACTTGAGCCTTTGTACAAATCAAGGATGGGGCATTTTCTCTGTCATTCAGAGCTCGTAACTTTGTGTAGCCTTGAAGAACAAACTCTTCCACCCTCACCCCACAGGTGAGCCTTGCAGAATTCTGCCACCCCACTGTGGAGCTGTGCTGCTGGATGGAGGCAGGCCATGCTCTGACAGCACAGGGCAGCCAGGACAGGAGACAGCAGGGCTGGGTTCATGCCTGAACAAAGAGTTCAGCTTGGGCAGCATCACACCCTCATCCCAATGCTGTGGCCAAGCAGCCAAACGAGGGGCAGCTGTTGCTGTTCCAAACCACTCACAGCCCCCCTCTATGTAAACTACGTTCTTGTCCCTCCTGCTAATCACCTCGTTTGGGTCAGGTGTGCATCCTGCTCCTGAGGAGCTGCTCTGCCCTTGCCCTGTAGAATGAGACAACGAGCAGCAGCTGAATCCAATTTGTAAAGTGCCTATTTCCTTCCCCAGCCCCTCTCCTGGCTGTGTGGAGGTTGCAGTGGGCTGCTGAGGTGTCTTCTCAAAACGTTTTGTTCTGGGGTAAGTAACAGCTTCATGGCTCATAAACTGTTCTTTGGGGTTGGTCGTCAAAGGTGTTGTAACTGTTTGGGTTGTGCTGCTCTGCTCAGGGGTGAAGCTCCTCTGGGGTGAGTCTTGGTGCCACTTTGGGCCGGAGCTCCTGGTGGTGTTTTGGGTCTTTGTATCAGCAGTAGTGTGGCAGGGCAGTGACTGCCCCCTGTGCTGGGCACTGGTGAGGCCACACCTCAAGTGCTGGGTTTGGTTTTGGACTGAGAAGGAAGATTCTGAGCTGCTGGAGCACATCCAGAGATGGACAGTGGAGCTGGGGGAGGGTCTGGAGCACAAGTCTGGTGGGGCTCAGCCTGGAGAAAAGGAGAGCTGGGGGTGTCCCTCTTGCTCTCTGCATCTCCCTGGCAGGAGGGTCAGGCTCTTATCCCAGTGACAGCCTCAAGTTGCACCAGGGAAGGTTTAGGTTGGATATTAGGAAAAATTCCTTCATTGAAAGGGTGCTCAGGCATTGGTGCAGGCTGCTCAGGGCCATGGTGGAGTCACCATCTCTTAGGTGATTTAAAAGATGAGTGTGGTGCTTAGGGCCCTGGGTTAGTGGTGGCCTTGGCAGTGCTGGGCCAGCAGGTGACTTGGTGCCCTTGGAGCTCTCTGCCAGCCTGAACAGTGCTGAGATGCTGCTGGTGCAAGAGAACAGAGCTAAAGGACTGTGCTGAGCCAGTGTCTTTCACCAGGGGAAGCCAAGCAAGCATACAAGCTCCTGTGGATTTGTTTCCTCTCTTTTTCTGTGCATGTGCAGCAGGTAGGAGCTGTATTGCAGTTCTGTCTTGGTCAAAGTGGGATCCAGCTTTGGACCTGGCTACGAGAGATGATTGTGGAATCTTTTTTTAGCTGTTTTCTGAAATAAATGCTCCTGGGTGATTTCACTTGTTTTTCAGTATAATTTGTCTGCCAGAGAGACATTTGTTCATGAACTTGCTCGGCCTCTCCCATGGTAGGAGAAAAGGCTGAGGCTGTCACTCTTTTGGGTTTTCCCTCGAGAATTTTGGCATGTAACAGATTTAATTACCTAGTTAAGAGAGTTTCTAAAGTTCACCAATGCAGCCTAGGAACTGTAAATGACAGAGAAAGCGAAACAAGGGGTGTGAGAGAATGAATAAAGAGCAATGAAACTGTGATCTCTCCCAGATGTTAAAAAAAAAAAATTTTTTTTCATGCAGCTGACCAAAGGTGCTGTCTGTCCAATATCATTTTTATTCCAAACCTTCAATATTGCAGCTGACGGCAGAAAATGTGCAGTAAAACATGGGGAGGCCACTGGGTAATATCCACTGTAAAGTGTTAATTGCCTATTGAGGCTGTAAACTATGTCAATATGCCTGGATCTGAGTTATTGACAGACTCCCATTTATTCCAGCCTCGCAAAGCTGGGCTCTTTAGAACTGGGGGCTCTAATCAGTCATGCTTTACTGAACCTACCAAGAAGCACCAGTCAATAAATGTGCTTGCTGTCTTAACCCTTTGAAGTTTGTAAAATTACGAGTGGGATTGATACCATTGATTTGGGGAGAACTCTTGACAGTGGAAGCCCTTTGGAAATGAAAGCTGCCTGCAGTAAATGACACCTCCTCTAAGCCTGGTGGTGGCTCTGGGTTTGTGGGGCCAGGGAAGCCTTGGTTTTCTGTCAGCACCCGAGCTCTGGGCTGGAGGAAGGAGTTCTGGCTCCATGATAAGTGTTTGCATAGAGCAGAGTGGCAGCTAGAGCTGGAGCTTGCTGTAGTGCATTTATCACTGTTAAAAATTCTGACAGCTGTGCCTCCTCACTTCTGATCCCATAGCTGGCAAAACCAGCACAGGACTGAAGCCATCAGCACCCCAAAGGATTATTTGAAAGAAACAGGGGTGCATCTCCTTATCCACCCCCTCAAACCCCCCAAACCTGCCTCCCTGGTGCTGGTCTGCATTTGAACATTATTGTCCTAAATGAGCGCTGATGTGCAGCAGCTGTGGTGGCATTTGGGGTGGGAAGAAAGCAGCAAACGAAAGGGGAGATCCTGCTCTGGAGGGCTGTGGGGGAGGAATGCCTTTGCCTGCAACAAGCAGGTTTGGAAATCCTCTGAGATAAGGGCTGGCTTGTAGAATGCTTTGAGATGAAAGACTCGTTGACATGAGAATAAAAGTTTTTTGGACTTGCTGGAATTCACCTTACTGTGGGAGCTAATGTGGTTGTACTGACTTACATGTGGGTTCTTTTGTTTTTAAACAGAACGACTAAAGCCTGGGGATAGTTGCTTTTTATTTTCAAGGAAAATCCAAACAAATGCAGAGGAAAATTATCTGTGAAATCTGGAAGAGAGAAGCAAAGCAAAAGTGCTGCTGCTTGACGTAATCTGTAGCAATAAAGGTTTTGGAAATTTTACGAAGAATTAGAAATCAGAAAACCTTTCCCTGCTGCATTTGCTCATTAAAAAAATAATGTCTTTTTTGTCTTGTAAATTCTGGTTAAGAATGTTTCTTCTTCAATCTTTTTTTCTAACTATACCTAGTGATATTTGTCCTTTCTGATTTGCCCTGTACTTATTTTTATTTTTTTTTCTAGCTAAGGAGGTTTTTATACTAAAGCATAAGATCAAGATCTTCTGGTGTTTAGAGCCCAGCGCTACCTGGAAAAAGACGTGGGGTTTTTTTTTGTCAATTTTTAACATGTAATTCCTGGTGTAGGCAAAAAGAACATTACCTGGGCCAGGCCTTGTTAGACACAGGGATTATGGTGACCAGCTAATGTGTTTTTTAAATACTAGCAGTCTGCCTCTTCCTGGTGCTAAGTGCTATTTTAATAATACTAATTAATTTGTACTTGCTAAATTAAGTGCATCCAGGTTTCAAGCAGGGAGGTTAGACTCAGGTTAAGTATTTATTCTGCTCTTTTCCATGTAAGAGTGCAAATCTTCTGCCTGTCAGGCTGAAGCTGAACATCTTGCCATTTATTAATGGATGTATGCAACTAAAATCCATACTTTGAGCCTGAAAATGTGCACAGGCTGAGTTAGCCTGGTATCTGTTCTGTAAAGGATGGGGACTGGCTGTTCCTTGCAGCAACAGTAGGTACATCTGCTGGTGTCTCTGTGGCAAATAGGTGCATTTGCAGATGCTGATATTATTCATAGAGTCTCAAAGAACCTATCATTTCAAGCAAATCAGAACTGGGTTTAGTTTATTGTTTGTCAGAAATGAGCAGCTGTTTTACATGCATCCATTGCTTGTTGCAGTGTGCAGACTAACACTTAAAATAACTATTCCCGAGCTGCAAGGAAATGAGAAATTGGTTTCGTTTTCAGTTCTTTTTCAGCTGTTTTTTTTCTTGCCATTTATTTTTTATTTTTTATTTTTTTTTTTCTTTCTCAAAGAGTCTGTACAGATTCTTACATAAGTTACACTTTCCCAGCCTGGATGAGAACTGGGGGAACGTTGGAGAAGTCTGGCTGTGTGTACTTCAGTTCATATCATGGAGAACTAACCTGAGACTGGGTGTGGAATGAGGCACACAGGGGACTGCCATGCAGCAGCATCTGCTGAGAAAATCACAGATCATTCTCTGTGGAGAACTGCTCTGCTCTTGCCTACCCCTGGTGCAAAGTGCAGGCACTTTTTGGGAAGCAGGTACAAGCTCTTCTCAGGAGGGTGTGAAAGAGCAGTGCTGCCTGATGGAAAGAGCAGTGATCTGAGACTTACATTTCAGTGCTGATTTGATTTATCTTGTTTACATTAAGGCTGGGAGAAATCATGCTGGGTACTTGCTTTCTTTATCCTGCTTGTGTTGGATGTCAAAATGATGTGACTGCCTTGACTGCCAAAGGATGTCTGTTTAACTCAGCTGAATGACATGCTTTACCTGTAATGACAGCAAAATGCAGAGAACTTCAGGCTTGCAGCAGCCAGCTGCAGGTCCAAGTACTCCTGGCCAATGCCATGGACCATTGGTGTCTGTTTGTGACTGCTGGTTCTGGACAGGGGGTGTATAGATTGAGTGTTTTCCATCGTTCAGAGCTGTTTCTGGGATTGGAAGTGTGTTTGGTTAAATAGCTGCAGCTCATTGCACTCTTCCCTCCTGACAAAACAGCACCAGTAAAAATACTCACGTTTCTGGGGTGGGGGGAAGAGAACAAGGCTGTTTACAGGGAAAGAAACGCTGGAAGTTGCAGCAGCAGGGGTAAGCAGGATATACAGTGCATTTCACCCCTCCCTGCCCCTCATATTTAATGGAGAGGATTCCAGCCACGGATTAAGATTCTGTTTTCCATAGGCCTTTCCCATGCTGTACCGCTGTGTGATGTGACCACTAGAGAGCAGGCTTAACCTAGTAACAAGAGCTAATTAGCTCTTGGTCTCTTCATTTGCAGCTCTTCCCCAGCCCCCTTCCACCTTTCTGTCTAGGCAGAGGCGACTTCCATGGTTCTTAGCTTTGCCTCCAACGCTGTGCAATCTTAGGGCTAATTAAAACTCCACAGACGGCCTGAACCCCACATTAAAATTTGATGAGGAATTGATCAGCCAAGCAAACAGGAAATTTAGCTGTGTGAGTGAAGGTAATGTTTGCTCAAATGTGTAATGAGGTCCATGGGGAATATTTATGGGGACCTTAGTGACGGTTTCAGCACTTCCTTCTCCTTGAAGCCCTCTGACCTACCTGCCCTCTCCTTCAGAGCAGTGCAGGCACAAGGAAACCCCAAGAAGCTGCATCAGTCAAAGGTGAGCATGTTTTGGAAAGTGGGCTATGTTTGGCTAAGGTGGTCTCATGTCAAGTTTTGCAAGAGGAGCTGTGGAGCAGCACGCTGACTTGTGCAGTTTTGCCTTTGCAATTTAAAAAAAATACAAACCAAAAAACCCCACAAACAAAAAAAGAGAAAAACCAAAAAAACCCACAAAATTCAACCAAATAACCCTTCCCATAACCCAAGAAACTTTAGTAAAATTGCTGGTGGAGCTTGTAGTGTGTTAGTAAATTAAATGGGTTGCTCAGAAAGGATGGGGCAGTGTTGTGTTCCAGCAGGTGTTACCTTTTCTGCATTGGTTTCAGGATCAGGTGTAGAAGCTGTCAGCACACAGGTGTTAGGAGGAAAGGCAGGATGCTGTCAGAGAAGGCTCCCCTCAGCAGATTTTACCCATTTCTAATAATCACTCCATACAAAGTAGAAATGCTTTCCATGTGCAGACAAACTGACCTGCTTCCTACTTACCACCACTCATCCCAAGTACATCAGCCCATGCAGGTCTGAAGTCTCAGAATTAGCTCTTTTGGATAGATATCACCTTCAGACCTGTATCTGCAAGGCCCTTCTGCTGAGAACTCCCCTCAGCCCCTGGCAGGAGCTCAGCCTGACCCTGGAAGCTCTTCCCAAAGCAGAACATTCCCACCCAGAGGTGAGTCTCAAGCCCAGCACATCAGCTGGTCCCAGCTCTGCACCAGCCCACAGTTTCCTTCCAGTGCCCCTCAAGGCTACTTCCAGTGGTGACAGCCTCTAAAGGTGAGGCTGATGCCTGAAAGGACTTGGCTTTGAGGAAAAGGAAACTGTCTGGGTGGCTGTTCCAAGGTCTGTGGTACAAACCAGGCAAGGAGAGAGAACCCCCTTGCTCTTACTGGGGTAGGGGCAGCTCCCAGTGTGGGCCCTGAAGTCCCTGCCATTGTCACACCATTGATTTGTTCTCCTGTAGGAATGTGAGCCCAAAACCTGCTTGCAGTGATGGGAATAGTTGTGACTGAATAGAGCAGGAGAAGTTGGCAGAACAGTAGTGCTTCTGACTTGCAATAAAATCCAGGGAAGCTCAGTCTCTTACGTCTGCAACAGCACTGACACTGGGTAATTTTATGTCCTTCAAGTGTTGTAGCAACAGTAGCAATGAGATTTGTGTAAAAAGAAAGCAATTACTCTTACTTTCCAGAGGGAAACACTGAAGTGAGAAATTTGGAAGTACTAGGTTGCGTTCTGAAACAATCACCAGAATCTCCAGTGGCAATAATGTCTAAGCTGTGTTTTTTGACAGGCCAAGGAAAGTAGATTGCTGGTCTTGTGCATTGGAATAAAAAGTTGGTCTCTTAGATCTAGGTTACAGTTTGCAGTAGTGTGTCAGACCCTTTTTGAGGAGGAGGAGCAGTCTCAAAGCAGAGTCAGCACACTCCTGTCTGAGCTGGCTGTCTTGTTGCCAGGGGCTGGTGTCTGCGTGCTGCTGCACAAAGCCATGGGGACACCTAACCTGCTATGTCTTAAATATGGTCCTCCATTAGACCACTTAAACATTCATTTATGAGCCCAAGACTCACCAGAAGAGCAGCTGTATTTAATTCCTGTCTGCACTGGATCAGAGAATGTTTAAAAGAAGGGCTGGCAGGACATAAAGCCAGACTGGAACCTGCCTCCTGTGGAGACTTGGGACACTCGGCCTGCTTTGGTTGCAGAGGAAAAGCGTTGTGCAAAAGGCTGAAATGAGAACTTGAAGCAGAATCTAATTGCCCATGTTTCAGTCATAAGTCACTTGTTTACATCCAGCTTTACATCTATTACTGAGCGTGCTGCTTTCAACCTCGCTGACATTTCATTCAGCTGGAGATGTGGGTTTGAACCAAATATTAACATTTCAGGGACTGTCAGTGGATCTTATTTTGCATTACTTCCATCTTGCTAATTAACAATACTGTTCCTAGGCTGTGGGAGGGGACACAGGATTGTATGAGTATTGCACATTCAATAAGCAAGCAGTGAATGCATTAATCAGGATTTTTCATAGCTTAAGAAGGTCTGCTGGGATTCTCCTGTCAGGTGTGAACTCATTTTGCCCTTGTTTAGTGGGAGTGTCACTGGAAAGTGCCAACAGTTCTGGCCTGGCTGGAGCCTCACAGCCCAAACCTGAGAGGCAGAAGATTTAATTGCAGGAATACCTGGGTGCAGGCTGAACTGCTGTGTGGGATGTGTGGCTGCATGAGGAATAATAATCTTTAGAAGTGTTTTGCCCTCAGTAACTCATACTTGGTTTTTTGTCTGGTCAATATTGATATCAGCCTACAAAAAAAGCAGAGCTTTCCCCTGCTCCAGTCTTTGTCATCTGTTAACTCTGTTGACCATGAGTTTCATTACTGCCTTGAACTTCTGTGGGATTCTGAACAGGGTTGGGCTGAGACTGGTTCTCGTTCTACTCCCTGGTAGCTCTCCTTAACAGCTACAGTTTGAAGTCAGTCTCTAAACCATTTATTTAATCCCTTTGGTGACTAGAATATGAGGCTTTAAAGAAGAATTTCGGTACAGCTGAGTTAGAAGTCTTGGAGAAGTCCAAGTCCACTTTATTATCACAGCTGCTTCTATCAATCAGTCTTCTAATCTGGCCAAAAAGAGATAAGAGTGGTTTGTTTAAACCAATTTTCCATGAAACATCACAATTGTAGTTCCAGTCTGCAATTCTTTATTGATAGTCCGTGAATAAATCTTTTATTGTTTTGTCAGTTATTAAGGCTAGACTAGCTGGTCCACGTTGCTCTGGAGTCACCCTTAACTCTTCTCAAATGGAAATTATGTTGGCAATCCTGCAACTCTTGGCATTTACGAGGTTGTTTGCCATGATGTATTAAAAAGTTAACAGTGCGCTGGTTCCTTTGTAACTCTTTGGTCTCTGTTATCTTGACCTGTTGATTTAATTTTATTTTTATTATTTTTTTTTTTTTTACCTTTGGCAGATAGCCGAAGACTATGCAGATGACTTAGTTGCTTGATGAGAAGTCATCTGATCAAACCAAGGAGCCACAAGCCCGTGTTAAACTCTCTGACCCAGCTGTGGCATTTAGGGGATGTTTACACACATCAGTGTCTTTTGTTTCAACGAGTATCTGCGAAACAATCCTACTTTTTCAGCGTCTCCACGTGTAGTTTTGTTGTTTGTATTTAGCAGGGCAGAAATGCTTGCCTATAAGGGGTTTTTGGTGCTGTTCCTTTATAATAGGTTACTTATTTATTGTCTGTTGATATTCTGTTTATTCCATTAGTCCCCGTTCTCTTTTTAAAACTTCTTTAAATATATTTTTTTTTCATCTTTTAAACAGGACTATATCTTTTGGCCGGCATATCGTTCTTTTAAATTGCTGTTTGCGTAATTACAGCTCTTGGAGCATCTGCTGAAACTGCCTGAACAATTTTCAGTTTTTAATGACGCTTTCATTGTTGAACTTGATGCTCCTGGTCAGTTGTGAGTCTGAGTCTTCGGTGAAAAAAAAAAAATGACAAAAATATAGTTGTGTGAATGACTGCTTGAATTTTCCTGGCTTTAATCTTTCATTCCTACGGGTTGCATCGTAAATCTTGTCAAGCTCCTGGTTTTATGATGCTTCTGCAAGTTTATTCGAAGTATCTGCCTCTAACAAAGGAGCAGTGTCAAAGGGAAGGTTCAATGTGCGATCAAGCACGGAGTTGTCTTCAGCAACAATTGAGTGTAACAGCGCCTGATGTCGGGCTGGGCAGCATCAGCCCCAGGGCAGCTCCTGCCACCGCCGCTCTGTGCTCTCCTGTCTGAGTTAATAAACTTTTCATGCACGAGGTTTCAATTAGAGGAGAGCATCCTGTATTTAAAAATCAAATCAGGCACGTGGCAGCGGAGATGCCTTGGCACGGCAGGGTCTCCTGAGGCCGGTATGGAAGGGTGATTGCCCGGTGGGGAAGGGTCCTGGGGACAGCTGTGCCAGATGCCACCGAAGGGTGGATTTGAACAGAACTGACTGACACCTGGCAGTGCCTTGGACAAAGTGTTCCTGCCTCAAACCCCAGTGCTTCTCTCATAGTTCGGGCGAAAGACCGTGAGCATTTTGGAAAATACGACAATGACAACCCCAAAGTGACAATCCCAAGGCTGATATTTAAGGTGCATATAGTTGTAAAGGTGAAGGGATTCTTGTTCCTTTTCACAGCGAGAGAACTAACTCGCTTTCTGTTTTGTGTGGTGGTGGTGTTTGGTTTGGTTTGGTTTTGGTTTGTTATTTGTTTGTTTTTTTTTTTTTTTTTTTTTTTT
>VWYO01024943.1:93886-120008 GCA_013400275.1 Rhadina sibilatrix
TTTTTTTTTTGGAAACCACATTCCCTTTTCCCTCCCACTGCTCGAGTCTGTCTCCCCTGTGAGTGTTGCTCTGCTCCAACCGAGGCACAGCAGAAATGTACCCACTTGAGAGGTGTCTTAGTTTTCCCATCATGGTCTCTCGCCCAAACTCTAATTGCTCCAGGATCACTAATGAGCCTGTCATCAGACTTCCCTGTGGTAGTGGCAAATGTTAGAATCATTTTATAGACGGGGAATATACCTGAGAGGGCTTGCACTGATTTCATCAGAGGAACCAGGGATGAAAACTTTCATTTGTGCTGGTTTTTAAAACAGCCTTTCACACAGACTCTTTTTTTTTTTTTTTTTTTTTTTTTTTTTTGTAAATCCACTTTTAAGAAATAGGATGCTGTACAGCTTCTGGCAAGTTCAGAGATAGATATACTTGGAAACAGGGATGCTGTCAAGCTGACAGTGAGCCTGATGTCAAATGGTGAGGAGCCAAAGAGTAGCACAAGGGTGCAGAGAGGCAGACAAAAAAAGTCTGAAGTGTATTTTGAAGATGCCAGGGAGATATGAATAACAATTCCTGGGAGCAGGGATGCTGGAGCTGGCTCATCTGAGTTGAAGCAGCTCATGCTGAAGCCTCTGCAGGCTAAATTCCCTGTCTGGAGAAGGTGCTCTGCTCCAACACTCAGGCTAAGGGCTGAGAGGATGCTTTTCATATTTTTTTCATGCTTTTATGATCTTTGGCTTGGCAATGTTTCTACCTATGATCATATTTCTGGTGAATTGGAATACAGGCTCTTTTTGTGTCCTGAGTTGGTAGCAAAATTCTTCCACAGGCAGGGTACAGATGCTCACCAGACATTGAGGCAGGATGCACCATCAAGCATTGCAATACCGGAACTTAGAGCGGATTGCAGTCGTTTTAGAACTCCAAAATACAAAGTGTGCACCTATGTCTAAGCTAGGCATTAGGAATTTACTCATCAGCTGCCCCCCAGGCTGTGTGTGAGCACCAGGCCTGCAGCACTGGGACCTCTCAGGCTGCAGGAGCTGCTGCCTGTAGGGACTGGGAGAAGGTGGTGGTGCAACCACAGCCGAGGTCTTGCAGGAGTTTGCTGTTTTGGAGTCTGTCTGTCTGTGTGAACTGGAGCTGAGGAGGTATAAAACTCACCTTGCACACCCATTCTCAGCTGTGCCTGGGAGAAGGGGCCCTCTGTGGCCTCCTTGATTTCCTACAATCTTTTGAAAGCTTGCAAGTGGAGAGAAATGACACCAACTGTTCTTGTGCATGGGGAGCCAAACTAATTAGGCAGCAGACAAATGATTGCCATGTTTCTGACAGTGATATTGTCAGTAGCAGCAGTAGGAAGGTGTGAGTTTGCTTGTTCTTCCCTCAGCCCTGGCTTGCAGAGTGTCCTGTCACCTACCCTGCAGGCCTTGTTCCTGTGACAGGAACACAAAGAGTTCAAACCCTGCACTTCAGGTCCCTCAGCATTTCTGAGGGTGTCTCTGTCTGTTGCTCCTTACCAAAAACCTTCAACAACTTTTGGAAGGACTCCTCTTGAATGAAAACCTCGAGAGCCCAATCTTCAAGATGTTCCCTTGTGGAAGTCCTTCAGCATCCCAGGAAAGACTTACAAATGTCCTGTCATCACTTCAGATTCAGCTCTGACAAGAAGCCACAAGGGCCTCATTCATAAAAGCCTTGCACATCACATTATATGCCCACAGTTACTGTAGACATTTCTGGGCTGCAATAAACTTGTGTGACAGAAACCATTCTTCCTTTTTACAGATGACATCCTCAAATTGCTGGGTCCTGTTCTCCACTGCTCTGCACCTTAGCTGGTCTTATCCAGTTATGCCAACTCCTACCCAGTAGCATTTCATCCTCCTGCCCAGGAGAGTTGATGTGGCAGCAGTGAAAGGCAGTGGAGAATTAGTTATATTGCTTCCCTCTTCTCCCAAAGTGAACATTTCAAAGCTGATCGCTCCAGACATAAACGAAGGTGTGGGATTTGAGGATGGCTTGGACAAATGCTTCACGTTGTGTGTGACCTCTAAAAATGAAGGGACAAACTTGGTGTGCAGAGTGGTAAGTGGCAGAGCAGTAATTAGCAGGGGAAGGGTCAAACTGTTTGTCAGAAGGACAAAATTAGATTAGAGAAGGCATTTTGGCCATGGGGCCTTCCTTAGGCTAAAGAAGAACAGGATGTTGTTCAGTTTTGCTGTGTCCCAGTTTCACCATGCCCTGAGGAAGACCCCCAAGGCTGAAACCTTATTTCTAATTGTTTTATAAATGACTTTTTCTTCCCTTTTTGGCATTCAAGATGACACCAGTTTTGAACAGGAGAGTTTCCGTTGGAGAGACATTTCCTGAACAAAGGAAGAATATTCAATATTTAAATAGTCACTAATTTGTTGAGATTTTCCTAGTTTTCTTCCATTTTCTTTTTTCCTTGCTAGGCTAATTGTATGGCTTGCCTTGCATCTCATGTGGTCTGTATGAAAAACTAAAAATTCCAAATAAATAGGGAGAAATACTAAATGACTTCCAGGATGGGTTTTGTTTCCTTTAGGCTTGCTGGACAAATTAATTATTTGGAAAACTGAATTTTATACCAACATCTATATAACTTTTAATGCCTTTTTTATAATGTCTACGCTTTAGGCACAGGGTCTGGCTATAGTGGTAGGTAAGGTGGGATTTGTATTTTCTAGCTGTGAATATTAAACCATGACTGATACGTGTTCCTGTGTAGGAAATTGCTCAGGGTATTTTATGGCAGATTCTCAGTTTCTTGAGGAACAGAACAACTCAAGAAGCTGAAACATCCAGGATTTCAAAATCTCTACCGCAACTTCTGAAATACAACCACTGTTTTCAGACTCTGGTGACTGGCAAAGGATCTAGAAATTTTGAGTAGGTGGGAGAACAACATATAATTTCAACATATATATTAAAAGCAGTCACTCAAACATGGTAAATAAATTTCTAACAAATTGTGAGATAGCATCTTATTAGCTTAGAATGTTAAATCCTGTATGTCTGTGGAAGGTCTAGAACATCTGAATGTGAATTTTGTGTTTTCCATAAACTTTGATCTTCTTTTTTCATCAGGGATCAATTCCCAACACTTAAGACCTCAGTAACTATAACAATTTGAATTTTTTAGGATGGCACGTGATTAATGGTTATTAAAATGCCTCATATTTTATCTTTTTCCTTTACAAACTTTTATATTTGACAGGTGTGGTTTTTGTTTTTTGTGTGGGGGTGGTGTTTGTGTTTTGTGTGGGTTTTTTTTTTTTTGGTTTTTTTTTTTTTTTGTGGTTTTTTTTTTTTTTTTTTTTTTTTTTTTGTGTTTTTTTTTTTGTTTTTTTTTTTTTTTTTCCTTCTTCAAGGCAATCACCTTGTTGCTGCTCTGCCTGCAGCTACTCTTAGGTCAGGTTTTTGTGTCATTGGTCACTGTGTGAGGTAGCCCATCTATACAGCAACACTTCAAAAAGTGAAATTTTGGGGAAAACTCTTCCCCACTAACTACCTTTCCCTTCTTTGACTCTAACTGGCCACACTGAAAGGGAACTTCCTTCCTCAGACTGGAATTGTAAGAATTGGATGTCTCATGACCGTAGCATCATACTGGCTACTGAAACATTCATGGATTTTACACTTCCATTGAAATATCTTTAAGCAGTTGCTGACTTGTGTATTTCTGATCACCAGTTGACAATCCTTTTTAAGGACTAAGGTAAGCCTCTTTCCAGAAGCCCAGTCCACCTGTTTTTGTGCAGGCACAACTTCAACAGGGCTTTTCCCTGACGAAAGGCAGCGTGGACAGACTTCTGTAACATTTATTGAGCAGCATGCAGACATTACTGCCAGAATTGCAAACTGAAATACAAAATAAGGCGAAGCAATAAGCCAGAACCAACATGAACCAAGGCTGCATCATATAAAAATGTGTTGTGCATTGCCCAGGTTGTCCTTTGGGAAGAATGACTTGCACTGGGTCAAGAGAGCTGCGGGTGAAAACTGCCCTGGCAGCCCTTGGAGTGCTTACAGCAGCTATTTATAGAATGCTTACATCTGTAAAGAGAGGCCATGTGAAAACCCTGAGTGTAAAATATTATCGAAGATGACTGCATCCTGGTACTTAATGAATCTAGTGACCAGCTTTGCAAATTTTTTTTTTAATATATGTATTTTGATGTAAGTGTAATTCTCTGATAAGTGGGAAGAAACTCCAAATGTTGCCTTGAGCTATTGTGGCAGATCTGGACTGATGCAGTCAAATAGGCATGAGGGTTTTGCAATTGGATTGGGTTTTTTTCCATAGGTTGTGCATTTTATTTAGAAAATAAATAAAATAGAAAATAAGGCATCAGTGACTTTAAGGCTGAGAGGGGTCATTAGACTGTGTTGTCTGATTCCTGTCTAAGTGGGACCATATAAAATATCAATTCCCACATATTGAAGAGAGACAGAAGTTTGAAACCGAGATGTCAGGATCACCCAGCCCTTCCCCACATTGCTGGGAGAGATTGGAATCTGAATTTGTCTCAGTATGGATAATGTTACCTACTGTTGTGTAATTTACTGGGCTTCTCTTCTGTCTCTTACTGGTTTGGGGTGATTTTAGTTTTATTCAGACAAATAGCAAAAGGACAATCTCACAAATAACAGATTTAAATCAAAGGAGAAACCTAGTCTGAACATCCAGGGAAGGCTGCTGCCACCGTGCCTTTCTAGGTGGGCAATGAATCTCCTTGAGGGAGCCATGGAGTCCCCATTTCTCAAGGCATTGATAAGCAGATCGGATGGAGAATGGCCAGGGGCAAAGCTGCTGTTGTAGGAAGTACCCTGAACAAGTTCATTTGAGGCCAGAGACCTGAAGGAGCTGCCTGGTGAGGTGCCAAGCTGACTGGAAGCCTGCAGGCTTTGTGAGCAGTGCCCAGGCAGGATGGATCTGCTGGTCACATTGGTCATGTTGGGCTCCCTCCACACGGTCCCAGTCAGGGGCAGAGGCTTCATTTTAGCTCTGGCACCAGGGCTGGGCTGGGCTGTGGCAGCCTTGTGCCCACTCTGCTTCCCTGCTGTGCTGGTTTGAAAGCAAAACCAGTGAGACTCCCAGTCAGAGATACAATTTAATAGGAGAAGAGAGGAAGAAAAGGAAAATAAATGGAATAATACAACCTGACACCCTGTTGGTCAGGGTGTTTGAAGCAGTCCAGAAGTGAGTCCTCATGGAGTGGCAGATGTGGTTCTGCTGGAGCAGAGATGATCCTGAGAGAGAAGGGGGACCAGTGATGGGTGAGAAGGGTCCAGTCTTCCTCCAGGAATCTGGTGGAACCAGATATCTTGTGCTCTTGCATCTCAGTTTTTTATCCAGGTAGGAATGGTTGGCTCCTCCCACTGGGTGGAGCATCTCACAATGGAATATGTCGTGCCCTTAGTGAGCCTTCATGGCCCATTAGCAGAAAATATCCCCCTGGAGGGAGGACAGGTGGTGACAGAGATAAGGAACACTGCCCCACCTGGTTTGAACAGCTGGCCCTTTATCAGAAGGCATCCACTGCTCTCCCCCCAGAGTTACAAGAGATAAAGAAAAACATCTCCCCAGCTGCTTTTAACAATGAAATAGAATACACGTTTTTGGTTCCATAACCCAAGACACCTGCCATGCCTGGGTTTGCCACCTTGCTGCTGACAGGGCTGTTGGGGGACCCCACCCTGCCCTGTCCCCAAGGCCAGGCTGAGGGACCTCATTTCCTGCTTGTCCTTTGCAGCAGTGGGGAGATGGAGGTGTGGGAGCTGTGTACCCTGAGGAGAGGACAGACTGCCAGGGTGGCAATCAGGAACTGGCAGGTCTCCAAAGGAAGGACCCTTCTGTCTCCCCACGTTCTTGCCTCGTCTCCAGCAGGTGTAGTTGGCTCCTCTAAAAAGCCCAAAGTTTGAAAATATGGTTCTTGGTGATACTAGGAATTGATCAGAGCAGTGTCAGCACAGCCCTGAGGTGTTTGCTGCTGTGACTGCAAAGGAGGTCCCTGGCTCACAATGACACCAGGTTTGAGTCCAGACTTAATTTCTATCAAGTGTCAAAAGGTCTGCCTCAAACCATTCCCTTTTTTGTTTGCTCAACACCTGACCTAATACAGCCGTAGCCCATGAGTGAGGTCTGTGTGTGCTACGGGTGTGTGGAGGAAAATAACTTGCAAACATCTGAGATAAGATTCAGGATGGGGAAAAGAAAATAATTTTATTTATGTTGAGTGTCTTGTTCATAGTGGAATCTGCAGTTCATGGTGGGAGGAGTACTTGAATCAAAGGCTGTAGATTTTAGGCAGGAGGAAATGAGGGATTTGGGCACCTGAGCTACTGTTCTTGGGAAGTACTGTAGCAGAGCAGGAGGTGTAATTCAATATTAAGCTCTTTAGCAAATCACTCTGCTTCCCTAGAACATGCTGAAATGTTTAAACTTGCTATTAATTGATGGGGGGAAAAATGCTTCCTTCTCTCTGCCTTCCATGCACGTGGAAGTCTTCAATTTGGCTGAAATTGCTGGGGTGAAGGTAGAAAAACTGCTTTTTATGCAAGTTTTTTTAAGCAGCCAAATCGTTATAGCCAAAATACCTAAACTATGGCAAAGGAAAGAGAGGATAGACCTGTGTATCTGTTTGGATAATCTCAGTAAGAAGAGTGAAATTCTTCCTAAATGTTGAAGGGAAGATGTTTGGGCTACTGGCCAAAACTAACAGAAAGTTCATATTTTTCCAGATTTGTGAAAAATGAAAAATTTTATGCTTCTGCTTCAATTTATTTTTGTTGCAATTCATCACTAATGCAAAATGTGCTATTTATTGCCTAAGAGTGTTTTTCCTACAGACATGGCATAATATCTTTACCAAAAAGTTTAGCATCTGTGAGTTAAAAATGCATATGAGGATTTACTTTTTGTTCCCTCAGTGAATGCTGCTACTGTTCTTATCTAACAAAACTGCTTTTTGCATTGACAGAAACAGTGAAAAATGACCCAATTTCCAGTTATTTACACAAACTAGCTTTAGTCCCCACACTTGATTTACAAACATAGATCACAGTACCACAGTATTTAAGCTCAGGCTTAACTTTACACTTGTGAATAGCTTTATTGACTTCAGTGGAGCTGCTGGTGTAGAAAGCTGAGGATGTCATTAGGTGCTCAGCAGGTTGGGTTACAGAAAGGTGGAGTGGCCTTGTCTGGAAAGCTCTGGGCTCCCAGCTTGGATCTGCAACAGGCTTCCTTTATGATCCAAAATTAATTACTCTGTGTGACATGATTCCCATTTCCACCTTGGTCCCCAGCTCCTTCTTGCTCATTTCTGGTCTTCAACTTACTCTGACCATAAGTTCTGTAAATGGAAAATTTCTTGGTGAAAAACACCAAGGAATGTCAGGTATTGAGTGCATGTAGATGCATCTGTAGGAAAGGTGGTTTTGCTCTGTGCTTTATTCCATTTCTTTTCCATGGGGAGTGTGTGTGCCTGCTTGGTGAGGTTTGCTAGCACAAATGGGCTGGTTCCCTCTTTGAGGCATAAATATGATGCAGTGCCTGGTGCACTGAAACCCTGCTCCCCTCTGGAACACAGATACACTTTTAATTTCCCCTCTGTGACTGTCATTAAGGTTTTATTTTCTGCACTAGATACCAAATTTAGAAAGTTAAAAGTTTAATAAAATAATAAATCTCGTTCAGGCTGAGCTTGAAATACTGAAGTGCCTCTATTTTCACCCACGTGATCCTTCCTATTAATCCAACAAAAGTCCTTCTTCAGTAAGCAATTCTGTTTCCTGTTTTTCACCCTCATCCACAATAAGCACCTACATTTGTTTCTTCTTTTCCTTCTAGCCTAAAGATAATTCATTAAAGTAGCTCTCCCTCCCCCTTTTTTTGATCCACCTCTCCACGTCCTAACGCCCCCCCTAAAAAACACCATCAATATTTCATAAACTTACAGTGACAAATGTATTTTAATGTGGTCCACTGAGAACCTGAGATTGATTGGCCTCTCAGAAATATGACACGTTTCAAAGCAGGATATTCATGGAGTGTTTTAGTGCCTACATTAGTCAGAGAGAAGCAGCGCCTAAATTTATCATAGTTATGGCTTTCTCGGTATCCATTTTCTTTTAGCCGCTGACAGCAAGTATCTGAATGGTCCCTATTGATTGGCTTTGTGGTTCTGTCTTTAAAATGCATTGGCTGTGGGGGTTTTTCAGATCAAATTAAGTCTCGGGCTTCCTGGAGTTCGTGCATATCTACAGCGCAAGTGTGGACAAAGCTGGCTTCATTCATGCTGGTTTTCATTCACCAGGGCGTGAGGGGAGGGAGACCCGAAATCTCCACTGATAGTGGGGCTGAACTGAGCCCTCTTTGAAAGCAGAGAGTTCATAATTCCAGGAGGAAGCAGCAAGGAGAGATGGGGACAGGAAGCACCTCCTTGGGTGCCAATGGGCCGGGTGTTCCTGCACTGACGGGGGCTTGGGAGGGAGCTGAGAGGTCTCTCATCACCAGCTCAATCCCTGATCACAGGGAGCATGATCTGATGGGCTGTGCAAAGAGTCTGTGCTGTCATGGTCCCACTCTGAGCAGGAGACTCCCGTGTCACTGGATGTCCTGTCTGCCCACAGATGATCCCAGTGCCACGCAGAGGTGGCAGGGAGTTTTCGGCGTGGTGGCCAAATTTCAAGATTGCAAAGAAAATGGGGTTTGTGATGATAGAGGTTATTGCATTATTTCAAATGCTGAGGCAAAGAAAACGCTTTGTTTATGCAGTTTTAGCTTAACTCTGTAAATATCAGTTTAGCTCAAATCAATTATATACTGCTGTTTTTTAACCTATCTAGAAGGTCTTAAAAGCTATAGCCTGCCACCACCGTTTTTTCTTTTCCTCTCTAAATATTTTGATCACGTTTATGAAAATCTTTGAGTGACTTAAATATAAGTTCTATGACTCTGCTTTGGTAAATACAAAATTGCTTACTAAGAACCCTTTTCCTTGATATGTATTGCAAGTCTGGGGCAGAAAAAAATGTGAGTGATGAACACACTTTAATTGACAGAACAGTCCTGCAGGCATCATGCTGCATGAGGTATTTTGTGCTTGAACCATTTTAAATTTCTAATTTTTTCCACTCCTTTCCCTGTTTCCCTTTTCAGTTTATCAGTGTCATCAATCTAATGGCCTTCATGAAGGCAAACCCCATTTTTAAAGAGCAAACAAAATAATTAACTCTTGGGTTATGCCTTGTTCAACTCGGCTTCAGATTTTACTCTGATCTGTACAATGGGAACTTACAGGAGTTTTGGCAGTGACTGAATGTAGGTGGAAAATCAGAATGATTGGACTCATTAGGGCAGAGAAATGCCTTTTTCATAGTTCATAGATCCATGGGGTTTGAGGCCAAGAGGGACTCCTGGATTGTCACTCTGACTCGCTGTGTGTCGTAGGCCATTACATTTCTCCTGGTTACCAGAGTATTGATTCCAATAGCTTTTGTGCTTAACTACAGTGTAGCTTGTGTCTGCCTAAAGCAGGTATCCCAGGCAGCATCCATTTCTTGCTTTCCATGTATCAAAAGCTGGAGAATACCCCACAGTGTTTAAAAAAAAAAAAAATTAAAAAAAAAATTGTGCCTGGTTTTAAATTTAAATCGGTCTGGCTTCAGTTTCCAGCCATTAGTTTTTGTTATGCCTCTCTCTGATAGATTAATGAGCCATTTAATACCCTTTGTTTTCTCCCCATGAAGGTACTTATACACTAATCAAGTTACCTCTCAATCTTTGTTGATAGGCTAAATAGATTGAGCTCTTTCAGCTCTCCTTGAGCTCCCAGTTATTTGCCTCCCCCAGTTGTTCACATCTTTGCTTTTTCTCAACACTCTTTAGAAAGTTGCAGCACTGCAACTGAGCTTTGTGTGCCTTTTACTGGTCTCACCAATGTCATAAATAAAAGTATAATCACTTCATCAATCCCACTTACTGCTCCTCTTGTTTATACCTCTAAAACCAACATTAGCCACTTCTGTCACAACATTGTGCTGGGAGCTTACGTTGAGTTGCTTGTTCAGTAAATCTTTTTCCAAGTAATTTATTTGCAGGGTAGAGGCCCTCTGCTAGCATGGAAGGATGGCATTGTTTTCTTTTTCATTTTAGAGTTTTTACTTCTGGGTGGTGCTAGGATTGTGCCAGGCTCTTGCTTCCCATGAGCTAAGGAAGCCACTTCATGTCCATATGCAAAGTTTTATGCTGTCTTGACTTGCCTCCCACCACCTTGGACCCTGTAGGAGAAACCAAAAGCTTCTGGACAGGTTACACAGGTTCCCAAATAGGTTTTCACCTAGTTTGTGCTGGGATGAAGGCTCTTTGGTTTAAAAACAATCAAAAAAACCCCCCTCAAAATAACAAAAAATCAGAAAATCCTCAACAAAGCACCAAACCAAACCACACCCCAAAAGTCCCCAAGCACACCCAAAAATCAGAGGTCTTGTTAGCATGGACAGGGGCAGAGCAGCTGTAACCAGCTCCCTGTGCTGGGACATCCTTTGTCCAGCTGACTTAGCCTGACTTGCCTTGGTGGCAGTTTAGTGGGGAGAGCTGCGTTTTGTGCAGTCAAATTATTTATATGCACTTCACTTGGTGTTTAAAGAGAGAGAGTGGAAGAGTAGGTTTGAGTTACGGTACTGCTGAATGTGATAATTATGCTGCCCTCCTAAAGGAATCCATGCTGAGACTAACATATGCTTTCATCCTCCAGGACAGACTATTCTGTTAGTCTCTTTTTAAATAAATGATTAGAGCTGGCTGAGACGATCTGCAAGCAAGATTCTGCAGTTTCCCAGGCTCCAAGAGACTGCGCACTTGGGCTGTGATTTGTTCCTCGGTATTTACTCTTCCCAAATTAATTTTATTTGTATTGGGGATTCACCCAGAAGTCTTAATTAGGATGAAAATTATTGTGTGAAGACAAATCCAACCACAAACACCAAACAGTCAGTTGACAAGTGAGTTTTAGCAACTAATTTCTCATGCTTTGAGGATGACTGAGGGTGGGGTTTTTGATGGGCAGTTGGTGCATGGTGATGTCCAACAGCCATGAGGAAACCTCAGGTTGAGAGCACACCCCCACCAGGAAGAGAAACATCCAAAACTGCTGACTTGGAATGCCAATTATCTTCTATTCTTTTCTCTTCTGGAAGAGATTGGAAGATATTTTGTTGTTGCAGGTCCTTAGGTGGCTCTTGTAAGTACACAGATACGTTTTTGCATGTCAGCAATGGCAATTCATAGACAAACATGAGTATTTTCTGCTCATCACATCCTGGCGAGGATTCTGCTGACCAGGTTCCCACCAAACAAGGGCAGATTGAAGCTCTGTGTCACATGGAACCCTGGGAGCAGATAATGGTTCCTAAGCTTGCAGAATATTGCTCCAAATCACCTCAGGACTGTAAAATAAGAGCTGAAGAACAGGAAAGGTGCCCACAGGTTACTTGGCAATAGTAGGCAGGGTCACATTTGGGTTGTCTCCTTCCCAGTTATTCAAGCTGCTCCATAGATGGCCACAAATTCTTCCCTTTCGTGGAAATGATGTGGAAAGGATGCTTTCTGACACAGCTGAACTTGCTGCAGAACTCAACCCAGTGGCATTTCACAGGACACTGCAAAACTCAGCCAGAGTAAGCCTGGCCTTGGGAGGTGTGTGAGTAGCACAGAAATGCACAGCATCTCATGCAGATGGTTTTAGGGAATTAAAGGGGGGGATCTGTGGAGGCAACAGAAATGCTGCCTTGTTGTGGGGTTTTGTTCCCTTTATTTTGCTTTTGTGCCACCATGAATGAATCCTTGGTGTATTCTGTTTCAAGTCTGTTCATTTTTTTTCCCCCTTTCCCAACTGAAAGCAATAGCCCTGGGAAGCGTTTTTGCTCTGTTTTAGGAGAGAAACTGTGGCAAAAAATGGGTCTGTAACTCAAATGCTTTTCTTGGAGCTGGCTGGGGAAGTAAAATACTCAGTCTGGTGAAGCAGAGTAGGTTTGTGAGCTGTCTGGAGTTTGAGAGGTGCTATAAGATGCCTGGAGGAGAGACAGGCAGCAGATCCCCCTCCTTTGGTGGTGAATCCTTTTCCAAGCACTGCATGGCACGTGTGACTGAGATTGTGCCTTTACAGGTGCAATGGTACTAGTTTTCCTTTCAGGAAACAAATGTATGGGTTTGTTCGGGTGTGGGGTTTGTTTGTTTGTTTTGTTTTTTTTTTTTTTTTTTTTTTTTTTTTTTTTTTTTTTTTTTTTTTTNTGGTAAGGTAAAAAAGTAGATTATGCAATTTCCTACACGAGTCTTCCTCACCAGAAGAGAAAAAGGAAGTAAGCGAGCTGACACCTCAGCTGAGGTCTGAACCTGTTACCACGCTGCTCTGTGCTGGCAGTTTGCCCAAGGTGATGGCCAGGGTACTGTCACACAGGAAACTGATTTTTAAAACACCAAATTGGGTAAGGGTTACAGCAGGATGTTTGTGTTTATTTTTGTTAAATGTTTAAAGTGAGTAAGTTTGTGATGTGCCCAGTTTACTCTTTGGGAGGTTTATTATTTATTTCACTGCAGAAAGGCAGAATGTGACCCAAAGCTCCCTCCTTAAACTTCAGATCATTTTGCAGTTACTGACTCGATTTACTCACAAATCCCCTTTACTTTCCAAGCTGGATAAAGTGAGGTAAACAGCCATTTCCTCACACTGAAAATTTTGACTACTTGAGGTTTTCTTTCCCTTTTTGCATTTAAGGGAAATGTCAGATTGAAAATGGCATTTTGTTTTCTGTTTTGAGACTAGAAATTCAGCCAACTGATCAGGTTAAAGATGCAACTTTTTGTACACTCATTTCAGAGTTGAAACTGTTGCTTCTGTAGAGCATCATCCTCTTTAAACCATAATACAGTGGTTTGTCGTGGTGGTGGGGCTTTTCCCAGCTTTTTTTCTGATCTTTTTTAAGCAGGAATTCTGGGCAGATCCTTTAGGGGGTGCTTGCAATCAGTTGTAATAAAGTTGTTACTCTAAAAACTGTGAATACAGTTGGTTCTCCCAAAAGTTCGTGTTGTGGGCAAATTTTGATTGAGAAATCTTGATCAACAATCCCCTGCAACTCACAAATAGATGGTTAGCTAAGGAAAATATTGATCTCTTCTGCATCTCTCTTCTTTAACTGTCAAAGCTTCATCTGATAATTTTTGGGTTTGATGGTGCTCGTAGAAATTTTTTTTTTTTTTGCATAGATTGCAAAGTGTTAAGGAAGATGAAATAGTTTTTGCTTATTATATAGTTTTTGCCTGGCCCAGGCCTAAGCTTTGCTTAGGCACTTGGCAGCTGCTTTGTGTCTCATTTGTATGCTCTTTACAGTTTGTAGAGCACAGCAGAGTAGATTTAAAGAGATAGCTTATTAATAAACACAGGGAAACAAAAGCTTCCTGGCAGCAATTTAAACATGCAGAAGAATGGTGGTGGATGATTTTTTTTGGAAAACCATGCTCTTAACAGGGGTAAAAATGAACAAAATTAAAAGAACACTTAAGCCTAATATCTTTTGGGGAGACTGGAAAGAAGTTTCCATAGGAATACCAAGCAATCTCAAAGACTTTAATACAAACATGTTGGTTAAATCTCTCTAGTGAGCAGTTAAATAGTTGATTTTGTACAATGAAAACGTCACACACACACAATTCCATTAAAACCATGGCAAGCTTTTTTCCATTTCTCATTTGCAAGGCGGATGTGTTTTATTTTAGTGCCACTTGCCACGGATAATACAGTGATAAAGTGTGTTTATGTACAGAGATGGATTTGTTGGTGATTAGGAAGGAGGAATAAGAAAGGACAAGGAAAATTGTAGAAATTATGTAGAAATACAACAGAAATTCTTTGTAGCTTGATTCTGCAGGGGTGGAGCCGCAGTGAGCTTGGAGTTGTTCAGGGCAAGAATAGATTTGAGAGTATTATTCTTCTGTTGAACTAATAGTTTTGAGTACTCCTGAAAAATAGCTGCAGAGTAAAATTTATGTCTCCTTAGCATAATATTCTGTAACTTGATACAAAACTCTTCTTGATTTGGTAAATCAGTGCAGGCTGTGACACCATGTAGGAGGGTTTGAGCTGCAGCTCTTGCATCACCCTCTTGTATTTGTGTGTTCTGCTGGAAGCAATGAGTATGGAACTCAGCCCAGCCAGTGGAAACCCAAACAATCCCAGCACCCTCACCTGGTGCAGGTGCTGCACCAGTGTCAGAACTGTAACCCTGAGCTACAGCTACAACTCATACAGGGAGCTTTGGGTTCCTGTCTTAATCTCATGAAAAATCCGGTTTATCTTCGTTGTCCAAAGCTGTGGTTCCCTCTCCCCCCATTTGGTGTTTTGCACTCTCATGCTTTGTTTGCTTTTTAAACACAAGGTGCAATCCCCCTCCTCTGTCACTGGTGAAAACCAGGTTTGGTTGGAGCACAAAAGCTGCAGCAGCTCACAAACATTTCCTGTCATCTTTGTTTTTAATTCTGATGCTCACGTTTGTTTCTCAGCATAACCTTTCAAGCCTCTTTTTAAATTCTGATTAAAAGCATGCCTACGTTAATATGTGGTTTATCACAGACTTTATCAGTCTCTGGGACACAGTTTGTGCACCAGAATTGAGGTAAGGTAGGGTGTGCACACTGGGAGTAGAGGCAAAGGGCTGATATTAAGTTTTTAAAAATACTCTGCACCATTGGCACATTAATTAGGGATGTACTAATGGACATGGGTAGTCTACTGTGGCCCTATTTTCTGCAAATTATTCTTTTGTTACTCTCAACTCCTCAACGCCTCAAATATTCGGAATTAATCTCAGACTCCCAAATCTGGTAAATCCCTTTCTGGAAAATGATATTGCTCCTGGAAGTGCTGCTGTTGTGGATTCCTCATCCTTCTCTGTTCTGTTGTGTTTAGAACAAGGCAGACTTTACCAGGGAAGGTGATACCTTCTGGTTAGTGTTTGATATTGAGGGGGCTGGAAATAACCAGCCACGTTTGGACAGTTTTGCCTTTGCTTAGATCAGTTGTTCCACCTGGAACCTTCTCTGGCATTTATACCCAGGCCATCATTGCTGTAATAAGGCTGCTCACAGTGAATTTTAACCATTGTTTCAAAATTCTCCATATGAGACATCGTGGTTAATTTCTACCTGGATTTTTGTTCTTGTTGTTCCCTGTGAAAATAGGAGATAAGTTTTATATAGCAGCTGATGCTGTAAATGTCCAGGGAATAATGGCATGGCTAATGCTGCCAGCACTCTGTGGGGATCTATTTGTGTGCTGAAAACTGGTATATGATGGGATGCTCAAATATTTTCAGGTTGCAAATCTCTAAACTCCTAAATTTAGATAATAAATATATAAATATACCCCCTAAACTAATTTTTTTCTTAAGAAAAAATAGCATCATTACATCAAAACCTGTCTCTTGACCACCACAGCATCTACAAAATAAGGAGACTCCTTTATTAAGAAAAACAAAAGCCAAACCCCAAGCTTGTTAATCCTTAATATCTGTTATTTGCAAGGTGGGAAAAGTTTTTATTCAGGTAGCAGATGAAGTGATGCTGTTGGGACACTCTTCCAGATGGGAATGTTTCTGTCTCCTCTTTGCAAGAGACTTAGTTCAGGGGATGTGGGGAGTGAGGGGAAATGAAAGTTTGGGACATCTGTAATCTGCAATGCTTGTGTGTGTGTGTGGTTCCCTCTCCCCCCGTGTCAGTGGGTAAGGAAGCACAGCAGAGATGTGTTAAATGTCAGTCCTCCCCAGAGCCCCAAACAATGAGCAAGGATTAAACGAGAAGCTGTGGAAGAGGAAAAGAAAATCCTTGTGCAGGTTTTAATAATTCATAAACGTTGCATCTATTTTACTATTCTCTGCATTTAAAAACAAGGCCCAAACTATGCCTGCAAGCACAACTTTCCCTTTACAGTAGAAAGGGATTGAATTCATTATGGTTAAATTCTGGTTATATGAATTATTTATTTATTTACTCACTTTCTTTTTTTGGATGATGGTTGTCTGGCATTTAAAGACGGACAAAGCAGAGAATCTTACGTCCAAACCATTCTAAATTTAGTCTTTAATGAAATTGAAGTCTAGATGGAACCCCAGATGATGACAATTTGCAAGCCTCCAGTTTTCTGTAGCTTTGCCAATCTTCGTTTTTATATATGGACCCAATTATGATTGTGTATCAGTAAATTCAGAGATGCCCAGTCTACTTTTGAGATCATGTCCAGGATGAAAGCGATATTAGGAGCAATTTTTTTTTTTTGAGGTCAGTTGGATTAAGTGATGTGGGAAGAGCGTGAAAAGAGGGTTTGTTCTCCCTTTCATCATTCAATACAGTACAAAGGATTTTTATTTTTGGATCAGGAACACAGATGTCTCAGTGTTGGTGGTGTAGCCCTTTATGGGGGCTGTCCCACCTGAAATGGAAGGATGTCAGTGCTGATCTTCTATCTGGATTATTTTTTTTTGAACTTGTCAGTATTTTAAAACTAGCACTTCATTGTGGCTTTTTAAATAATGCCACTGCTCTTTGCCATTCAACTGCTGCTGTTGTGTGGACCATGAAAATGGTTCACTTTGAACTGCTCAACAGTGGAAACTCCTTATAAAGTGAAGCAGCTTTGGTGAGCTGGGATTCATGGCCAGGAGTGCTCCAGCCTGGCCGGGCTGCCTTGCTCATCTGGAAATCTCTCTGTAAGCTTAAGGTAAATGTCAGAGTTTGGGGTAGTTGTAACCCCTTTATGTTTTAAATGTGATTGCATGAATTCCTTCAAGACAAGTATTATTTGCAGTTCCCTCACTGTGGGCAAGTGGGACAAACGTCTTCAGCTGTCAAGTTCATTCAGGGCTTGAAAGATAGATCTTGTTTCAGTGTGTAAAGCAGGAGCATTGAGCACAACAGCTCTAAAATCCTGCAGTAAGACCTTTAATTTCCACTTGAGCAGATCTCTGACACCGGCTGAGAGGAATCCCTTGCTCTAAACGTGCGTCTGCCTTGCAGCTGGGCTGCCCTGAGATCTAAAATCTCCTTGTATGGGAGGTAAAATAATAACAACATTTTTTCATCTGTCTCATAGGCATTGGCTTGAAAAGCCTCTGTGTTGTTTTTTTTTTTTTTTTTTTTTTTTTTTTTTTTTTTTTTTTTTTTATTCTTGAATAAATACAAGAGATTTTGCTGTTCAATGTGGTCCACAAATAAAAAGGAATCTTAGAAAATCTCAGCAAAACATTTCTCAAATTAGGAAACCCCAAAGTTACATCTCATGGCTTGAGCTCACTTCCTCACGGCACGCTATGACCAGGAAAGAAGAAAATAGTGTTAAAATAGCAACTGTGGTCAGAGTAAAATAGTCGACATTTTTTGTTTGTTGTTTCTGTTCATATCTGAGTTCACTTTCTGTTTCTGATTGTCTTTTGGAAATGTGAAGAAAATCATAAAAGGAGGTGAGAAAATGATAACAGTTTTCTGCTCCCCTAATTCTGTTCTTTGTCTAGTGTCCATCCCACACCCCTGGCAAAATCCTGACTTTGTCAAATTATTTCTGCAAATGTGCTTTTCTCTCTCTCTATTTTTTTCTTTTTTATTTTTTTTTTCCATACACTTAAAGCCAAAGAAATTTGGAAAGAGCAAGGAATTGTATTTAGAGATGGATAATGATTCATTGATAAGTAATTGCTGTCAGGACTGTGGGGTCTGATTCAGGTCACTGTTAATTTAACCTAGTTCAAAAGGGAATGGATACTTTTTATTCACATATATTTAATCAAGCAGTCCCTGGGGAGAAATAGAGTGGGAATTGAGAAGTGAGGATCAGCAAAGAAGATGCAGGGGTTTGAAGTGAAGGAATTATCTTGCCCTTTCTGGTAATGTCTTTCTCATACTTTAATTTTCTTATGAATAAACCCAGAAAGCATCTCAGAAGGGTAGCTCAGGGCCTGCTCATGCAGCTCAGCAGTTCAGGGCTCATTTGGGTGCTGCTGGTGAGGCATTTGCAAGCATCTCTGACACCTCATGGTGACTATTCTCTTGAAAACAGTTGTAGTTCCTGATTTCCTGCTTGGACTTCTCTTCCATGGCTTTTCACTCTGACTCCTCACAGGGATGTTTGTACCCAATTCCTCCTCCAGCCTCCCACTGCCTGGGGGGTCTTTGGAAGAACACAGACCCCAGAGTGCAAAATGATGGCTACATGCTGGTACCTGCTGTCCTGTTTGGGTTGGGACCAGCTTTCCACATAGTGCAGGTGTCCAACTCTACTGAGCGATGCTGCTGTGGATCTTTTGTGATCCCAGGAGGGAGGAGCACAGGATCTCCAAATATTCCTGTACTGGAAAACCATTTGCAGAACAAACCAAAAACTTGGAGAACTCTGAATAGGAGTTTTCTCAGTCTCTCTCCCCATCAGGGGTCACTTACCCCAGTGCTGCCCTCCCCACTCCCTTCAGACCCCCACAAGCTGCTGTGACTCTTGTTGGGGAAAGGAGGGAAGAAACAGTGCTGGAAGGTGGGTGGTGTGAAGCTCAGCAAGCAATTAGCACATCCTTCTTCCACTGCAGGGGTGGTAGAGCTAAGCAGATAAAACATCTCAGGCTCTGGGAAGAGGAACAGGCTTGGGGCTGGTTGGAGCAGGACACAGTGGCTGGCAGCAGGGGTCCCTGGGAGCTGTGGGGCTGCTGGGGCATTGGTAACTCAGCCCATCTGTTCTGCTCAGCACCTCAGCAGATCAGCCTTGGGAATGGGACAATCCTGGCTGCACACTGGTACCAGGGCTGTTCTCTGCTGGAGAGCATGTTATGGGAATTCCATGCCTCCCAAACCTGCTCCAGTGGATAAAGAGATGCTTGGCACGGATCAGAGCTTTGGGAACTTACAGGTATAAAAGGATTCAATATATTTCTCTGTCGCCCTGTACTTCTCTGTTTTTCTAAAGTTCTTTCAACCTTCTGATGTTTAACTTTTGTGCTGGAGTTTCTCACGCACTTTTCATGTAAACAATGATTGTTTTGCATTCCTTTCTGGAGGAGGAGAGGATTGATGGACTTGTAGGGTTGACCAGTGTGGTTGGAGAGGACAATTTCCATCCTCCAATCCATGGTCATTGTTGGAATTCTATAAATGTTGAGGTCTGTGAATAAACTGCCCCTTTTTTGCCTTGGACATCTCAGTGTGTGAGTGTAGTTTATTTGTGTCAAATTGCAACATTTCTCTGTGAATCTGCTCCTGGAAGTGAGGGATTGATGGCATTGGTTAGAACTGGTAAAACTTTGTTCTTCACCCTATCCTTCTGTAAGTAGATTTAATATCCTGCTGCGTTGCTGTGCCTCTGCTAGAAGGGCTTTGACAGTTGTGCTGAATTGCAGGACTGCCAAGGGAATGTGGCTTTGGCCAGATGTCCACTAAGCACTAGGACAAAATTGTCAGACTTGGTCTTGCTTTTATGAACTACTCTAAATCGTGAGTCCAGCTCTGTGGGTCACGGAGCCATTCATTTTTCTGTTTAGAAAATGCTTACTGTTGAAGAATTGCCTGCGTTGAATGGCCAGTTTGAGGTGGGTTTTGGCTGGTTCCTGAGTAAATTTCCACCTACTTTTGATACCTGCAGATCAATCTTGAACCAACTTACAGCTTTTCCTTGAAACCTGCCAAATCAGTTGTGCTATTTACTGTTGCATATTGATCCTCACATAAAGGGGAATATTCTCCTCTTCCAGGAGGAAATTTGGAATCAGTATATTAGCTTTTAAACCAAAGAATTTTAATAAGTGTGAAACTGCAGGCAAAAGGATTTGGCAAGATTACCTTGTAGACCAAGAAAAAGGAAGATTAAGAGAGAGCTTGTGGGTGCCTTTTTTTTTTCCTGTGGATATCTTCCTTTCAAATGAATCTTTTCGTGGACCTTAATGTTTAGTGCAGGGTTCAATTCTGTAACTTGCTACGTGTCTTATTAAAGTATACATTGTGCCTTCATGAATATTTGAAAACAAGCACTTAGTAAAGATTTCATAATAGCCTCTAGTAAGCTTTTATGAACCATTAACAATGGTACCATGAACTAATTTGTGTGGTTTCAGGAGGGGAACCAACGACTGGAAGATGGGGAAGGTGCAGCATCCTGGCGGGATAAGAAAACAATTAATCGATTATTAATTGCCGGCAGATTTGTAACGTCTGCTTCAGCTCAACTTGATTTAGCACCCATGTAAACTGGGGAGAGAGAACCCACCCAGCAAAGCCTTATTGCTGAGCCCATGGGAAGGAAATTGGGCCTTTGGGGGTTTTTAGGGCAAAGTTTAGTGCTGGCTTTATTGTGAATGCAGCCCCTCAGAGTGGGGCTGACTCCCACACAGAGCATCCCTGCCTGGCTGGAGTCCTGCTTTTGTACAAGAAGGTGCAGACTTAGAAACAAGGTGGGAAAAAAAGGAGACTTTTAGCACCTTCTGCAGTACGAATTGGAAATAAGAAAAAAGGTTTTTAGGGTAATATGTGGACCAGAAAGGGATGACAGGTTATTTTATTGCTTAACAAATAGATTCTTTGCAAAAGATTGCAGTCAGGAAGAAATGGACGTGAACTGAACCAGCTTTCCGTGTTTTACAGGCTGGGTGTAATGTGCAGTCTATTTTCTGTATTAAAAGGGGAGGATGTTTTTACAATTACTTTGAAGCAATCTATATACAAATATTTGTGCAAAGCTCTCTTTCTAAAATTGCTGGGTCTGTGGATGACAAAGACAACACATTTTACCCGCAGAGTATTTGGCAACATGGCTTGTATCCTTACACAAAATACAAGCCCTGATCAATGTTCCAATTGTTAACAATTCCTAAGAGCAGTTAACAAAATCTTGCTTTTCTTTCTTCCAAAAAGATTCCTGGAATAGCTTTTCTGGGTTGGTTTGCTCTTTTCTTCCTTGAAGCAACCAAGCTGAAGATTGTATTTAGAGATCATTCTCTGTGAATGCCTTGCAGAAGGTGAAACTCTCGTCTGAAAGGCAAATCAGCTGGGATGGACTTGTAAGTCTTCCAAAAAGTCCATCTGCATCACTATTACAGTGTTAGAAAAAAGCCAAGACCTGCAACACTGGATACCTACACGAGATCCTGCTTTGATGAGCCAGTGGGAAGTTCAGACTTTTTAAAATGTGTTCTTCAACACGTTTGGGGTGTGTTTTTCTTTTCTATCCTTGCTTTCTCCAGCCTTATGGCACAAGGTGCCCTGCATTAGAGCTGACAAGACAAGAAGTGCGGGCAGGATTGTTTCCTTCAGAAATAAAATGTATATTTACTGTCACTTTCCATCACATTAGTCACTTTAAATGGCCACAAACCAGTGACTGGAAGTGGAACATACAGAAGATTAGAGTCAAGCAGCACCAGACAGTTTTTCTTCGGGTGGTTGTTGCAGGGGAGTTCTAAGCTCCTCTCTGACATGCTGCTGGTGGGTGGCAATGTGGAGGGAGGGAGACTGGAAAGAGGGTAATGGAGGGAAAAGAAATCTTACCTTGGCTTCACCAGTGGCAACATGAGCATATGCAATTATAAGATAGCTGGCAGATGACAGAGTTAGTTAATGTAACAAGCCCTGTAAAGCATTTAGCCACATTCTAGTGTTTAATCAGCTGTGTAAAGTGCAATATCTATCTTTCAATTTTATGCCATTAAGGGAGACAAGATTTTGATTAGGTACTTAATCTGGGCAAGAGGAAAACAGGCCCAGAGCAAGCCCACAATAGGCAGCAAAAGGGACATTCGACGAAGGATTCGATAAAGGAGAAAGACAGAAATTTAACATAAAAGAGAATTAGTGCAGCTCCTTTCAATTTAGTGCACAGATTTTTATGGACTAATCAATTAGAGGCTGTGGCTGTGCTGCTGGGAAGTGGTGCCGTGTTAGAGGCTTTGCCATATTAATTCTGTTCATTACCCCGAGGTCAGACAAAGTGCTTTGGAGAAGCCCCTGCTCCCCCAGCAGGTCACGCCGTGGGTGTCCCTTTGTTCAGAGGGGTAAATGGGCACAGCCAGCAGAGCAGTTGTGGGGGCAGTTGTTGGTGTGGTAGCTCTGTGGCTTTCTCCCAGTTGTTGCCTCTGAATGCTGATTTCTTGGTATTTCCCTCTTTTGAGGAAGCATTGTTTGTGAAGAGAGAATCAGATCTAGTGGTGGGATGCTAGAGGAGCACTGAAAGGTATGGGTGCAGTTTGCAGAGCTACTTAAATCTTCCCTCTGACCTTCCCCAAACTGTCCCAGCTGCTAACTTGAACATTACCTCAGCTAAAAGCCAATGGAGTTAACTCCATCTCCCACTGGAGATGGGAAAGGAAAGCACCTGTGGGTTCAGGTGACCCAGAGCACATTTCCCTGTGCAAATAAGGTGCATTCAGGTGTGCCAGAGACATTGCTTTTATTGCAGACTTTCTCTCATGCAGATCTAGGACTGGAAGCCTGTGGGTTTGGGTCATGATGGTACCAGTGTGGGCTTGCTGTAAAAAGGGCATTACTGTCAGAGTGGGATATTGCATGGGAAAATACTTTATTTCTCTCTGAGAAGAATGTATCACACTTTGGGGTAGGGATGGCAGAGATTTCTTTTTCCAGGGGAGGGCACTTGGATCACTCAAGGATTTGGAATACCTGTAGCAATTTGACACCTGAACTGTGATAGTTTAGAGCAAATCCTGGGAAGGTAGAATTGTCCCATGGAAGTATGGAAAGTGCAAACTGAGCCAATAAAGGCAGAGAGAAGGTCTGGCACCAGGTCAGCTCTGACTTTCTTCTATGGGTTTCTCAGTATAGACCTGCTTTCTTGATGGGGGAATTATTCATAGTGGAATATAGTGGGAAAATAGAGAAGTATTTCTGGCCTGAGAATGGGTAACAAACCTCCTCTTAGCAGTTGGGGGTTCTTCAGTGTTTCTCTTACTCTGCACTTTTCCAGGCAGGAGCTGTCAATCCATAATCCAGCCTGTGTCCCTGGCAGAGCTTGTGCTTTGGTTCTGACCCACGAGCAGTTCAGAGAGCAGCATTTGGGACAGTATCAACTCCACAGTGTTTGTATGGTCCTGATGAGGCTGGAGGACAGAGAACACCTTAGGAAAAAAACTATTTTGTTCAGCTGTGCCTTGTTTGTGGAGTAGCCTCCAGGACTTGCACCTCACTGTGCTTTCTGCATTGATTTCAGACCAGCGTAAGCCTGTAAAGATCAAGGGAGAAGAGACTGCAGATGCAAGAAGAGAATCTTGCCTGATCTGCTCAATGCAGATTTTAAAGTAGTTCATTTCTTCCTCGAGAGTTTTTCTTTCCCTTCTTAGCTGTGCTACTCCCCCTTTCAGAAGGCAGTGCATGCTGTGGGGCTCTCCTCTCCTCTCCTCTCCTGCAGCAGCCTCTGAGGCTGACCCACCACACCGAGAGACACACAGTGTGATGCTCTCTGTTTCATGTGGAAATCGGCCAGTTACTCAGTATGTAAAACAGGGTGGAATCCTTGTAGGATATCAGCTGATGAGTCCTTGGTCCCTAGAAGAGCTTAAAATAGAATTAACACTTAGCTCTCTGTCTTTAGTGTGGAGTGTGGTTTGGGAATTTTTTGTCACCTTCCATCCAGTCTCCATCTGTGTTTGGCTTCTGATGGTTCCCTCTAATTCTATTAAGCCCTAGAATCACTTGTGCTGTTCTAAATGCAGTGGCTCCTTCAAATCCCTGTCTTCTGAGGATGATATGACGGAGCATATTAGTTTATCCTGAGCTGCAAAAAACTTGAACTCCCTGACTGTTCAATTCATGCAGAGCTATGACAGGCTATGCCTCCAGGCCACAAGTTAGGGAAATTATTTTCTGTTCAAACATTTCAATTCTCTGCAACTGTATAATTTTATTTCTCTTCTTTTCTTTTTCTTCTTTTTTTTTTTAATCTCCTTGCAGGGGAAGTGCTGTGATATAAAACACTTTGGCTCTGGCTGCCCCTTCCCCCATCTATAGATGGGGATGAGGAAAATGAGATGCATTTTTTTCTTTAATCATATAGCCATCTTGTTTGCTAACCAAAATGATTTTATGGAAGTCATAGCTGAAAGCATAAAATGCAAAGGGAAAGGAACATGTTTTTTTTAAATCTCATTAAGTCTGTAAAAACCTGACATTTGGAAAATACTGCTAAGGGCTGACATGAAATGGGATAAATAAGGGTGAATTTTTAATTATCAGAACCCTGTCTTGTACAACTGGAGTCAATAGTTGCCTTTTCATGGGGTATGGTGGGAGAGAGGTCAGATTTTGTTTCATAAAAAGAGGGAGGAGGGAGAATAAAATAAAAGGAGAACCTTTTTGAACTCACCATTTAGAATAAAACCAAACAGTCGAGGCAAATCCACCTGCTTGCACTTGTTCTCCTGCTGATAGTTTTTTAGCTCTTCTAAAATAGTGTGCAAGGATTTTCAGAGTTTAGGAGTCTGGGTTTGGAGCAGCAGCCTAAATACTGTGGCCATGCACTAGGGATGGTTCCCTGATAGGGGAACAAAAAGCTGAAAGGAAAAGCTGTCCTGAGAGTAAGGGACAAGTGAAAAAACAAAGGCACAGTTACCTGGAGGAAGGCTCTAAGAATCCCATCATAGCCATAACTTTTTTTTGTCCTTGAGGAGCTCAGGTTTCCTGGCTTTATCCTCTTTGTGGCCATGAACTAAGCCAGGATCTGATCTGAACTAGGATATAAATGTACTTCAGGCAGAAAAATCCCTGTTGGCAGTTCCCATAAAACAATAAAATCATGTCAAATTTGACTAATTCTTGGGATGCATTGCCAGCAGAAAGCTGACAGCCTGAATTTGTCATCACTGGAGGGAAAGTGTGTGTGTTTGTCTGTGTCTGTGCATGGGAGTGGGGAATGGACTGGGGGAGAACAAGGCAACTATTAACAAAATGGAGACAGCATGGTACTCCATTAATGTTATTAATAACCCTATCAGATTTTATTGAAAAGATGCTCTCTGTATCTGAATTTGCCTCTATTTCAACCCATTTATTAAAGCTGAAATAGCTGGAGTCGCTTCAGACCATATTTATTATTATTATTTGCTGAATGAATGCTGTGATTATGGGTCCCATGAGAATTAGAAGAGATAAAGTGTCATCTTTCAGTCTTTTCTCACCTTCCCAGGGGAGCAGTGGAGAGAATGTCTTCCTCTCTGTCTTTTTCTATTAGACTTGCCTCTAATTTCTATTAATAGGGTTCTGAGACCTGCTGTAACACTTGAAAATTTATCTCTTACATTGGGAATGGTGATATTTAACAATAATGGTATGCTCAGAGGAGTATTTTTTCTTTTATGTTTCCTCCTTCGCCTTCCTGAGCTGGCCATTGATTCCTAGAATTTTACTGATGGTTCAGGGATCTTTCTGGATGTCTCCAAAATAACCTCTGGGCTCATTCTTGCATAATTTTAATAGGAGATTAAAAGCTGTTTCTGCTTTGAGACACGAAGCTGTGGTGGGTTGGGGGGAAGGCCCCTGACCAACAGAGGTCACCTATGAAGTCATCCAGGGAAGTGGGTCCCCTTCTGTGGTTTTAGGCTCCAGGTTAGTCATGCTCAAACCTTGCTCTGGCCATATGGAATTAGGTATGGAAATGACATCACCGTGGAAAAACAGTTGGAATTGGTCAGAGATGAGGTCACCCCTTGTGAGAACAAAGGACGTGGAGGGTGCTGAGTGAAAGGGTGGCTGTTGGGGTGTGAATCCCAGTTGGAGCACTGGTGCAACTGGGACAGCCGGCAGTTCTGTGGGAGGGGACATGATGGCCCCTGCCAGCTCTGTCCTCGAGGGGACAGCAGGGACAGGAAGGGGCTGTTGTCCCTGCTGGGGCATCCATCCAGTGCAGGGGGCTCGGGATGCAGCTGCAGGGTGGGCTCTGGGTGGGAGCCTCGGGCAAGAGACAGAACTGCTGAACTTTGCACAACAAAGGGACAGGGACCTGTGGCACTGCCAGGGGAGGGACACTGAGGGAAAGGGAGCGGTGGCACTGCCAGGGGAGGGACACTGAG
>VWYO01024943.1:120771-143832 GCA_013400275.1 Rhadina sibilatrix
GAGGAGGGACGCTGAGGGACACAGAGCTGTGGCACTGCCAGGGGAGGGACTCTGAGGGACACAGAGCTGTGGTACTGCCAGGGGGGGACGTGGCAGGAGCTGAGGACTCCAAACTTTGGTACCCTTGGACTGTGAGAGTATAAAGGCCCATGGTCTCTTTTGTTTGGGACCCCTGCTCAGAGGCATCTCAAGCTGTTGTTTTGCTCTTGCACCACGATTAAATTATTTTAAGGATCATGATATCTGAGACTCTGCTCTGGGAAAGCTGTGGTTAAGCTCATTGGTGATTGTGATTCTATAGGTGTGTGCAGGGTCCTCAGTCCCAGTGCAGATGGCTGAAGCATGGCTGCAAGCTTCTCCTGGATGGTCAGACAGGGAAGTTTCTTTAGCACTCCTTTTCTGTGGAAAAAAACAAAAAAAACCCCACCCACCCCCAAAAAAACAAAACAAAAAACCAAACAAACAAAAAACCACCAAACCAAAAAGAGTGTTTGGTGAAAGATGAGGCTTCAAGGCTTTCAGTGAAAGGGGTAATGTGGCAAGGATTTGTGAGGATTAAGAGCCTTTGGATTTGGATCTATTTACTTCATTCCCATTTTCATGTATGTATGGACTTCTTTATTTGATTTCAAAAGAAAGAAGGAAGAGTCTTCTTCCAGGTTATCAGAAAAAAACCCCTGATTTGTCTGTTGTTTAGCTGGTTGGAAGCCATTCTGAGACACAGAATGGTGAGAAGCTGCAGATTTCCTTTATTCGATAGCATACATCCCCTAAACTTCTGTGCTAGTTGGCCTCTCCTTGGGCTGGTTAGAATTTTCCTTATGCAAATATCCCCACCATTTGCTTATACAAATTATTGCATCACCAAGTTAATACTGGAAATTTGGAAAAAAAAGCTGAGTAACTACAGATCTACAAATGCACCTACACACAGATAATGGCTGCTTCCACCACCCTGCAGGTAGTAGGGTTTTTTATTTTTAATGTCAGACCCCACAAGTAATTTTGACTCTGAGACAGAGGGTGGTGAATTACAAATTCTCTGATTTCTCCGAGTTATCCGTATGTTTGAGGTGCATGTTGGAGCTGGGCTGGAGCAGCAATCACGTGGAGCAGCTGAAGGACTCCTGAACAAAGCTGTTCTGATGTGATTTAATGGCACTGGAGTGATTGCAGCACAGTGTTCTGGGGTGCACTGACTTCTCTGACCCACATTTGTTCCTTTGTTCACTAATGTAAAAATAGTATAAAGCAAGGGCATTTGGGTTTCATCCAAAAGTGCACATGTTACACTTGCAACTTGTTTGGGCATCTTGGGGTCAAGGTTGACTCCTCAAGAGTGCTGAAAGCAAAGTCTCTGCTCCATTCCTCTCTTTTTGTGTTTTCCACTCCCTGAAATCTTTCTCCTCTTAGGAGAGAGTTTAAATTTCATCGTCAGAGATGAAGGAAAACAACCACTGTGTAAACGGAATGAACAACAGTAAGGGAAAACAAACACGTATTAGGAGCCTGGAAATGCATTTTCCTGCCTTCCTGTGCAGGAACAATACCAAAAGGAATAAAGACAGCAACCTTATGCCAAAGCAGGGTAGAAAAACAAGTATGCAGTCAACTGACTGTCCTGAGAGCATTATCAACTGCTAAAGCTAGCAGAGAAAACTGAACTGAAGCAAGAGACAGTGTGGAGAAAACATTTGAGCGTTACCTGGTGTTCCCCTGCCAAAAGAAAAGGGTTGTCTCCATCTCAACCTAAATTCTCATCCTCAGCAGCCTTGCTGTTTGCAGAAGTGTTTTTCATGCCTACAAAGCAGAGAATGTCCTCCGAAATCACTGATGCTGTTGGGTACTTTAATGGTACCATCTTCTTGGGATCTGCTTTTCCCAAAACTATCTGGAGAGATAGGGTGAGGAAAAGCTTTTTAAATGTACTGCCTCTTCCTCCCCACCCCCCCATCTTAAAAATCTTGGCTTGATTAAATTTTGGCATTACGTTTGTTGCATGAAAGACAGGAACTCCTCTGATTATTTGGATTGTAGAGTCAGGTAAATCAAAGGGACAGATCAAAAGAAGAGGAAATATTAATGAAAATCTATATTCTTTGGTCAGCATTTTTAATAGCTCTTGTAGAAAATCAAAAAGGAGAATCAGCTGTACCTCGGAAACTTGTCTGATAAGGATGATATAATGCAGGGCATTAATGCAAACTCCAGTGCTACATACAGCTGGAAACAAAACCGAAAAATGATGTTCTAAATAATAAAGCAATATTTGACTGTTTAAAAGCCTCACAGTGTGAAATTTGTCAAAATTTGACTCTTATGATTGGCCTGGGGAGGCAGAGCATAGTAATAAAGCCCAAATCTGAGAGGCTGATGCTCTTGCATCAGAATAAGTGGAAGAATTAATCACTTCACTTGCATTTCCTCTATGACAGCTGCTGAGTGGAATATGGGGAAAGTGGTTTTTAATTTTTGGATTCTTTTGGCTTCTCCCCTTTATGCTGTGTCTGAAATTGCACAGCAAAGTGGAGAGCTGGGATCAGCAGTGCTGGGTAGGTTTGGCTGCAAAAGTTTATCTGGAAATTCTGCTTAGCATGAACTAAGCTCCAGTATGTGATTTGACTTTGGGCTTTCTGCAGTGGAGGAGTTCCTCACCTCAACGATGGTCACGAGTGGAGGGGCACAAAACAACTTGAATCTGTGGGCTAAAACTGAACTCCTGGCAAGCTTCACATCTTGGGATGAGCCGGTGTCAGCTCTGCATCCCTCTAACAAGCCCTCTAACAGGAAAAGACAGCTTGCCTGTGCCAAACTAAAGGAGTCAATCGTGTGGAAATGCAAACCAAGCCTCGTGACTCTGATTTGTGTAATACAAGCTGAGCATCCCTCATTTGCCTTCAGTTTGGAGGCTGCAGGCTGTGCTCAGCCTGTGTCTTCTGTGCACAGCTGGGAAAGTCCAGAAACACTTTAAAATGAACATGAGTCTCTCATGTCACTGGCTTTAGGCAGGGAGGTGTTTTGGCCATCAGCTGTTGTTGGGGAGGATGAAGCAAGAAGGCCCTGCAGAGAAGATTTATTAGTAAAAGACTCTAAAAGTATAAAACCTGTAAGAGATATAGAATTANCCATTCAGGAAGTATTGCTGTAGGAATGTAAATGGGATGATGCCAATTACTTCCCCTGCCTGTGCTACTGTGAGGAGTTGGGTGGGAAGGAGAGGCTTTGAGGCCTTCACTGTGGCCCCTGAGCTGAGAACCTCTTGCCCTTAAATGCTTTCTTAACAAAGATGAAGTAGCAGCAAAACACCTAGTAAGGGAGAACCAAAATGTAACTAGATGTGCTGAAACACTGCTTTGAAAAGATGGAAAAGAAATATTTGGTCTGGGAAGATAATCTTCAGTCTTGAAGAATAACCTCAGTTCCTTCCCACTGGTCATCTTTTTTTTTTTTTTTTTTTTTTTTTGAACTGTTTTACTGGGTTTTAATAGGATGGTTTTTGGAGGCTGGTTCAGTTACTAGAAAACATTTGCAGCAATAGAATGTGGAATTTGGACAATCCAGGACCTTGGAGCATAGGATTGTGAAAGCAAGTTTCCAAAACAGTGGGTTTGGGGTGAATGGTTTCATGAAATGTACTTCAAAAAAAAAAGCACCCACCAGCTATCTTTTGGGATCATTGTCCCATTCTGCTCCTCGAGTCTTTCTTTTCTTCTGCAACCCCAAGAACAAAAGGAAGCTGTAAGGATGGGCTCATGTGGCTGTCAGCACCCTGGTCCCAAGCACAGGCCTAGTTTGCTTTTATGAGAATAAAGCTGGGCTGAAGCAGCAACAGCAGCAAAGCCCAGAGAGCCTGGGCTGGATTAGACAGAGGTGGGACTCATTAACTCCCACAACGGCTCTGTGCTCACTGTTGAGGGCAGTTTCTGACCTCTTGGCACTGATCTTTATTTTTATTTTTTTTCTCAGACCAATCTGGTTGTCCACCCAAACTCCAGAGAAATCTATTGTCCTGTGGTGCCCATGGGTGGCTGGGATCTCTCTCCAGGCCTCAGCTTTGTGTGTTGATGGCAAGGAAAGGTGGCTCTGGTGGACATTTAACACCACGATGTGAAACCCAGTGGAATAAGGGGCAGATAAAAGCTTGTTACAGGCATTTATCTGCAGCTGGTAACTTTTGGCTGAAGGGAAAAGTGTTGGTGGTACCAAAAATTTGATTTGGCCCCATTGGTGCCCTGACCTGGGCTAACCATCAGGTTTATTTGTGCTTTCATCCTCATAGTTACACTTGTTTACAAATTGCTGGTGGAGTTTCCAGTGCAGAGAGGAAAGAGGTGCTCCTAGCAGCAGCAGCAGCATTCCTCCTGGATCTGTGCAAAGTGCTGCCTTCAACATTCACAACAGGAACAGAAAATGAGTGTGTTACAAGATCCAGCTCGCTGTGGGGCTGCAGGCCCCACCCTCTTGCAGGAGCCAATTTAAACACTTTTATGGGGCAGAGCCTTTCTCCAGTTTTGGTTTAAAACAGTGATCAGACGTGGAGGTGCCAGAAATCTCAGAGCATTTCCGTGCCAGCCCTTCAGCTGTTAAAGGACACAGACTTGGGATAAGGCTCAAATAAACATCCAATTTTTTTTTTTTTTTTTTTTTTTTTTTCCCTACTGAATGTTTAAATGAATGAAAGGTGAGCTCCTAACCTTTTGAGATTTCCAACTTATTAAAGCTAGGAAATGCAATGGAGTGCTCCACTCAATGTTTTTCTGTGTTTTGCCTCCCAAATTTCCCTGAATTGCCACGTCTCCTTCCGATCTCTGCTGTGTGATCCTGCCTGCCTATTACAGTTGGAGACAAACTGGAGAAAGAAGCTTTCTTCATAAGCGAGCCCAATATTAGACATATAAATAATGCATCCCTCAGCATTATTTATAATGCAGTAGCATCACTGTGCTGTATCATATGCAATTTCACCTCGCTGCTTTTTAACTGCTTTCCTGCCAGGCACACCCTTCAGAAAGTTCTGAAGCAGCACCAGCTGCTTGTTTGATATTTCCCTTTCTGGTATTGCTACTAGTTATGCTGAGAAGTTTTCATACCCAGGGCAGAGACAAGGTTTAAATTACAATACCAATGAGTACAGTGCTGTGTAAGATAGCACTGATGTGATAGTGAAAAATGTTGTGGGTAAGAAAAATGGCCAGCAAGGCCCTAGCAAGGTGAGACAACTGCTTTAGGGTTGCTTTTTGGTGTTAATTCTGTGCTTGGAGTGACTTTTAAGTTATTGTAGAGCGATAATAGCAGAATATACTGTTCCACTGGTCATTTGTCCCATGTAGACCTGCTTGCTTTGGTTTTATTTTCTTTTTCTTTTTTTAATTGTGAGAGAGAATGCTTTTGTGTCCTGCACACACACACACAGAAAATCCGGAATAACAATGCCGAGTGTTATCTTTGCAAGATCAAATGAAAGCCGTGGCTGAATGTTCCATTTGTTTCTTAATGAGTAGTGTCAGGCTGTGCCCTGTGCTTAACAAAAGCATATGTGCAGATATTGTTCTGTTATGATTACAGTACAATTATATCGTGTCTGTAATAGATTACTACATCTGGCCTTTCCTTGGTTTAGGAAATCGAGAAGGAGATTAGTTGATTAACTTCTGAGAATGCACCTAAATAATTAAAAAAAAAAAAAAATCCTTTCTGTATTAACCACATTACTGTACAGTCAGGTTTGGGAGAACAGTTCTTTTAGGTTTTGAATGGGAAGTCGGTCTGGTTTTGTATTTGATTTTTTTTTTTTTCCTCCAGGGAAATGGGGAGGGTTTTGTGTTTTCTTTTTTCCTTTTTCTTCCCTCCCTGTTAATGAAGACACTTTTAATTATTCAGCTGTGTATAGGCCTGTTTGTATTTTGAAACAAACCAAACAACAGTGACAAAGTAAAATAGAAATTAAAGAAAGTTACAGCTGGGAAATGCAGTAGTTTATTTAATACATGGCAATGTGCTGTATTACAATAATTTCATCTTTCACTATCACCTCTGTGGGCAGCAGTTGTTGTTCTGTTTTGCCTGATAGTTAAATGCAAGAGCCTCCCCTTGGGAGGAAAACGGGGCAAGTGAAATACAGCAGTGGCTTTTCAGACATAAATCTGTTGTTATTTAATGCACAAAAATCTCAAAAGCTTGTGTGGGTAGGGAGGGATCAGCTTGATTTGCTGCTCAGCTCCCTTCACAGCATACATCTCTTTTCTCTAATCACCGCTTTTTACGTGGGGACACATCCCATTTTCCAAGAGATGGGGTGGGAAGAGTCAAAGTGTTGGTTAGGAAAGAATGGCTGCTCCCAGCCTGTGCTGGGCACCTGGAACTGAGCTCTGGGGCTGCTGCAGGAGCTGCAGACACGGGAAGAGCTTACCTGGTGTGTCAGTCACTAATCACCATCTCAGCAAGCTCTTTTATTTTTGGCTTCAGCTCCCTTTTATGACCAGAAGCTGATATTTGTTTATTGCTGGTGTTGAACTTTGGCAGGAGATAATGATCTCCAGGAAGGCTGAAGCTTTGACTTGTTGCCTGGGGGTCTGTCATGGGTGAAGTGCAGTTCCCAGCACACTGGTGCCCTGGCTTCTCAGAGTGAGGAGATCCTGTTGGTAATAACTTGTAATGAAGCATTTAAAGTTTGGGCCTGTTTAACAAGCTGGGTGTTAGAACTTTCCTGTCTGTTTTAAAATTATTTTTAGCTGTTGTAAAGTCAAAGGATGAGGCTGGAAAGGATTTTCCAGGAGTCCTCTTGATCCATAACTTGACTCAGACTGTACCTGGCTGCTCAGTGTTGTCTCTGTGGGCTTTGCACCACAACAGCTGCAAGTTGCCCACTTTCTTCCACATCTTCTCCTTGGGTTTGGTTTCCAGTATTCTGCTCACTTATTATTGACTCTTAATCCTCACCCAAGCTCTCTTAAAAACCTTCCTCACCTGTGCTGTGCACAGATAATTTGATGGCAGAGGACATGGTTTTTTCTGCTGATTAAAGCCATCACCCCATGCTTCCTACACCACGTGCATTCTTTTATTTCTGTGCAGTTGTTTCTTTTTCATTGCCCTGCATTTTGATTTTGGGCAGACCGTGTTCTGGCAGTGTTTGCTGAACCATGCCTCAATGTGTGATTAATGCCCTTAGGTGCTATGGTAACACAAATAATTAATGAAGGGCTCTTTAATTCTTTTTCATAATAAATGTTATGTGGCACGTTTGAAATACAGCTAAGGTGGAGCCACGTGCACCAAAGTAGGCATATCTGTAGTTATTCTGGTGTATTAAAATGCAGACTTTTATTATCAGTCACCTTCTACGCCCTGCAGGCATTTAAAATCCGACCATCCTGAGCAGGAATGAGAGAATGAGTTGCCAAAAAGAAGCTTCTTTCCTGCCAAAAACCTGATTTGTGTTATGGGAAGGCGTCCACAGTGTTTCTCTGTTCTTCTGGTCGCCTCTCTGAAGTTAACGTGTGCGTTCTCCAACCTTCTACAGAAGATTAGCATGGACCTCCTGTGTGTCCTCACCCCTGTGCTGGGACCAGCATGGGGGGATTCAGTTCATTGCTCTGGCTTGGAGCTGTATTTCAGCAGCCCTGTTACTGAGGCACAAAGCACCAGAGCTCATAACAAAACACAGTGAGTTAAGGTGCTGTTCCCTATGTGCTTTCAAGCCCTTATGATAAAAGCAGATGCAGGTGCAGCTCCAGGTTAGGGCTTAAAGGAGATTTTGTGGAGTGCCAAACCTAGCCAGGATACTTGATTTGTACATTTTTGTGTGTGAAGCTGGGGAAGAAGGTTTTTGCAGTTACCAGATTCTCAAGCCTTGCTCCTCCTCTGAGTGTGAGCAGCTGATAACAAACTGTTTGGCCTGCGCAGATAAGAGAGATTATTTCCCTCTCTGTTGAGTAACATTTCAATTCCAGCAGTACTGGGATGATGATGTGATGCTCTGCATTTAGCTTGTGTTCAGCAGGAGTACCTGGCTGTCTCAGTGTGATTTAAAGCAGGGTAACTGCTGGGGTGTGATCCCTGGCAGTCACTGGAGCAGGGAAGAGGAAGCAAAAGTCACATTGTAAAGCCTTGTTACCTTCATGAGGGAGGTTGGATGGTGTGGGCTGAAGGGTACCTCCAGAGACAAGGAGAAAAAGCAGAATTGTCTTCCACTTGAGTTATCTAACTCCATTTCTCCTTGCACGTAACCACGTTTTTTGTTGATTTTTATCTGTTGACTACTTTTAGAAAAGAACAGACACATAATTTGGCACAGGACACTGTTGTAGTTCTCGGCTTGTGGTGTGACCTGGAGGATCTCACCATTGCCCTGTGGGATGGGACTGGGCCATGGTTTGCCTTGTTCCTGTGAAGGCATCACCCTGGGTGAGGAGCAGCACGAGCTGCAGCAGGTTCCTGCTGGGCACCCTCTCTGCTCTTGTCCTTCAACTCAGCTACATGGCACGCATTTGTTTTTCTTTAGCTCCTGGAGAAAACAAACAGCAGAGTCCAAAAAGGACAGGATTTTCTAATCTCCCATAGAAAGGCACTATGGAAATTTGAAAGGAAAGGAAAGCGATAGTATCGCCTGCACTGAGATGGCAATTATGGGTTGTGGGAGGAAGTGTATAAAGCCTTATTGAGTGGAGATAGCTGAGGTGGCTGCAGGGGCCTGCATGGTGTGAGGAAAAGGCTGGAGGAAACCCTTATCAGACCTGTTATCCTGTCTCTGTCATTCCCATACAGATTAATGAGCTCCAGGATGCCCTCAGCCGTGTTCAGACCGGGGTCTGTTTGTCCCAAAATAGAAGGTTCTGTCTTGTGCCAGAGTGTCATATTCCCAGGCCAGCAGCACCATTGTGTTTTATTACCCCATTGTATTCAGGGGTTATGGCCAAACTTTTCCTCTTAGCTCCTTGATCACTGTTTTGATGGATGAGCTCCATGAGAAAAGCTGCTGCAGGGCCTCTGCCGAGGACTCGGCACGGATCAAAATGGTGCCTGGCAATTGGGGCTTGGCTTCCTAATTGTTCTTGCACCAGCTCTAGGCAAAGCAAGGTGGAGATCTCACCCTTTCCTGCACAGACCCTTGAGGAAGGAGCAGGATGGGGAGCAGAGGAGCAGCTCTACCTTTGCTGTGCCCTCGCTGGCAGCGCGGGGCTGCGCTGCCCCGTCGCACCATCCTCAAGGACGTTTGTGGGATGGCACCGGGGAGGGGGAAAGCCAGATTGGTGTGCTTGGGAAGATCCCGTGCCCTGCTGAACCCCAGCTGTCCTTCCCAGGCCGGTGTGGAGCCGCTGGAGCCTGACAGCAGCTCCATGACCCCACAGTCATTAACGCTGCGGGACGTGCGGCTCCCGCTGAAGGCTCCTGCCTGCTCTGCCATTCCCCTCGTGCAATCCCGGGGAATTATCCATATCTCTGACAAGAGAATAGGTTACTAATGCACCAACACAGCTGTTTTGACACTTTTGATGAATAACATTCAATACTATTAATTGGAACAATTGCTTTTCATTTAACTAAATCACTAGAATTGCTAAACTAAATTGAAACGGAATGTAATTTTGCCTCGCTCTCCTTTAATATGGGCCTCTAAATGTCTTCTCCCTGAAGAATTAGTAACTTAATCACCTACCAGTGATAACTGTTTCATAGCCCTCAGCTGGAAGGCTTTCCTGCTAAGCAGTATTGCCTGGGAGTAGAGTGTTATAGCAAGGAACAAATCCCATCTCTTTCCTTTCTCCCCCTCTCTGCTGCAATATTAATCATATTAAAAATGATTCTCTTCCTCTTTCTCTGTTCCAGAAAGATCTTTATAGATCATCATAATTTCACCCCACTCCTTTTTGCATTGTATCAATCACTTGGCATGTCTAACAGGGTGCACAACAATTATATCTGTCTGTTATGTTCGAGATGGATTTTTGCTGTCAGTGGCTGGGAGAGGGGCTCTTGTTCATTTTCCAATAAACTTGTCATCCAGAGCACACAACACAAACACCATGGGATAATGTGGGCACCACCCTGACCAAAACCCTTGGAAGATATGGCTACATAGCAAGTGTTTAGCTGCCTTTACTCATTTATTAAAATAACCCCCAACCAATTACAGCATTAATACAAACAGCCTGAAATGCATTTGCATTGCCTTAAATTTATAAGCCAAAGGGCATGTCCTCTGGCCAGGAGCTTCTGCACTCTCCAGACAAAAGGGAGTGGGGAAAAACGAAGGCAAATTAAATAAAAGTCAAATAGATATAATTCAAAGCACACTAGATCCCCATTCAGGCTTTGCTTTTTTGCATGGGGTGGAACAAAGTGGTCTTGGTTGCAGATGAATTCACCCACCTGTTTTTCGGGTTGCAGAATGAACTCAAATCTGCTGCTGGGGTTTTGCCAGCATTTCCCTTCAACGCTTTCAAGCTATTAATGACAAAAGGCCTTTCCTAAAAGCAGAGCTGTGCAGATTCCTGCAGGGTTCAAGGCTGCTGTCTGAGGATGAGATTCTCTACGTGCGTTCCCACTGCAATTGAACCTACGTATGTCCCAGTCACATTCCAGTGAATCAAAGAGTTGTTTTTTGCTCAATGTGTCTGGCAAATTTATATGTTTTTAACGGATGATGCACAGAACTGTGATGTTTCTTTGGTGCTTGAACATTTTTTTTTTCTATTTATCTCAAAAAATTTAGGGTTCTATAGCAAAATGACTTGCTAAAATTAGTTGTCTTTAATTCTTGTTTTTCCATGTACGCATCTGAAAAATCATCTGCATCTGTAGTCTTTTCATTTTAAGTTATGTGAGGAGTTAATTTACTTCTCTGGGTGTTGGTTCTGTTTTCTGTCAGAAAAAAACTCTTCCAGAAAATTAACATGGACTCCGTTCACAAATTGCTGGTGAATACCTGCAGTTGTACGAACTGTGAATAATTAAAAAGGGTACTTCAAAGTGGATTGGGAGTAAATATTCATTGACATTAGAGAATGAATGTTAGACTAAGTCACCTAACAGGGAAAAAATGTGAAGAAACAGCTACACTATTAGGTGCTTGCTTTAATCAAACTGCTGGACTTTCTGTTGCTGATCTGGTTTTCCTCTTAGCAGAGTCGGATCTGCTTGAGCAGATCATCCTTGCTGTGGAGTGGAGACTGAAATACTGCTGTACTGCCTGCAGGACAGAAGTGCACCTGAGCTATGCAGCTGGGCATCCAGTTCATCTAAAATAGCATTGCTGTCCTGTTTTTGATGCTTTGTTTCTTAGAGTCCACTCTTTTAGCCTGCTTATACTTGTGCTGAGTTTCCTATACATGCCACACTCCTAAAGATTATTTTAGAGAGGGAATCGTGGCTAGAGGTGGCCTGAGAAGAAAGCTCACTAAAGCCTGAAATTCTTCTGCATATGGCAGTGATTTACAGAGCTTCATTGACTCACAGTCTGGCCACTCACAAGGTATTTCTAAACATAACCGAGTTGAGACCAGTATCTGGGAGGGGAAAGGGAAGTGTGATAAAGCAAATGATGGAAACTTGCAGCTAGAAGTGTTTTGGCAGCTGAGGCTGGAGCAGTGCTGCTTGAAAGATGAGCACTCTGTGAATTGAGGGCATCTCAGGAGAAGTAAATCTGCCTTCTCCAACACAGACTGAGCACTGGCCCAAAGACCCCGGGTAAATAAGAATCAAACTTCACTACAGGACATTTATGTGGTCATGATTTATTGGTGCTCTCAAAGCCTTTGAACCTTTGCAGCCCTTTAGGGGAAATGGTGTGTTACAGGGGCTTAAATAAATAAATAAAAAATAAGAAGAAATACATGCCTATAGCTACAGGAAAAACCTATTGTGCCATTTGTTCCAAAAGCCTTGACACGTTCAGGGCTTTTTTCCTGAATTTGACTTTTTTTTTTCTTTTCTATTTTTTTTTTTATAGGATTTTGGTCAGTCAGCCAGTGCTGTAGGAAATAAAACAACTCTCTGACAGATTCTTGTTTCTCAGTCCCTTTCCCAGCAACTTCCCCCTCTGGTAAAGCGAACTGAGCTGCAGGATTCTGATGGAAAAAATCAAACAAACCGGCAGAGCATGGCTGAGAAGTAATAGAAAACTACTTGGATCTCAAGGCCCTGCCAGCACAAGTTTAACGTAGTGTTGTTCCTTCAGCAAATGTCAAATATCCTTTTCCATTTTCTGCAATGTATCGTGTCCTTGGTTCATCCTCCTGTGAGCAGCCTTTGGTGCTTGACTGCTCAGGATGTAGCAGTCACTTCTTAGCAGAGGCTTCCTCTGTACAACCCACCTCGCTGCCACAGAATCACAGGCTGCTTTGGGTTGGAAGGGACCTTAAAGCCCATCCAGTGCCACCCCTGCCATGGGCAGGGACACCTCCCATTGTCCCAGGCTGCTCCCAGCCCCATCCAGCCTGGCCTTGGGCACTGCCAGGGATCCAGGGGCAGCCACAGCTGCTCTGGGCACCCTGTGCCAGGGCCTGCCCACCCTCATAGGGAAGAATTTCTTTCTAACATCCAATCTAAATTTCTTCTCCCCTCTTTTAGTCCTTTAAACACTCTCTCCTTGTCCTATTGCTGTCTGCCTCTGTAGAAAATCCCCCTCCAGATCTCTTGTGGCTTCTTTAAGCACTGAAAAGGTTCTAAGGTCTCTCTGAAGCCTTGTCTTCTCCAAGCCCAGCGACCCATTGCTCTCAGCCTGTCTCCAAAGCAGAGGTGCTCCAGCTCTCTGATCATCTTTGTGGCTTCCTCTGGACTTGGCCCTGTGCTCCAGGAGGGCACAAAGACACTTGGCATAAAGTGAAGAATATTAACATTACTGTGGGAGTATTTTAGATATCTTTTAAAACATGATTTTGAGATCAGCTGAAGTTTGCAAACTTCTGAGAGAAATGTTGGAACAGTTGAGGCAGAGGGAGGTAACAGGGAGAAGTTCCTTGTGTAAGGGGCTCAGCATGGCTCCTATATCCACTCTTCTATGCCTCTGCCAGGAGCCTTCCTCTCTGTGGTTTCTCAATCCTTGGTGTGTTCTGCCTCCTCTAGTTGCTCCAAGAAGTTGACAGTGGATGTGAGCAGGGCTGGCTGCCTCTCCCCGGGGATGCAGAGCTGGCTGTGCTCTCTGCAGATGGGGTGTAGCTGGCTGGGAGCAGTGTGTGTGTGTGTCTGTACGTGGCTGAGAGCTCTGCTCTGAGTCTTTCCTTTTGGATGCTCAGAGAGCCTCCCCCGTGTGCAGCTCTGGAGCACATCCCCCTGTCCTCAGAACACGAGTGCGTGCCGGCAGTTAATGAGAAACGCTGCAAGCCGAGTCCCAGGAGATGATTAAACCCCACGAGCCAATTAAAAGAAGTGTAATTACACAGCAGGGACAAGTTGTTAAACAAGCTAGAGGTTATTGTCCTTCAAGTCAACGTACTGGAACAGCCAAGAAAAGCCTACCAGGAAAAAAACCTGGCAGGGCAGTTTTGCTTGGCCTAAGGCTTCATTTGGGGAGGAATGGGCTAATACAGCATTCTGCCTTTTGTCCCTGCTCCTGTGTGATAAGTGCTTGGGGCAGAGTCAGTCAGCTGAGCTGCCCCTAGACCGGTGCAGGGAAAGCTAAGTTGAGATGCTTCCCTGGGCATGAATTCCCTCTGCTGGGGGAAAGGTGTGGGCAGATCAGCCAGCCCAGCAAACCCAGAGCGTGGCTGGCACAAGCTGGAATGTGTCTGAGGCTGTGGGGTTGTCCCCAGCCCTGCTCCAGGAGGAATTTTTTTGCAGAGAGCACACTCGGGGATAATTCATGGAGTCTGGTGATTTCTGTGCTTTTATCTGCTCCTGGATGTCTGCAGAACTTGCAGCACGATGATAGCACTGCTGGTGGTTGAAAAAAGGTTGGTTTAACTTTTTTGGCTTGACTTGAGCACAGGGAAGAAGGAGTTTGGAATTAGCAGTTGGTGGTGTTGGAGGAAATGAGTCACATCCCACTGTTTCTGCACATATCCCATAACAGGTATGTGTAAAGCTAAATCTACCTCCTCCTGTCTTGGAGTGCTCTTTGTTTGGTAAGGACCTTGGGAAGTTTCAGCAGGTACCTCCAGCTAGTGGAGGAATTAGCAGAAAATGTCGATTGCCCGTCAGTCCCGTGTGTCCTGACCACTAGGTGACATCACACACTCAGCCTATTTTGTGAGCACTTCCAGTGGGAATGCTCACACCTGACTTCCAAGCTCACTTATACAAGGCTCAAGTCCTTTTTTTCAGCCATGTTTTCACTTGAACTCTGCATGATAATAAAAAAAACCAAAAACACAAAAAAACCAAACCCAACCCTGAAGAGTGTGGATTTTAGCTCTTCCCAAATGAATGTTCTGAAAATGAGATGGTTTGCTCAGGTAGAAATTGAAATAGTTCTGTTTCACTATTGGTCAAACCGGTGGAAAACCACAGAAATGCTGCAGGGATTTGGTCAAGTTCTCTTCTCAAATGCTTATCTGTGATCAATAAAGTCCTCTTTTTGTCTAGATGACTGTAAGCAATAGTTTTTAAAACGCCCCTTGGAGGGAAAGGGTGAGGCTAAGTCTCACAGGTCCTCTTACAAAATCAGGGTGGCTAAAGGATTTTGCAATTATTTTTTTTACCATGCCACAGGGCATGTTTGTTTGCCTGTGCATTCAGGCCTCAGCCTGTAGTTCAGAAAACAAATGCAAAGTTATCATTAGGGCAAATGTCTCCAGAGGACAGAAGTTTCACTCAGCTGTGAAAAGTGACAGTAGGGTACCAAACTCAGCCTGGGGAAAGCACTTGTCACCTGCTGGTGTCCAGGGGGTAGGCTGGGTCCACTGGGGGCTTTTAGTCCCAGCATCCCGACTGAAAAAACAGCTGTCCCTGTTGGAAAATCCCCACGGATCAGCTGCTCATTCAAGGTCAAATCCCCATCTTTTGTACTTTTCTTGGCCGTTATTTCAGGTGATAGATGCGCTATTGACTGGCAGCAATGACAGAGCTTGGAATGATGGGGGAACTGAGGCATATTCAACACACTGGCACACAGCTAACTCATGCTAATGTTCAATAATCCTATCCTGCTGCTACACTCTAATGGCTGTGGGCTTGATAGAGCCCCCTCATTGAACTGGTGTATTTCTTATGGGCCTGCCCGCCCATCCTTCATGAATTTTTATTAAACAAAACTGTAAGCGGATTGATTTTGTACTCCTTTATTGCATTTTTATTTAATTCCTTTCAATGGTGGAGGCTCCATCATGTTATCTTGACGTAAATCATGCTGGGGCAGCATGCCAAAAAAATAAAAAGACTACAGGATCATACTTGCATCCAGCGTAAATTTTACTCCTATAACCTTTATTAGTGTAGATTCATTGATTTTTCCCAACTCCCCCCTTCTCCTCCTCATCCCTCCTTTTGGTTAGACTTAGGTCAGAACCTGACAGCTCTCTTTTTAAATAGAGGAGGATGGACTCTAATTTTTAATGTTAAATAATAAAAAAAAGTAGTTTAGGTTGATTAAACAAGACCAATTTTTTTTTCCTCTTCCATTTTATGCCCAGCCAAGCAAATAGTCACGATGCCAGTTGGATCATGGGCAGTCCTAGCTGTGCTGGCTGTGGGATTGAAGGAGGAGCTGTGTTCTGGAGAGCAGCAAGCAGAGATTTGCTCTCACATAATCTCTTGGGATGTGTGTGTGTGAGGTGGTTGGCTTCCCTGCCCTTCTCGTGGCAGACTTGCATTAGTACTGAGCATTCTGTCCTGAATTCCTTCATGTTGCTTCTCACTATCTTTGTGGGGTCTCGAAGCTGTCAGCAGTAATAATTAATTCTCTTTTGAGGTACCTAAACAGGAAGACCCTTTGTTATGGACTGACCCTTGTGCCTTTCCAGTCAAGTCCTCCAAAAAATGAGTTTGAACACTGTCCATAAGTGCACCACATTTATGTGGCTTTCTATAAAATACAGTTGGTAGATAAAGAAGGCACCAGTAGGTGGCATGGGAGAATTTACAGCGTAGTTCCAGCTGCAATTTTGGTAGACTATAAATTGCTAACTTTAATTTTTAAACCATGACAGTGTCTCCCATAATGCCTTTTTGATTCACTGGCACTCCTAAGCACTGCAGGAAGGGGCTCCACCATCCCTTGACTGGTTTGACTATGGATAACAGAGCAGAGTGGTGAAGCTGGCCCCTGTGCAGCTTGTGCTGCAGGGGGACATCTCTTGCTGCCCCTCGTTTCTGGTTGGTGGTTGTCATGCACGTTCCTGATCTAGAAGCAGTTCTAGGTGGGATTCATCCTGCTTCTTTCAGCTATAGGTGCTTGACATAGTTGCACAACATAAAACACAGTCAAAATAAGATGATCTTCTAGAGGAAAACCAGTTGAAATGGAAACGGGAGGTCCCTGGCTTTTCTGAGTTAATGTCACTTGGTTTGTTTGGGTTAAGGCTCACTAACCTACAGATGGACTTCTGACCTAAACTGTGTTGTAGCCAAGAGGCTTTGTCCATGAAAACAAGGCCCAATCACCAGAGAAGCATTTTATTGCTTCATTTCTTCCTGCTATGATTAGCAAACAAAAATATTTGAAAGCTAGTAATCTTTCTGTCTTAGTTCTTCACTAGTACTTATTAGTGTTAATAATTGCTTGTCGTGGTTCCCATGGTGGGACGTGTTCAGAAACCAAACAAGAAATGTGTTCTTGACCCACAAGTACAAAGGGTTTAAATGTAGGATAGGAACCAGAAAGGTGATTCACTGAGGAAGTAACACTGAGTAAGAACAGTTCAGTGATGTTATGGCTAAACACATGATTTTCAGAGCTCATTGAGCATCCACTAAGCAGGCAGCTCTTTTTAACATAGCTAGAGTCTCAAAATGTTTAGCCACCTTCTTAATTCAGTTATGTATTAGTCCCTCATGGTTCTCTAGCTCTCAGTGCTACCAGTTTATTTTCCCATAATAACTTGATAGGAGTATTCAGGTTAAAGAGGGTCTGAAATGGGTAAGTAGTGCAGCTTGTTTGGTGTACTGGGCTGTCTAAAAGAAAAACATTCAGAAACAAGCCAGGGGCTCTTCAGCGGTTGATGGTTTGTATCGTCCTGTCTGGTCCTTGCAACAGATACATTCCAGATCCTTGTACAAACAGATCATTTTGTGGCTGAATTCTGCAGGGGATTTTTCATTTTAAAATGTAAAATGACCAATAGTTTGCAAATATTTCTGGGTCAATTTATTGACAGGGAGAAAGGCGCAACCTTTTTGAGGAGGTAGAGGAGAAATGGTGGGACCTCTCCTTTGGTTAGTAAATACACGTAAGTACATGGCAGAAATAGTCAATTTGAATTGGGTTAATGCACTGGTTGTTTACAGTGGTTAAGAAAAGAGTGTTTCTTACAGGAATCACAGTATTAATCAGAAAAGAAAAATGGCAATGGGGAAAGGTAATGACATTCCTGTTGATTTGATTACAGCATTAAGATTGTTTAAAGCTGTCATTTCTAATTTTGTTAAAAGAAATAACACAAGTTAGATCCATAGCTTAGTGATTTAGAAAGAATATTTGAAAGATTAAGGAGAAAACTCTCAGGCCATTAGAGATGCTCTGCATTTAATGCATGTTTGGGAAGGGGAAATGGATTGCCTCCTTCATGTTAAATTAGCATAGAGGGACTTGGACTGTCTTGACCTTTTCTTAACCTTGTATACTCGAATTTTAGAATGAATTTGCAGGGTTTACCCCGTGAGGGAAGAACAATAAATTGCTGGCTTGGGAGGGAAACCGGAATATATATAAAAGTCAGAGTGGTGGCTGGAGAGAAAATGTGATGTGGCTGTTTTCTGCTCTGACTCGGTTCACCTTTGCTAAGTCACATCAGGCGTTCAAGCACTTCATTCATTAAAAAGGCCACAAATGGAACAGTTTTGTCCCTCAGTCTTGAGAGGTTTAGGAATATTTTGAAGTACTCTTGTGATGTTGAAGACAATATATCATAAGAAAACAAAGCTGCTGTTGCCCAAAATATTACGTTTAAAATGAGTCTTTTTGGTGTGAATGTTAGGTGTGAATGTTTAAATTATGTTAGGCTCTTTCCTTTGTCCTTCTCTGTGTGCCAGGGCAGCAGGATTCCCCACAGGGACTACCTGTTTGTCTGATGTGAACCATCTAATTGGCATTGAAGTCTGTGGTTACTTTGGGATGTGGCCGTACTGACAGGAGTTCAAAAAACTTTGTGGGCATCCTCTAGTGGAGGTGGAGCTGTTGCCTTGGCAGCAAGGCTCAAAAGAGGCAGACAGGTGAAGGCAGAGCTGTTATTTCTGCCGAGGAAAAGCAGTGTTTTGCACAGTGCAAGGTCACACGAACCTCCAAACGTTTGTGAGCCATTTTGCCACGTGTGGGATTCGGACCTCGCAGACGCCAGTCCCTCACGTTAATGTGGAAATCTCAGTGGATCCAGTGGAGTTTTGAAGCTCTTTGCCCGTATCTTGTCTCTCTCTGCCCTAGACTTCTTCTAGCAGCCTAATCCCACAGTCTGGCAAGCTCCATAATAAGTGCAGATAGATGAGTGTGTGTACATCTCCATTAACATGACTGTGCAGGCTAATGATGGGGACCTCCTGCTGCTCTCCGCTTGTTTTCTGTTGATTGTTATGTAATGTTCGGCAGCGGGAGGTAAATTCCTCTCCAATTTTGAGGCCCGTTGCAGCATGCAAACCCCACTGCGAGAAGTCACGGTGATTGAGCTTTCGAATCAAGTCCCATGCTGGCAACTATAAATCAGCCCCATTATACACTCGGCCCGACAGCCGGAAACCTTCCGCGCTGCCTGTGGCACAGCGGAGCCCCGGAGCCACGCCGGAGTTTGTTTTGTAACTGCTGAACCACTCGTGCCTTTGAAAGCCGCTGATTGAAATTTGGTGGGATGTTTTGGCTCCTGCAGATAAAGGCCCGAGGCTGCTCGGGGTGCTGGAGGTCAGGCTGATGCTCAGGATGCGCCTTTGAAGGGTCGCTCCGTGCTCTGCAGGCCGGGCTGTGGGAGCACGGGGCTTGCAGCGTGGGAGCTGTTTTGGTGGTGGGGTTTGCTCCAGCTGCTCTTCACTCATCTTTCCAGGCAGCATCTACGGCCTGGGAAGATGCTCTGAATAAGCTGCCTTCTCCACTTTAGTAAGGATAAAGTGATGCACGTGGGGTAAGGGAGCATTTACAGTGGGGTAATTTGGGCGAGGCTGTAGACGTGCAAAGGCAAGAGAGAGTGCCAGGAGCCTTCCCAAACCCTCTCAGTACTGGCTGTAGGGAATGCCAGGAGCCTTCCCAAGCCCTCTCAGTACAGGCTGTAGAACTCCTTTGCGAGTCCAGAAAATCTGGAAGTTATTAATGTTACTGCTCCTTCCTCCAGTGCAATGAGTTGGGTTAAGGCTGAGTGGGCACGGGGCAATAAAACACAGTTTGGAACAGCTTAGCTCAGTTATTGCATGATTTATTGGGTGAAATCCCATGGTCTTTGCTTATGCAGGGAGACAACCTAGTTGTTTCTAGGGCTGTTTTCATAGATTTCAAGCCTTCCATCTTAGGCTTGTTTTTTACTTGTTCCTCGTCTCAGGTGTTTTTTTGGTGATTTTTTTTTTTTTTTTGTCAGTGTTACTGAATAAAAACAAACCATTTCAGTGCAATGTGTGGAAAAAAGAGGTATTTCTGTGTGTTTCAAAACTTCTGGGTGTCAAGGTGACTTCTGCAAGCACATGGGAAGCAGGAGGATTTCTACTGACTGCTCCCTGTTCTTTTATATGCTAGGAAAAGCATCTTAACAGAATGTAAGCATTTAATGTCTAATATTGCAGGTATTCTCCTCAATAACAGACAATTCTTTGACTGTTGTCATGAATACAAAGCAACTCGACATCTCTCTGTGGCCAGGTTGAGCAGATGGGTGAACTCAACACAACTTAAGCTGTCCAACTTGATCTCTGAGTTCCTGCAGCACTCCCTCACACACACAGGGAGAGTACCCAGATTCAATTCTTAATGCTGCAGCCTGATGCTGCAACTATTTTTGGCTTTGTGGAGCTTAGAGGGGGGTTTTGACTCAGGAAGGATGGAATATACAGCTAAAAAGCAAGGCAGTCAAGATACAAGCCCTTTGGGAAGCAGCATTTCCTTGTGTGCCATTGGCTTGGAGCTCTTGCACTTTTCCCACTTCACTTTGTATTGCTGAACCTTGCAAGGTTGTTATAAAGCTTAATTAATTTATAGAGTACCTTGAAAATGGGTGGCCAGATCCTCAGCTGGTGTAATTTGGCATGATTCCATTGGACTGGTGTATAAAGCCTGGGAATTTGGCTTGTGGGTGCAGTTGCTAAAGTAGCATTTTGTGCCCAGGACAAGCCCTGGGTGAAGGTTATGTTCAGCTCCCTTGCAAAAGGAGCTGGCCACAGAATAGATCCACGTAGTTGAGTGACAGGCCCCCAGGATAAAATTTGTGGTTTATCCCTGTTTAATAGTCAAAGATTAGCGAGCATCCAGGTAGAGATATATGGTCTAGTCAGCATCTGATGGGCTAATGATGAATGGGAGCTTGAGAGAGGCTTCAGATTAGCCTCACATGCATAAATATCACATGTCAGCCACAAGGACACTGGAGGTCACTGAATTGTATTTGTCCTCATTCATGGCCTTTATAAACTCTGTACTGCTTGAGTGTGTTCCCTCCAGGACAAGGGGAAGCATGGTCAGATGTCATTGCAGCTGGAAACCTTGTAATATGTGTTAGCTCTGAGGAGTGCACGGTATAGAAATAGGTATGTAAAATATTTATTTGGTCCCATTATTCCCTTTGCCTTCCCCTTTTCATGTTCCTTTCAACTCTTTCCCTACTTCACACTATTTTTAGTAAGTTCTCACTTCTTGAAGTTACAGGGGAAAAAAAGCTGTCAGATCATTCTGGCTTCCCCTTTACAAATGCTAATAAACTCACTTTATAGTGCATTTTCTAGTCTAATTGCAGGTTACAGACCCAAACCTTACTTAAGAAGACTTGTAAAATGAATGTTGTAGTCTTGAGTGTATTTTAACTTTCAACAGTATCAGCTAATGAAAACAGCAGTCAAGAAATGATGAAAACTTCAGCTATTAGAAAGCCCAAACCTGAAAAATTAAGGCTGACTCATTCAGATAAGACAATCTAACTTAAATGAATTTCCTTAGTTTCTAACCTTAAGTGTTAACATTAACTTCAGAGTTAAAAATGTTAACTCTAAAGGCTGGGAGGGTGTTAATAATTGCTAATGATAACTAAGTTGTCATCTTTGGGATACTGGGAGAGAAGCTTTGATTAACAGACAGGCCCAGGGTACTCTTACTGCTAGCCTTGTCCTTACATTAGGACGTGTGGATAATTGAAACCTTTCTGCTCTGACTGATCTCAAGCTTCATTAATTTGGCTGTCATTGTGTAAGCTGCTGTCAATTAGCATTGGGGTTTTCCATGTTGTTTATTTCAAAGCATAACAGCAAAAACAAGTGCTGGCCCATGAAGGACTTGGAAGTGTTGGGAGAAGCCCCAGTTGTTGTTGTGTTCTGCTCTCTGGGGTTAAGACAGCCAGAGATGGTGCACGTTTGCTGCTGTCCCAGATGGAGAGCACACTGAGTTTGTGTGGCTTTGTCCCTAGTCCCCAGAAATTGGTGTCACTGGTTTTATCTCGGCTCTAAAAGCTTGCCTAAGGGAGCCAGTAATTACACCTTAGTGTGACCTAAGAAGGAGACTGTTGCTGTGGGACATGAATGAGGAGACTGAGTTTGGTTCAGAAGGCTGCTGGACCCTTAATGAGGAGGGGCCGAGCTGTTTATTTTCCATGCTTATTTTATACCTTTACAAAGCACCCAGGTTAGAGGTGGGGACTTCAGGTGACCATTGGTCACTTGATGAGACCATCACGCAAAGTCCCTCCTCTGGGAAAGCGTGAGGAAAACATCTTTAGTTTACAATAGTATGACCTTGTGTACTATGTAGAGTGCTGAGAAAGAAATTCCTAAAACTAAAAAATGAGGCACGAATCGTGACTACAGGAGACCAAAAGCTTCTGGAAAACTCATCAACTCTGTCCTCAACACCAAGCCTTGGGGAAGAGCTGCAAGAGGAAACCTCAGCTGAGCTGAGGACTGGCTGGGATGGAAAGGGGTCCTTCAGTGGGAGCATGGCCTGGGAGGAGGCCAGCAAAGGAGTGAGCTGCTGCTTGTTTGCCTCCGAGCAGGAGGGCAGGGCTGGCAAAATGCAGCTGCCAGATTGGACTGAGCTCAACCAACCTAGGCTTGCCTGAGGCCATCTGCAACTGGAATATCTGCTTTCTCAGCACACTTACGGAGCTGCAGAAGGGCAGAGGATTAGGCAAGGAGACACTGAAAATGGAGGAGTTATGAAATGGTGAGTTCTGCTTCTACCCAGCAGATATTTAGGAATTCAGATAATTCGAAAGTGGAGGCAAAATTGCTCAAGCTCTGGTGAAGTAAAAGAAGAACTGGAGGATGAAAGGAGCCTATTCAGTGTGAGGAGGCTCTGCTGGACTCTCTGCATGGCAGTGAGGGGGAGATGCTGTGATCTGCTGTCCCCAGTCATGGGACGACCAGAGCTCAGTCTGAGCACAGCCTGGCGTAGTGGCTGGGGTGGCATCGCCCTCCTCCTCTCCCTCTCAGCTCGAGGTTGCACAAAACATTCCCAGTGTAGCTGCTCTGTTTCAGCCCCTCAGGCTCAGGCAAGTCTGTCTGAATCTAATAGATTACTGTAGTACAAATTGTATTGGCACCAGTCCTAGTTAGTGTTGGGTGCAACGTGTGTGCTGGACAGGCTCGTACGGCGCTCAGCTCTGATAAACCCACTGCATATTTCTGGGGAAACTGGGGGACACTGTTGTTCTGCAAGGAGGAAAATATATTAATATTTTACTGCAGTGACATCTTGTAAATATTGCAAGCATTTGTCATGGTTTTTTTTTTTTTTTTCTTTGCATATTTTGCCGGAATAGGAAGAATAATGTTTTAATGGAAATACGCCTTTGGTTT
>VWYO01024943.1:143847-160319 GCA_013400275.1 Rhadina sibilatrix
GGTGTTTTTTTTTTTGTTTTTTTTTTTTTTTTTTTTTTTTTTTTTTTTTTTTTTTTTTTTTATTTTTTTTTTTTTTTTTTTTTTTTTTTTTTTTGGGTGTGGTGGGGAGAGTAGGGGCGCATGAGAAGTATTTCCCTTTGAATTAATTTCTGTTTTGCTGTCTCTTTTGCAATACTGTTTGCAGTGCAGGGTGGTCCTGAAAGAGGAAATGCCTGTTAACAGCATTTCAGTATCATTGAGATAACCTTTAATTCATCAGTTTATCATCAATAATCAAGTAAACATATTAAATATTGATATGAGGAAGGGGTAAGAGGGGTAAGACCCAACTTTTTCTGTAAAAGAATGGTGTATCTGAAATATATATATATATATATATATAAATTTTCTTCTTCTTTCTCCTGGATCAGATGGCTGAGGCCCTTCATACTGAAACATATGAAAGCTGAAATGGAGATACTGTGAATATTCATAATTACAATCTGCCCATATCAACACAGTTTTCTTTCTGGACTTAGGAGATTGGAATTTATCACAGGCTGGTTTATATGGTCAAGGAAGGTTGAAGGGGCTTGACACTGCCAAGTCAGCTTTGAGTGCCAGGGCCACCCAACATGGGTGGGAGAGCACTCAGATTGTCTTTGAGAACAGTGTTGGAGATGATACCTAGCAGTGGGCAGGGGCTGTCCTCAGTAATATCCCAGCTGTTACTTTCTGCTTTCCATCTCAGGCACTTCCCTGTGGAAGTTTGGTGACCAGTTTGTGTTTTCAAAGCGGTTGTATCATCTGGTTCTGAGGTGTTGTACACTTGGGGTGTCCAGGGAAGATTTCTGGCAGCACTGACTCTTTTGTGCCCAGAAATGGTTTTACACAGACTGCGTGGCAGGGAGTAGGGAAACCTCTTACTCTGAAAGGGTCTCCTTTAAAGATATTCCAAATTCTGCCTCACAGACAGCACCAACCAAAAAGGCAAGCCTTTCATCCAATTTAATAACCAAGCACCACTGCAGGATAATGCCTTAATCGTGGACATTCCTTAATTTGGAATGTAAATTTATTGTAAAGTACAAGCTTTTAGAATCGGAGGCCTTTTGGCTGAACAGAATATGGAGATGCACAATTTGATTCTTTTTTTTACTTCTGGCTGTAGAGAATAACTCCCATGGTGGGCAGGGGTTTATAGATGCTGAAGATGCTGCAAAGAAGATATTTGAAGATAAAATACAAACTTGTTGCAAACTTTGGTAAAGCTCCACCTGAGTTCAGTTCTGTCAAATCAGAATAAACTGCTGAATTATCATTGTTCTCACAATATCTCAGTTTGAAAGCAAAGCACAAAGATTTATTAGTGATTTTTTTGAGTGAAGCATTCTTGATTTTTCTTTTGAAACTACATTCTGGTTTTACTTTCACTGTTATTCATTAAGTATTAGAGTAGAATACATTGGAATCACAATCATTTATGGTTTATTTTTGTTTGAAATACACAGAAAACTTAAACTAATTTTATTTATTTATTTTAGCTCTGCTCTAACTGGAGCAAAGCCAGGTTTGGGCATTTCAAAGTTGAGCTTCCTTTTGTTTGGCACAATTCTTGATGGGTTCATCACATCCACAATAATCTAAATATTAGTGTAGTGCCTTTTATGCACCACCCAATATACAGAAAAATGCTATTACATTGTGAGCTCAAGGATATTAAGTCTGTTGAACTTGAGGTATGGCAGCTTCCTTCAGCAGCTGAAATGAATTTGGCATCACACCAGTTCCTGAGGAAATTATAAGAATGTGCAGGACCCTTCTGCTTCAGACCTGTGGATCAGAACAGAAGGTCACCACTCATTTACATTGCGGGTGAAAAGGCACTTCAGGAAGCACGAAAATTCTCAAATGTGGCCATCTCCACCCTTCTAGCTGGAATAAAACCACCTTCTTTGAAAGGTCTCCATGCTGAGTGTTCTCTGGCTGTATTTCAAATGCAGGAAAGCAGTCCTGTGTCTAGAGGAAAAACTTAAATAATGAAAATTTTGTCAGCAAAGTGATATAGGCCAGGGGGAAGCTAAGGGTCAACCAAAAGTGAAAAATAGAATGATTAACACCAGAAAGAAACACGTGTTTCTTGAGCCATAAAATACATTTGGTTCCTTAAACTGTGATTAGGACAGTAGCTTACACTGCTAATTGCTGGGTTTAGTTTTGGTATCTGTGTGCAGGAAGAATTTTTGAAGGCTAAAGTTTTTCTCAATGCTAACTGTAAAGGCTCAGATACTGTGTGTGTACAGATCAGTCCCTAACTATCTGCAGCAAACCTCTCCACCTAAATAAACAGGGAAATTCCACTTGTGGCAGTGAAGATAAATAGCAGGAAGGTGCAAGCTCCACTGCCCCAGAAGGACTGTGCTGTTCTAATGTGTGTGCCTTTGCTGTCAGCATCCAGCATCTTCTTGAAACCCCTTCAGGTACTTTAGTGAGGGTGTTCTCAAACAAAACTCCTCCTTTTTCCAGCTTCAGAGCAGGACTGGTTTGCACCCAGCCAGCTTGGGGCCCGGACAGTGTTAACACTCACACCTGGCTGTGTCTCATCATTGCACAGATTTGAGACTGAGCCACTGGTAACAACTGGACCTGGTCTAAATCTCTGGCCCACACACTGAATGGCTGCAGAAATGTGCCTGCTGAATTCAAAGTTGGATTTATCTTTGCTGTTTTGGCAACAGCAGGTGTTTTTTTTTTTATTTTATTTTTTTATTTTTTTTATTTTTTTTAATAGCTCTAAGAAGTGAGGATTTTTTTTTTTTTTTGCAAGTGGAACCAGCATATATAATGTTGTTACCTCATTTATCTGAATTCAAACTATGCATTATGTAAGTGAAAATATGTTGTATTTCCCCAAGTTAAGTGAAATAGGAATGGAAAATTTATGTCTTCTCTTAGTGCTAATATGTAACGTTTCCTGTGCTTAAATGAGTTGTCCTGATATCTGGAGAGGTAAGAGTTGATAGTAGTACTAAATTCAGGAAAGCAAAACGTGGCAGGGTCTGTTCTTCAGAAGAACTGAGGGGATATGGAGCTGTAAAAAAAGTCAGCCTGGGGCAGAGCTCCCAGTCCTGGAGCACTGAACTGGACTGATTCCACTGTGTTTTGGTGCTGGCTAAAGGAATCATTAAACTGCTAAAATCAGCTGAAAAATAAAAATAAAAAATTAACCTCCCCCATCCCCTTCAACACACACACACACTTCAAACCAACAAAATACCAACCCCCAAAGTTATGAGGTAGGTTAGATGCCTTATTTTGATGTCTGTTGAGAAGAATGGGAATTTTTTACTTGCTCTCATGAGGCCCAGCCCAAGTCCACGGCGGGGGATTGATCTAAACTACAGACTGTGCCTTGGAGCTCTGTGCTGCCCTTGTCTCTCCTGATTTCTGAAACAGGCACTTCTGGAATGGGTTTACCATTTACCTGTCCTCTGTCCTCATTAGAAGAAAATAACTGCTCTGGAAACACCATTTTCCCCCTGCTGTTCATGAAGGGGATCTCGATAATGTGCCTGCATGTAGGTATCCTTATTTTATTTGTTTCAATTAGATGAGACAAATTCTGTGCTCAGCAGCTGGATCAAGATTACAATGGGAAGTGGGGATGGGACATAGCAAAGAGACTGGAGACCCTTAAGGCTTGGACATGTCTCTCCTGATTTCTTTCACCTATTTTATCTGCTTGCTGGTTTTGAGGAGTAATATGGAGTGAAACCTAGCAGGATGTGCTACCAGGGGCTCCTTCCAGGAGTGCCCAAGCACATCTGGCTTGTGCTGTGTACCTGAGGCTGATCCTGGTGGTTCAGTTGAGCTGTGTGTGCATAAATTGTGGTTTAGAACTTGCTCCCAATGCAGAGGCAGGGATCAGTGTTTCAGGTGCTGAACTTTCCTTTGAAATCCCTACAAGAAGGATGCATGCAATTAAGGGCAAGAGCAACCAAGCTGAGACAGATCACAAACCCGTGCACTATCTTTGAATTACCTTTGTTTTACTCAACTCCCCAAGGCGGTGTAACCAAAGCCTTTTAAAATATCATCAGACAATTCTTTAAATAGCCTGATTTTGCCACCTCCCAACAAAAGGAAAAAGGATAACTTTGAAATGCAGAATTTTAAAGATGCCTGTCTCCCTCTCTCATTTCAAAGGAAAAACAAGGGGGAGCATTGAGGCTTTTTGTCAATTGGCCCTTATTGAATCATTGCTGTCTTTGTAGGACCTACATTAAGTACAGTCCAGGTACTTTGCAGGTAGAGACATGGTGCTAAAAGGATTAACATTTTAAATATAAGGGTCAGTTTCTTCCACCCTCTGGATATGAACCAGAGGTGGTGCTCAGTTCCTTGTTAGGAGGGAAAAACTGACTGACAGGGAAGAGTTATCTGTCTCAAATTATCCCACAAATATCTTTAGGTCTGAGCTTCATTCAAAAAGCATTCACTGGTCCCTCATTTCCCTGGAGCCCTGTACAAGTGCTCTCGTGAGCCAGCGTTGCAGGATCCAGTTGTTCTCAGCTGTAATGAAGCTGAAAGGAAGATGGACCCCTTCTCTTGTGTGCATTGCTGGCAATGTCCTCAGGGGTGTAGGCACAGTGCTGGGAGCAGTGCCTGCACTACAGGAAGCTTTATTTATTGCCAGTGCTGGAACTACAACCAAGCCTTCCTAAAGGTGACTGATCTTTTTGTCTTTAATACGTGATGCTTCAGTTGAACGGCTGTGATGTTAAGTGTGTGCTTTGCTAAATTGGGGCCTTGTTTCTGGAGAGGGAACTGTTCTTAAGCTTTTGGTACGTGAAGAGTATTTCCCATTAGGTCATAAATTATTTACGTTCAGGTCTAGCAAAATCCCCTCTGATTTAGGGTGATGTATGGGAGAGTCAGACCTATAAACTTAGTTAGAATAATTCTTCTGGTAGGTCTGGAAATATTTAAACTCATTCTTTTTTTTTTTTTTTTTTTTTATGTAGTACTGTAAATTTAAAGAATTTAATTTTTTAAGAACTTGCTCCTTGTGCTCTGTCATATAACTTGACTGTCAGGGATTGGACCCATAAGCACACCCACTGCAGCATTTGCATGGTAACTGTTCATCATCTGAGATGGATCAGTTTGGCATGGATCTTACAGCAAGCCACAAAGAAATTGCAGGGGGGCAGAGCCAAGTGATGGCTCAGGAATGGTCAAAGTAAAATGCAGATGCATGACTGTGAGGACAAGGCCATTTGTCATTAATTCATTATTACTAATTCATTCCAGTCTGTATTGCTTGGCTCCATCCTGTCAGGTATTGTGGCCATAATGCCCTCTAGAGCAAAGGGTTTTATCTCTGAGCCTCAATTTCTCTCAAACGAAATAGGCATGTCCTTGACCTCACCATCATGATTAGAAGGAAAATGTTGCACCCTAAAACAAACTTTCACAGCCCCTCAGAGTCCCAAGCACTTACGGGAGGTACCCTGGGCGTTACCAACCTTTGGAATTCCTCCTGAGTTCCCCTCCACGCCTTTGGAAGGAGGCAGCACTGCCTCTCCCAGGCTAAACCACGGCACAGACACTCAGGATGGGAGGTGTCAGGCTGGAAGACCTTGAAAAGAAGTGGGGAGGAAAGGTGCTGTGGTTTGCTCCTGTGTGTACACAGGGGTCGGTTTTGGTGCTTCTCCTGGGTTTCAAGGGCGGGTAGAGGTCTGTAGTTCCAGATTATTTGTGGTGTGTGGGCTGTGCCAAGAGTCAAAATAGGCTTTTCTGCTTGGAAAGCATCCCAATGTGGCAATACCAACATAAGGAGATGAATAATACAGTAATTCTTTATCTTGAAGGCTGAAAGGGAATTGTAAATAAAGGCAGAAGTGGGAATTCATGTAGAGAGATCAAATCTAACTCACTGGAGCATCAGTACCTCAGTTAGAGAACAAGGTAATGAAACAAAGACCTTTTTTCATTAAAGATTTCTTTTATCAATGACTATTCCAGCAGAAGTTGACAAAAGGAGAAAATTTTAAAAAATTGTTTTGTGCATCTCTATAAAATAATTAAGCGCAGAGATGAGCCAGGTCTGGGTTTTGAACAGTGGTGAGTGACTTTCTATGTAATCTGGATGTTCTGAGAATGCACTTTATGCTTCGAAATCACTCCAATAGTTTTAATATCTGTTCTTTCTCTGTAGATCCAAATGAGACATGAGCTGCACATTCCTTTTTTTTTTTTTTTTTCTGGGGGACTTTCTGAGTTTTTACATCTTACAGCGTTTACTGTAGCATCACAAAGAGGTAGAGAAGGCTGCAGGAGCCTCAAAAGAGCCAGATAACTTGCAGTTTCTTGTTTCTAAGCAGTGTTTTGCTGTGACCTATCACTAGATTTTGCATGGCTGATCGATAAATGGTGTCACCCCTTCGCTTAAGGGCACAGAGCTGCCTTACCCAGGGCCTGGAAATCTTCTCTCTGTTTTGGCTTTTCTTCCCAGTTATGGTGACAGGGAGGCAGGTGCACCGAGCTTCTTCAGTCAGGAAGCAGAGGATGCTGCAGCATAAAATTTCCCCTTGGCCCACCTTTCAGATGCCCAAGTTCGGACCTGTGCTGCTTCCCATCCTCCCAATGACACAGATGGCAGGATAGAGCCAATCGGAAGCACTTGATAACAGAATGGCAATTCATTCTGCAATTCCTTCAGCATTCATGCTAACAATACTGGTCCTGATGGGCTCCTTGGGTATGAATGTAGCTTTCAATATGCAATTCCACAGGAATTACGCCACTGCTCGGCTCTCATTAAGTCTGCTTTATTGTAAAGTGTTGCTGAGAAATCCTCCCATTACTGATACAGGACAACTGCTTTGCTTCAAAGAACTGCCTGATTTCCAAAAGCTCCTGTGTGTGTATCTGCAGGGCTTTTTAATAGTCTCTTTACAGTGCATTATCTCACTTTGTTTATATATTGGACGATAATGTGATGTGTTTAAGTATGTAAATTGCCATAATGTGAGGAAATGAGATGTTAAAAATAGCTATGGAGTGCTGAAGAGAGCAGGGTGGGGTAAGGTGGCCAGCGTGGGAGGAGATGCTTTTGGATCCGGGATTTTACTCTCCATCTTTTTAGGAAAGGTAAATCCTCCCAGAAGTTAAACAAAAACAAAACCAATAAAATATATAAAAAAACCCCCACCCTGGTTACAAGACACCGCCTTCTGCAGGTAAAACAGGTTTTATCTGCTTACTGCGGGGGGAAAATCTCATGTTTTTAAAAACACTTCATGTCTGCTGGTCTGGAACAAGGATCACACCACTGCCCTCACCCCAGCAGTGCTCCAATCCACTCTCCAGAGAAGTAACTGGCATCCATTTCCTCTGTCCACACGATTTAAGCCAGAAGTTAGCAATCCCCAACTGAGCCGTGGAGGGGGGCACTGATTTACCTGCCAGACACCCACATTTTGTCCACTGTTGATAGCACCAAGTCTTAAAGCCCTGGACCTGTGGCTGAGCTATGTGCAGTGCAGCCTGGAGAGTACAAGCTCAGCTCCTAACTCTATTAAACCCCACTTTTATGGTCTATGTCCACTCCTTCCATCCACTCTTTTCAAAAGCTCTGGGTAAAAGCAGTTGTATTGAGTAATGAGGTGGTTTAAATAACATGATTCTTGTAGAAGGAATTTAAAGAGGGTTTAGAAAAGGCAAAGTATTCATTCAGCTGTGTTTGGGTGGGTACCAGTTTGATGCCAAACTAGTGAAAACAACAATAAAATCGATTTTCCCAACTCCTGTTTCTAGGCAGCCTGTCCTCACTGCCATAGGAAGTGATGGGACCTCTTATGCCTGTCCATACCTCATTTCCAACACCTAAACCCCCAAGTTTGTTAACTTGACTGTCTCATTAGTCACTTTCCCCGTAGTTTTCTGTGGAGTTTGAGGAGTTTTATTGCCTTTTAGTCATGTGCTGCAACTCTTCTTCACACTGATGATCTCCAACACTGGTGCAGAGGGTGGCCACCACCCACACCTCCCTGGCCCTTTCCCTCTTTCCCTGGGTTCCTTTATTGCATGGCAGGGCAGCAAGGGACATGCAGGGCCCAGCAGGAGGGTTGGTCAGTGCTGCCAGCCTCTCATGCAGAGACAGCCCCTTTCCAGGACACCCCAAACATCACCTGTGGGATCAGAGAGATGCTGGTGGTGGCTGTGAATGTCCCTTAACTCTCCCAGCCATGGGGCTGTGCCTGGTGCCTCTGCTGAGGCCTCCCATCATTTCACAGAAGAGCAAAGCTGTTCCCATAAGAGAGAACCTCCCAGCTGCAGATTTGGCAGTGACATGGTGGCAACTGATGGATGTTCAAGCCATGAGGCTGTGTTGGGACTCTTGTGCACTTGTTTTGGAGTGGGAAGCATCTATACCCAGCCTGCAGCCCCAGAGGATTGGTGTGAGAGCCCTGATATCAAAGCACATTGCCTACTGGCAGTTGTGGCATTAAAATCAGTTCTAATGAAGGGTTCTCGTTCACCTCTTGGGATTTGCCTGTCACACCAAACCCTGCTCCATCCAGCTGGGAGGAAGCCTGGGGATGGACATGGCAGAGACAGTGAGGTCCCCGTGTCCCACTGCTGGGCTGCTGATTACCATATTAATGTGCAGTGTCCCACCTGAGTGCTGGGCAAAGGACAGTACATCTTTAATTGGAAATATAAAGGACTGCTCATGGCCCAGCTTGAACTGGGAGGATTTATGTCTCTCCCCTTAGATGGGGTTGAAGGGAAGGGTATGATTCACTGAGCGGTGTGCACGTCCCCTGATTTACTGCCCATCATTTACATTCCACTAAAGTCAATCAGTGCAGAAGGTCATTCCCAACCTGAATTTTTTCACATTAAATCTTTTCTGTCCCAGACTTACAGTAAGGCCAGAAAAAGACTCTTGGCAACTCAAGCTGGTTTTGAGGTTGTTAATTTTAATTCTCTGATTAGGAGAAAGGAGGCTGTAAAAACAAAAGAAAACCAGAAAATGCCTGTGTGTCCATTGACAGAGCCTGTACATGTGATAAACTCAGCAGACTCAACAAATGGCTGGTTCCCTTCTATTAAATCTGTGCTTGCATATTTCTCGTGATGCTGATTAATTCCTTGTGCTCTGGGTCAGCAAAGATAGTTCAGCCAACCCTGCCTGAATGGTGTGTTTGGTTGTTTGCCTGAAAGTTCAGAAATGGTGGGAAGTTTAGATATTTAGAAGCATCTAAACTTCCTGCCCCTCAAATGATGCTTTGAACACCAGTAACCTGAACATACTCCTCAGCACACTGAAGCTAACATTTTCATTATGAATCATCTGCCAATGAGTTATGAATCCACTCTCGGTATATTGGCAAATTGTCATGGAAAATTAGGACCAGACCTATGTATTGGATGTGCAGTCTGATTCCCAAATCACAAGAGCAACTCAACCTGCAAGCTTGGAAATGTGTTTAAAATAGTTTTATGCAACTAAACATGATGCCTGCTGATTTGCTTGTGTAATATTCGGATATTGCATGGGTTTTGACCAGCCTATGCTTAGCCCTGAATTCTTACTCAAACAATTTATTATAAAATGCTTATACTACACGGTGTTTGGTTTTGTGAGGTTTTGAATAAATAGGAGCTGAATTCACAGAATCATAGAACTATTTAGGTTGGAAAAGATATTTGATAGTCCATCAAGTCCAACCATGAACGTAGCATTGCCAAGCTCACCACTTTTCAATACCTCCAGGGATGGTGACTCAACCACTTTGCTGGGCAGCCTGTTCCAGAGTTTGAATTGTGATCTGTTGGCTTCATTCCACTTATAATTGGGCTCTGAACAAATAACACAAAATAATGTGAATATCAGCCTGAATTAGAAAGTGAAATTTTAATTGAAGTTGAACAATATATAGATAAAAGTATTCTTATGGTATTAAAAAGTACTCAATGATGGACCATTGTTATGGAAGAGTAAGTCATTTGAAACTTAGGCTTTATAAAGTAGTTTGTGATATTTAAAGAAGGAATCTTTATTAAAAAAAACAAACTATCTCAACTTCTTTAGCTGTTCTATTCTTTTCAAGGTTTGAAATTTTGATAAATTGTTCATAAAACCTATGGCTGGTGATTTTTCATTAAAGGGAGCACTCAGTCTGGGCATTCCTGGTCAGTGTGGTGGTGTAGAGCCTGTGCTGCGTTCTGCAAAAAAAAAAAAAAAGAAGAAAAAAAGCCTCACGAAGTCACGTAATTCACACACCAAATGCAGGATCAGTAATTGTGTATAAAATGTAGCACTAAATAACAGCTTTAAACAAAAACTACTTGTGTAGGTTGGTTGGGGTGTGTCTGGTTTATTTAGCAAATGCTGTGGTTTGACTTCCATGGGATTATAGCAGTATGTGATTTTTAACAGCATAATTGGCTTTCTTCATTGGGATGTGCTGGTGAAGAGCTCATTGTCCTAATTACAGAGCCTTCCTGATTAACTCCTGAGAGCAGCTTATTGCTGACCTAAGGCCCTTAAACACTTCAGGGGATTATTGCAGCTTAACTGTGTTAGGGTCATCTTAAAGTCTTTACTGACATCTCTGAGCTGTTTAGAGCTCCAGAGCTCACCTGGTCGTTAGAATTGTACCTGGACAATAAAATAGCCATTGAGTAGACCATGAAATGTGAGCAAATCAGGAGGTGTGCAGTTACCTATGGTAGCAGGTTGCTTTTTGGAGTGGTGTATCTGCACTGCAACGTTAATGAGAGGTCTCAGAGAGGTTCTTTTGTATCTTTTAATCAAAAAATGAGTTAAAGTGTTGTCGGTCCATGTTCCATCTGATGTTCATTATATGATGTTGCTGCTGCTCCACAGAAGGAGCTCTGTTCCTTCTCTTAGGCTGGCTGTAATATCCTGACTTGCCAGCTTCCTCTGGAAGTACCTCTGGGTTTGTGACAGCAGCTGAAATGTGTTGAAGCTTGTGTAAAATGGGCTCTGTGGTTCCTTAATGCCTCCACCAAATTGCTCAACTTCTGAGCATCTCCTAACAGCATAAAAAAAGTGTTGTTTCTCCACAATCCCTGACAATCGTTTTTGATGGTTGTTCATATTTCAGTTTTCCTTAAATGATTTCCTGGTGGTGGAATAAGGGTCTCCTGGGCGTGAAGGGAGAAGGTTGTGTTGGCCATAGGGACTGCAGACCACATCTACCCATGGGTGAGGTTCCTGTGGGTGCTCCTCCAAGGCCTTGTTCTCAGCTGCCTGTTCCACCTTTCTATTGGATTCAGGGTATTCTCAAGGTCTTAGCAGATCACTAATAATTAAACTTCCCTGGCCTAACTTTATGCATATTTTATACATGAAATTGAACTATTTGTACTTTTTTAATGTGAGTATAATTATGTGTCTTGGCTGTGGGAAGGGTTGCCCTTTTTCTCTCTTCTGTGTGGGGATTATTCACATTTGCATAGAACCTCTTAGTCAAGTAAAAGCTAATTCATCAGGCCAGTGTTATGTGCTGCACTAATGCAATTTGTCTCTTTGAGGAGACAAGACTCTTCTCATTGCTGGGGGTCACTAGAGATCTTGTACAGTTAGCATAAAAATCCATTCAGAACAAAGCTCAAACTTAGATTTTATTTAATTTTTATCTCCCCAGATTGGCTGTGATTATCTAGTTTTCATTTATAGAATAGAATAAACAAATCCCACTGCCTGATGTTTACACAGAGTACCTGGGTCTTGCTGGCCTAAGCATAATTATAACCAAGCTATGCTTGTGTTTTGTCTATTTTGAGCCCAATCTGTTTTTGTCAGGGGCTGTGCTCTCTCATTTATTTGTACATGTAAAAATGCTATTGCACAGTAGTCTTAACTATTTAGGTAGCAATACTGTGTTTCTTCTCCATACAAATTTTTTTATGGACCATCCTGGTGCAGGTTCCATCCATTTCTTTGCAGAAGACATAAATATTATTTTGTAATTCCATGTAACCATGACCTGAAAGCTTTTAGTCCATTTGGATAATGACTGTAACCCAGGCCAATCTACATTCTAGGTGTTTTTTGTTATCTCTGCATGTGAAAGATGAGAAACATATAAAGATTATGAAATATCAAAAGTGGAAGCTAAAGTAGTAAAAAGAATCTTAAACGTTTATCTCAGTGAAACTCTAATGCTAATTTATTTTCCAAGCTATTGCAATAAGCCTATATAAAGAATTTGAAAGTGAATGCAGGTCTGTGGAGTAGTTGCCTGTAATTTACCTAAGCTCAGGTATGTAGAGACTACAAATCCTTTGGTGTTTTTGAAAGCTGTAAAATTATTAAGAAACATGTTAGCATTTCCTGTCAAAATTAAGTAGTTATGGGTTGCAAGTTCTGTTTTTATTCTCATGCTGTGTTTCATTTCGATTCTGTGCCAACGGGCTTCCAAAAATCTGGAAGTGTTGTAGTGATCTTCATTATTTGGTAATTTCTGCTACATAAATACACTCACATCTTTTACCCACAGTAAAATTTATGCAGCTGAAGGACTGAAAAGATGAATTAGAAAACAGATTTTCCCCAGGATGAATGTGGAGGTGCTGAAGATATTTTCAATTTCATTTATTTGCCTTGAGAGGCTGTGGTGCTCCAAGGGTTGCATGGCCACTTAGCTAAAGTGTTGGAGTGGATTAAGGTCCTGATGTCAGCTGGGGGTGGTGACTTCAGGCACCAAATGGCTGTGTCCAAATGCTCTTGACTCTTCTTGGCTCTGCACACATCAGGAACCACAAAGACCGTGGCCCACCCACAGTGACATCGAGGATGTTATCACAAATCTCTTCCAGAAAATTGTTTCTCCAATGGTTTAGCCTACAGTGCGAACTAAAAAGGAAACTCCTGTGAAATATGCATTCACACGAGAACTATTATTTGATCCTGAATTGCTTCATAATGTCAATTTTTGACTACTATTTTAAGGAGGAAAGTGTGATCTTTAAGAATCAGTGTTAATTCGCCGTTATTAACACGATTCTCCTTTTAAGATGATTCTGGAATTAAGCACCTCCTTTTCTCCTCATCAAAAGTGCGAAGTGTGTATGAAGTGAGCTATTTTGGGGTTGGTTATGGATTAAAATTCAGAAGGGTGGTTATTAGCTTTTTGATATTTTCTTGGAAGTTGACGCTGTTCTTCCCCATTCCCCTTCCCTGAAGGTTGTAGAGAATGCTGTGCTTAGCAGAATAATAAAAATAAAATAAACACCTGCCCTCAGATTGGTTCTATGATTGGTACCGCAGCAAAACAGGGGGGGAAAAATCCTATCAAAGTGCTCTTTAATCTGTCAGATGTGCAAGTTTGAGACAAAAAGCAGAAACGTGGTCTGTATGGTCACCTTACACAAGGTGTCTGTTATGAGACTTGAGTTCTTTCTGAGAGACACTGGACAGCCATTAGTTGTCAAAGGGTTTGGCAGCTCTTCACATGGATGCACACTTGCAAAAGGTGTTCTGTGAGGATGTCATAGGTGTGGAAGGACAGATCCACAACCCTTTGGATCTGTACATCTGTTCCTCAGTTCTGCAAAGTGGGAACAATGGCATATTCCTATTCCACAGAACAGTGGTAGGTTTTGAGGCACTTGTAAGTATTTAAGGACAAAAAATTCTCACGAAATTAATCAAAACAAAGGCAAAATAATTGTAAACATTAATGACACCACATTTACTTTAAAAGTAGTATTCAGCTAAGAAAGTGCAGATGTTTTGCTGTGGAGTGCTGGACCCTGGAATTGCTGTGTAAGAGAGTATTAGCTATGTCTTTGCTTTATGGTTCAAGACCACCCAGAGAGCTCCTGGTAAGTGGGGAATGAGTTGCAGAAGTCCCATTTCTGAAGGCTGTATTATATTTTGAGTTGTCTCTTTGTGGTCACCTATACTTGTGTAAATAGAGAAATGAGCTACATCCTCTTTGCAGAGGAGTAATGGGACAGGATGCAAGCAGCAAAGAACTGGTCCCTCTGTGTCCCATTCCAGACAACTCCCAACATCCTTCTGGCCATGTCCACTGCACAAGGACAATGTTTTCCTTTATTTGCCTTTCCTTATGCCAGTCTCCCGTGCTTCTCCATTTTCTGTGCGTTGCAGCAGACCAGTGTGAACAGCTGTAACCACAGGGAAAGTATAAAGCCAGCTATTACTGTCAGCTGAAATCTCAGATCTGACCACATCGCTTTCCTAGGTATGTAAGGAAATCCACCTTGGGTTTAAACAGAGCTCTGGGGTTGGCATTCCAGTGCATTCAGCTTGCATATTTCTCAGGGCATGGCAATTGCATGGGAAGAGCACGTGCTGTGTTGACTGCAGCAGAGAGTGCCAAAAAAGTGCATTCAGACCACCTTACTGGCACGGGGAGCAATTGCAGTTTGAGTAATGATTTCTCTTATTGAATTAGAAAAGACACTATTATGGATGCATCCAATCAGGGATAAAACCTAAGGCAAATTGTCTAAAACCAGCATATTTTTTTTTCCTTTGGAATCAGCTCCATTTTTGTTTTGGGTACAAGATTTCTTGAGATCAGCTTAATCCTTTGATTGTGTACCATGGTTATACAGAAAAAAAAGTTAAGAACCTGTTAAGAACCTCCTTCCCAAATTTTCTCTCTCCTTTTACATGTAGGCTTGTATCCCTGCCCCCTCAAAATTTGTGAGCAACCTTTCCTAATGTAGGCTCCACTCTGACAGTAAATGAATTTGCCGTTTACTCAATTTCTGTCAATCCACTTTGCTTCTCTGTGTTTTATCCGCCCTCTCTCCTGTTCTGCACTTCTAGATCCTCCTTAAACATCATGACTCACATTTGGCCATGACAAGGGGGTAAGTTTAATTTCTGCCGCGCTCCTGTGTGTGCCAATTAATTGCCAAACTCTTGAAGCAGAATTGTCCTAATGATGTGTTTCAACTACGTGTTCGAGTAAAGCCACGTGTTCTTGAGGGAGCAACACTGACTCTGTCATACTGGCTTTTTTGCTTGTTTCCCCCTTTCTTTTTTATTTTTTATTTTTTTTTTTAAGATGGGGACCACTTTATAATTTTTTGTGGTGCAAGCACACAGCAGCCAGCTAACCCCCTTACTTGAGGGCTGTTTTTCTGTGCCCCATTTTGATTCTCTGTGGGCTCAGTGCAAACGCGTCAAACGGAAGAGTCCTTAACAGTGAAAAATCACAGATTCGATTGGAGCTGAGTCATATAGATCAGCCGTCAGTATCCGGGGAGGAAGAGGTGCTGCAGCTCAATAAGCACTGGAGGTACACATGACCCTGGCATGGGATGCCCATCCATCACTGGGTGATTGATACGAGACCCAGAGCTGCCCGGTGGAGTAAAAGAACCCCCCAAGTGAAAAGATTCGAACTCTTTACAGGATAGCTGGAAATGAAAGAGTCATCTCTGCTGTTTGCAAACAGCATTTCAAATTATGGTATTGACATAATGTAGAGTGTACCAGGGAGAAGAGATCCCTGCATGAGCCATCCTACACAGCAGCTTTAAGCCGTGTATTTTGTGAGCTTGAGGTTAAAATTACAAATTGTGCTTGTAGATATGGTTCGATGTCACTCCCCTTGGCTCATCTTGTTTTTGACTAAAGAACCTGAGAATATGGTGGAAAATGAGAGTAAAAAAGCAGCATGATGCTCCCTCGGTGTGAAGAAAATGGAAATTGATGAACCTGGTGATGAGGAACTTTTGACTGAAATGCAAGTAAAGGCATGAGGGGTGGACAGCCTGGAAAGGAGTGAAGGAGTGCAAGTCTGGGAATATAAATTCTCATCTTGGCCAGAGGGGTATGCATTTTCTCTACAAAATATGCAAAAGAACAGTGTGTTTCTTTAGATTTCATCCCCTTGTTGACTGCAGAATTTAAAGAAATAAAATTCTCCGAGGGGGAGAAATCTCTGCATCTCTGTGTCTTTCCAATGTTATTCAAGTCAAAATGCCAGTTTTTGCTTCATTCTGTAAGTAGTGAAAACAGTGATGTGTGTGTGTCCAGTTACATCTAATTATCTGTCTCTAAATACAATGGGCTAAATGAGTCACTGATGGAGATATGCCTCTTCTTGGGCTTGGAATTTTGTTCTTGGAATTAATTGGCCAATGTAATGCTTTTGCCTAATCTTCTATTTCCTGTTCTACCAAAGTTCTGGGGGGCCCCAAGTGTTTTGCTGTGAATATCAAACCGAGGTGCACTGCCAGAAAAGACATCATGGGAGGTTAGTATCTGTGGGAATTAAGGTACATTTCATCATTTGAGGTCAGAGGGCTGATTTCAAGGTCTTGTCTTGTTTTATTGGCCACAGGATCATGGCTTTGGGCACAATCCTTACAGATAATAACCAGTAATCATAAACCTTTAAATGTTGTGGGCATGAGATTTTTTTTTTTATTTTATTTTTTTTTTATTTTTTTATTTTTTTTTTTTG
>VWYO01024943.1:165865-184875 GCA_013400275.1 Rhadina sibilatrix
AAAAAAGAAGAAATGAATTATGGCATTTTTTGAAAAGTGTCCATCTTCAAATTAAAAACATGTTAAACTTGATGTCACAGATGATTTGACATGACCAAATAATTTTAAAGAAAAATAATTTTGCCTGAAAAGATTTTGACCATTAAAAAGCCATAACTTCTCTTACACTTGAAACTTGTTTTGATATACTTAACAAAAACAGCGGGGAATTTCAAATTTCTGCCATCAAGATTGGACTCTTTACAGACACGCAAAATAAAATTCAAGATTTCTCATGGCAGAAGGTTTTCATTTCATGTTAGGAATGTGTGAAATGATTTCACTTTTGCCCATAGCCCTAACATTAGAGATGGTGGCAGTGCCCAAAGTCCAGGTGAAACCACCTTGGGGTAACTGATCCTTCTAAAACTTGTGTTGCTGGACGTACAGGGCAGCCGATGCCCATTAATGAACTTGGCAAAACAATTAGCAACAGCCTTCCAGGCTGAATTTTATGCTGAGTGCTTGGTATCCCTCAGCTGTTTGAAACACTTCCACATCCCAAGACTGGATTTAACCTTAAGAATTACACAGCTTACCTTCTACTTGCATCTACAAAATAATTACAGTAGATTTTATTTTGCTGCTGGGAAGGTGAGTGGGATGGGAACAGAAGCAGGAGGGGAGGGCACATTGCAGCCCTGCAGCTGCTGGGGTGGCTCTCTGGAGGTGTGGAGAAACCCAAACCACGCAGCACCATCAGGAAATTCCATGGCTGAGCTGGAAGCTGGTACCCAGGATCCTTGGGGTCGGGAAATTAATTTCAGATGACTCTGAAATTTGCCTCCTAGATAAATAGTCCAAGTATTCTGAAATGAGCGTGTAATTTAAAACAGCGCGGGGTATTCAGGGAATTAGAAGCCAAAAAAATAGTTGGGGTGTGGGTGGAGAAAAAAACGCAATTCAGAGCTGTGATTTAACGAAGAAAATCAGGATCTAAAGTGTCAACAGGAAAATTCAAGCAGTTGTCAAGTCCAAGGATGTCAATGAAATAATTCAAAGCACACAGTATGAAATGGCCTCTGCCTCTGCCTGCTGCGATGGATGTGGGGTTGCCCTACCTACTCTGAGCTGCTTTTAAATAACAGCATCAACATCGGGGTTTGGACCGGGCCAGGCCTCACAGGAGTTCCTGTGCTGGCCTTTCTTTCATTATTCCAGCCAGGACACTTCATTACTGAAGTGATAGTGATGACCTGGGAAGGAAAGTCATGTTTATCCTCCTGCTCCTGCTGCCTCCTCATCCAGGAGTGCTGCCTCGAGGGAAGGAGGAGCAGGTGGTGAGGAGTTTCAGTGAATTGGAGAGGGGATGCCTGTTGCTCGGGGGGGGTGTGGCACTGTCCCTGCTCTGCTCTACTTCATTGGAGAAGGTGCCTTTTCCACCTCTTTTTCTTGGGACCGAGTCCTGCTTATCCCCAGCTCTACAGGAAATTGATGGCTTCTGCTTTCCACGGTTTTCTTTAATGTACTTCATGAATGTATCAAATCTTGTTGTCTCATTTTTGAACCCTCTGAGATGGGAAGGCTGCTGGACCTCAGTTCCACCTCAGCATTTCCCAGTATCCTTGTGGGCAGTGAGCCAGAACACACGCTGGTGCCCAGTGCAGGAGGGTGTGGAGTAAATTCCATCCAGGAATGAGTGGGATAGGACAGCTTGGCCCTGAGGATGTGTTTGGGAGATACCAGAGAGGTCCCAGTAAGATCCAGCTCCATGATTCTTGCACCTGTCATACAAAGGAAGTTGTCTTGTGTGCTGTTACCTGCTTGAGAGATACTCTCAGCAAAATTAATTTCTGCACTACCTGTGAATTCCAAGAAGGAAAATAAATTTGTATTTGAACTTAAAGGCATTTAGGGAAAAAAAAAATAAATACTTGGAATCATCTAGAAAACCTTTGCTTTTGAGAAAAGTCGAATGCATAGCTTTAACCTCTGCTGTAAATCATCTCACCCCTCTGGGGTTTGAACTTTTATCAATTTCTGAAAATGAGCTTCAAGTCTGTTGTGTATTGATCATCTACCCCATGTCAATAATAGCTGTTGTGAAGGTGAGCCTTGCTTGAAATTCACATTAATGGTATTCATGGAGGAAGGAGAGAGGGAATGTGTGTGTACATTTAGAGATTTATTTCAAATTCTCCAGTTAAAATCTTTAAAGAGTAGTAGGTTGAACATTATTTATGGTGTTACTGTTCCTTAGGCCTTTGATCCTCTAGATATGTTACTCAAAAGCAATTTTAGTTTTTCTTTTAAATCAAAATATCCCGAAGAATTTTTTCTTATATCATATTCATAATTCTGTTGAGCATCCCAGAAGAAAAAGGTTAAAGTCACCCAGAGCCTGGTTAAAAACCCTAAAAGAAAAATTTAAATCTACCACAGCTTTTAAGGCCCTGTCACAGGACTGTAAACGTAGAGAATTAACTCTTTGGTTTTAAGGAAAAGGGTTTCTTTTACTTAAACAAGAAAGAAATATCCGTTTCTGGAACTTTCTGGAGTTCTTATTGTTGAAAATTAAATATTTGGATTACAAAATCGTATCCATCTATTTTTCTTATTGCCCAAACAATTGTTTTTCAACCAGAACTAGAAAAAGCTTGGAAGGACAATATATACAGAATTTCCTTCCTTAATTTCCTTTCAAATTTTAAGGGAAAATTATCTTTAACCGTTATTTATTGGAATTCTAATTGAAAATATAACATTTGCTGCCCTTCTGAGTGACTTTTTTTGCCACTTCCAATCTTGACTAATAAACCAGTTATGAAGCTGTCCTGCTGCTCTCTTTTGAGCCCTTCACAGAAGGGTTCCCACAAATGTGGGGAAACCCATCTCTGTGGTAGAATTTCATGTAGTGATCAACCAGGCTGCAGTCCTGGGTTGAGGATCTGTTAGGCACGGGATAAATGAGATTAACCCCCTTGATATGGGGTGTCTGGTGTCTCCCATCTCTGCCATATAGTCCACATTCAGCAAAACAACCTGTGGGCTGTGTGTAATTTTTTTTTTTTTTTTTGCGCTGAAAGAAAATTTTGCAATTACTTTCCCCCTTTCTATTTTCTGAAAGCAAATCAACAGATTCCTGAGTATTTTTTATTTAAATAGTTATTTCATGTCTCCCCCTAAATAGGTTTATTTTGTTGCTCCTGTTATCATTAAGAGATGAGTGCTGGTCTCTTTTCTGTGCCTGAGAAAAGCCATTAAAGTGGTGGCAAATCAAGTGGGGAGCAATGTTTGTTAACATGTACCAGGGCACTGGTTTGATATTAACTGGTGGGAAGAAGGAGGTTGGGTGAGTTGGTCAGGGATTGTCCTGAAGTGTTGGGAGCTTGTGGCAGTCTCCCATGGGGCTGCTGAGCTGATGGCAGAAAACTGTGCATGACTTTACAGAAGGGGAATTATGTGGCTGCAAATATACGTGCATTTGGTGTGTTATATAAATCCATTTTTAGATGTGATATACAATGTATTATAGGATTGTATGCATATAAAAATTTGCAATATATCCTTATATACATGTTTATGCTCATTGATCTCCATATTGCTAACAAAAACCAACGTTATCACGAAGTGGGGTTGAGCCCCAGTTAGATTTTAGATAATCTGTGAAAGGAGTTAATTAATTGTGAATCGTTTCTCCTGGAAGTCCAAGGTGGAGAGCCCTGTGGTAAGAGACATCACCCCAGCAAATCAATGTTTCATTAGCATGTCTATGGGAGATGTCTGTTCTGCTTTGCACATAAAATGGAATGAGAGCTTTCATCTCCCTCTCTGCCTCACTCTGCCTTTGAGAGGGAATAAGTGGCTTTGTTCATTAAACTCCAAACTTTCACTGCTCTACATCCTCCTGTGGTTTTTTTTCCCCCCCTCTTATTCTAAAGCTCTCAATCCATTTAAAAGGAGAGAACCTCTATTAAGGACAAGTGTCAGGTAAATGTTTATTTCCATAATGCATTTATTAAGGTATAAATAGAGGGAAATGTAGCTGCAAGGACTGGAATTTGCTTTCCATATTTGTGCTCATGAGCTTCTGCATTGAAGTTTCTGCAGAAAAGTCAGGCTGTTTGCAGTGCTGATTTTCAGCATCAGGCAGACTACTGAAGGCACAATTATTTGCATCTTTTAGTCTGAAGTCTGGATTTTGGCAGTGCTATTTCATCCGCTTTCCAAGTTTAGTCAATAATTTCAGGGAAGGGGGCAGATGGCAGCAGTGTTTATACAGGTCAGGTGATGCATCTAATGAAAATAGACTTGAAATATGTCAGATATGTTCCAAACATGAAGTAGATATTGCAAGAAGGGAGTTTCAGTCTGTTCCTGCCCAGCACTGGTTTGTTTTGAAGCCTTGCCAAATGCATTTTATAACAAGCTTGTCTATCCTCAGCTGTCAGAGCCTTAACAGCCTTATTCTAACACCACCTAGATTTTGGACATGATGAAATGATAGCTATTGATAACATTATTTATAATTATTCCACTAAACAGTGAAGTAGTGGTTTGATGGACAATCTTAAGAACACATCTAATTTGGCTTAAATACAGAAGTGTCTGTTTAGTCTTTCTGCTTGCAAATGTAGATGCAAATCAAGGTATATCATAAAGCATTTACCTACTTTAAAGTACTCCTTGTGACATTAGAATTAGGCTAGTCCACCATCTAATAAGTAAACTGGCTGAGACTCTGAATAATTTGTTATAATTCTTAGCAGCCACGTTTCTGATCCTTTTTATTTTTCTATTATTCTTGTGGGCTTCAGCTCATTAACCAATTACGGGTCCATTAGCAAGGTATTGATATTGTATGCACTGCTACAGCTTGTCATGACTTTAAATTTTGCATTACCTGTATATTTTCTTCAAAGCCCAATTCCTGGGTTCGTGTTATTAATGAGATTCTTAGCTGCATCTTAAATAAATCCCAGCCCCGCGGGCTCTCAAATGTAGATATGTAACTCAAAAGTGCCCTGGAAGATTAAAAAATAGAAAGCAAAGAGAGTGAGTCTCAAATCTTACGATTTTCAAGGCATAACTCTATTATTCTTGAATCCATTGGTTTGGCAATATTTTTCTTCTAACTGAACAAACATTAAACACCCGGGTTTGTGTCTTGGATCCGCTTTCTTTGTGCAGCACGTGTTCACTGTGCCGATAAGATAAGAGTGCTGAGGAAGCCTAAGAGATCAGTTTTTTCCCCCCTTTCCTGTATTCTGCTTTAGGGAAATAACTAAAAGTCTCAGCCCTAGCCAGAAATTTGGCTGATACACAGATATTTCATAGCAAGTTTTCAGAATGAGGCCCTACATATTCCCAAAAACAATTGCAAGGGTTTCATGCTTTCAAGTGCCCGACTCCTTTGCCCTTTCCACACAAGGTTCATTTTGAATTCTTTTGGCTGGGCCCAGGTGAGTCTTAGAGGAAGAGCTGTTCCTCATGGAGGCAAACACACATTAGAAATGAAGATGCTTAAAATGATTTGGCTTTGATTTTTATAAAGGTTGGGGAACCTTCAAGCTGCTTTGGCCTGAAATTTTTGCAGCAATGAACAGTGAAATCACCATGGTATTATGCCTTCTTCAGAAGTAACCTCTTCTTCTCTTGGATCACATCCATTAAGAGGTTCTGTACCCAGACTTCACTAAATCTGTCTGCAGAGGTTTAAAATGAATGAGAGGGATTTTAATTTTTGGTATTTGTCTTCTCTTTGCATACAGTAGTTTCATAGACTAGTTTCTTGTTTGTCTCTTTTCTCTGTTTTTTTAATCAGCATAAACACTTTTTTGAGTAGTTGCTCCTGATTTTGTGTGACTGAATTGAAGTCCTTAGACTTATCAAAGAGATGCTGCAGCTGACCCTGCTTCTGCTCCAGGGGGAATTTTTCCAGTGGATTTTCCAGGCTGGGGAAGTGCAGTAAGTTTCTTCCTATCCCAAACAGGCACCTGTGGCTCGATGATGAGATGGCAAATTGAAGATCTTTGGCAAGATCAACATCTCAGCACCAGGTCCTACTCCTCCTACCCCAAGAAAGGCCACGTGCTCATTGACTGGAGCAGCTCCTCAGCTTGATGGTAACAACGTAAGTTTGGGAACAAGGACCATAATTAACCATGACTGTATTATTGGAGGCACGCGTGTGTAATTAACAAAGCAGATATTTTTGTGCACGTGGCTCTACTTACTTGCTCGTGAAAGCTCCCCACCATTTTCATCAGCATATTAAGGTTAATTAAAATGAATTCTGTTTGTATTGACTGCCTTTTCACGTATGCGAGGTTTGTGCGAATCAAGTGTGTGGCCGGGGCCTTCTTCCCTATAAAATCCATAATGTTTGCTTTCAGAGCTGGGGGAAAAAAAGGATCAAAATTGCAGGCTGTTTGAAATTTAAATCAGAGCAGTGTTGGTCAATAAGTATCAAGGTTAAGGTGCCCTGGAAGGTTTTGATTGGGTGCTGCCAGGTGCGTGCTGGGTGACAATGGCTTTAAAGGTCGGGTGAATGGAGTTGTAGGATTTCTTTTTGGTTAATGTGGGATTCCTGGATGAAAAAAAAAAAAAAAAAAAAAAAAGGAGTAGAATTGTAGAGTAGATTTGTACAGGTTTGTGGATGGTGTTTGGCCTGTGCTGAGGGAGAGCCCAGGCCCAGTGTTTACACTCTGCTGTTATGAGATTAGAGCTTTCTTATATAAAGCCCTGAACAAGTACATAACAAGACATAAATGTTGTCCTGCAGAGCTTGCAACTGCAAGGAATGGGCCTGATAGGCTGTGTGAGAAGGGAAGCACAAGCACAGGAACGTGGGGTGACCTGCCAGGGGTGGTGTTGCAGGCTGTGATCCTGCAGTGAGTTCTCTGGAGAGCTGGAAGTGAACCCAAAATCCCTAACACAGCACCACGACTCTGCCTGAACTCCTTGCAGTTTCTTCCTAGCTCCTGGAATTCTACCAGATGCTTAAATGGTTACAGACTGAATTGACTGTTTGGGCTTTTGCTTGACCAAGCAGCATCTTTGTGAAACTTTATCTGAAGTGATGCAGCAGCCACTGGCAATGTGTGTTACTTGAACAGGACCCCAAGCTTGCCAGAGCTCTCAGGTGGGCCTGGCTGTTCCTCTTCCTTAAAGTCAGCTCTTCAGAAAGAACATTTTAAATTGCAAAAGATGTGTTTTATTGGACCAAAAGCTAAGGAAGTAAATAGATGCTTTAAAACAGCATAAATTCATATCAAGATCCAGATTTGAATTGGGTTAAGACACACTCAATTAAGGACAACACAAACAAATCCTCCTGTCTTTGCTCTCTCATGCAGATAGCTCCTCTTCAGATTTCCTCTGATTTCACAAATTCATTTGCTTTCTGTGTGACAACAAGGTCGAGGCAGTCCTTTTTAAGTACCTACTCCAACTAATTCCATCCATCCCCCTTCAAGGACCCTGTTGTGGCTCCCTCCCTGCTGCCCTCAGCTTTGTCCCTGCCTCTGCTCCTGCACAGGCTCCTGCTTGTCTGTGGGTCTCATTCTCTCCATCCCTCCCTCTCTGCCCTCCAGGGCTGGGCACACTCTGTGTCTGGTGGCACTGGGCTCCTCTCCCACGCTGCTTCCCTGCCCCAAGGCAGGGTTTTGTGGGACAAGGTGCCCAGCCCCAGCTTTTCCGAGCAGCACCACACACAGCCAGCCCTAAACAAACAAAGCCAGTGCTGTCTGTCACGTTTACCTTTGATTTGCCCGTGTTGAACTCACGATTAGCACGGTGGGAGGATGTGGGCTGATGGCAGCTCTTGTTGCAGACTGTCTGCAGGCTCAGGAGAGTACTTCTAGCAGCCTTGTCCTTGATTTATGTTCCTTTGGTTTATTCCCCAGGGAGGAAAATCTCTACAGGGTGTAAATCAGATTTTTTTTTTCCCCCTTCCTTTTTCTGCAGGGACTCTGGCTCATAATTCTTTCAAATGTAAATCTGAACATAATTCTGCAACAAGAATGGGTTCTGTGGCTAATCATGTGGCTTCAGGCTTTATATTGCTCTAAAGCTTCAGGCCATTTCTGTAGAAATGTATAGAACATCTTCCAAAGAATAAAACAGTAATGTCATGTATCACCCAATTGCTTTTTCATAAGCCCTTGAAAAGGTGAACATATTTTGGTTTGTTTATGTAACAGTTCTATGATCTAAGAAGAAGGCAAGGAAAATGTAGGGAGAAATTTTTCCCATTAAAGCTGGCTTTTAATCTGCTTCCTTGACAAATGCAGTTGATACTGATGGTGTTTTTCCATTCCAGCAAGACTGAACGATCTGCTTCTGTCTCTCTCTTGGCTCTGATAATGTTTTTGTACTAACATAACATAACGCCATACAATTAGAAATTATATGTTAGCTGTTAGTCATAGCCCAGTGAGTTTACATTAGACAAAAGAAATTAAATGGGAACCAGAGGAGACCTAGTAAGTGCAGTTTATGTTGCTTTTTTATACTCGGAAATATCACATTTCTATTGATGAGCATCATTTATGCCTGTGTGGGGGAAACTAACAGTGCTACAGGCAAGAGAATCCCTGGTCATTCCTTCAATTTCAAATCATGCAGAGTTTGTAAATGCAAAGTTAAGAGAGTTTCTCTTCTGTCTTGGAATTGATGGGCTGCTTCAAAATTTGTATTCGTGCCCTGAAAGGAAATAGAATTATTTTTAGTCTTGATTGTCTGTAACATTGAATGAGACCTTGTGAATTCTTTTCTTCCAGGGAGTGAGAGGTTGTACTGTACTGAGGGATTTGATTCCTCGTGTGTTTGTCCTGGTGAAAGCCTTGCTTTTGAAGGCTTTGCTCAGCCAGACCAGGGGCACTGCTGATCTGGTGGTGATTGCTTGAATTAGGCTGTTTTATAATTCTGTGAATTTCTGCCTCCCTTGCTCCTGGATGTGTTCATAATAGACCTGTATTTCTAAAGTTTGGAAGGTTAGAATTGGTTGCTTATTAAGTGTATTCATGATGGTTTAAACTAAAATAAATTGTGCTATCTTTTTGGCTGAGGTTTCCAAAGTTACCATGTAGTCTTAGATTAACTCCACCTATTGCAAGAGGACTCCCCAACTGTCTGACTGGCTTGGAGAACCTCTTCCCTTAAATTTATCTTGTGTTTCATCCTTCAGTGATATATGTGTAAGAATAATTTGGATTAATAGTAATTGCTGACAGAGCTTTCTTAGACTGAGATAGTGAGTGAGATACTTGGCTTTTTCACTTTCTTCTCTTTGCTTATTCCTGCCTTGATTTATTTTTCTTTTTTTTCTTGTATGCTTGCAGCTTTTACTGAACGGAGTTCTGAGTAGGTTTTCTACAGATGTAGATGTTTTGCTACCTCTCTCTGATGCCTTACAAAAGATTTTGGGACTGATTTGTTGAAAAGTGTACACTTTGGTCCTTCCCTGCACTGTGCTCTGATGAGTCTCACTGCCCAAGTGCACCTCTGCTGAGAGACTGTCCATCAGTACCTGCAAGTCAGTGGCAGGAACAGCTTTACTCAGCGTTGGGTTGCTGCTTCCTGACTTCCTGTGGTCACTTTGGCTCTCATATTCCATGGGAAACTTGAAATACCTGTTCATCGTGGGTTGTTTTTTTGTAGCAGTGAATTTTTAATGGCTTACAAATATTCTTATCCTGCCCATGCTTCTCTTATGCTTGGCCATAGGATGTTGCAACCCTTCTCTTCTCTCTGTTCCCAGGCAGGAGTGAAAGATGAGCCAGTCTGCTTTGTTTGTGAGTGAAAGTTTGTAAAGAATAAAAAAGGGGGTGGATGGAGAATCCTGCATTTTCTATTAAAATTTTTGGAAATTCTGTTAGTATGGTAAATATTGAAGGCATTACATGGTGGTGGTGTAGACATTCCTGAGTTTAATTCGATGCAAAAGGGTTTCATCTTAGAAACAAGTTTAAGCCCAGAAGAAAAAAAAAACCAAAAACAAACACCACAAAAACAAACCTGATTTTGTGGTCTTTTGCTCATTGAGCATGTCATTTGTAACCATTGCAAGAAAAAGAGGCTTTGTCTACCCTGATCTCCTGAAGATGTTTCCTGATTGCAGCTTTCAGACTGGCAGCTTAGGAAGGGAGGGGTCTTGTGGTGGTGGTCATTTTGAAAACTGTACAAATTGATTTCCATATGGATCTTTTCTCAAAATATATGAATTTTTCTTGCCTTTAATTACCTGCATTTGGGAGTCAAGATCACTGCAGAGATGTTGTTGCTCAGTTGGTTCACTGGCCCTGTAAGTGGAGGTGTAGCTAAAGGCACAGAAAAGCCTCAGAGCAATGCAGAGATGGTGCAGGGCAGACAGAAAATAACAAATGGCTCTTTCTAGCTGCACCTTCCTTGGTGCTCAGTGTGGCTTCCAGGTATCATCCCATGGTGCATGGATCCAGTCCCTCAACTTCTTAACTTTCAACTGCATCAGAGATTGATTTTGCATTTGGTTTCAGCTGCGGGTGAAGGTTCACGTTTGTTGTTCTCATCCAAAAATACGTTATGGTCTATATTTCAGACTAAAAATTTCCTGTTAAATCTGAACTCCAAGGTGACTCCTGACCTGAAGGAAATCCTTTGAGATCCACCACATCTTCCTTGCTTTTGTTCTCAATTTTTACAAATCTTCCTCACTTTTTGCATAGATTTCAGTTTGGTGGGGTAGGAACAGGCTGTACTTTCTCTGAACAGCACACGCTTGGAATGCCAAAAAGGTATGTGAGTTCTTCACTTGCAGAAGAATACTTTTCTGTGACATTTCTCCTGGTTTTGATCCAGAATCCCTCCACACTCAACGTCTCTTGCAGTTTGCATCTGTGGATTTTATAACCTTTTGGAGGCATAACAGTACAGGCCCACTCAGTCAGGAAAAGAATTATTCATGTTTTATTTGGGATTGCAACAAGTATTATTTTACAGCTATGTATGGTTTTTATAGATACCTAAGAGGGAATTTAATCCCTGGAAATTACCTTGTCTCTGCATCAGTCTCTGCATTCTGTCAGTGTTCAGGTGTATTTCTGGGGCACCTCTTGAACTGAGCTGGGGTTCTGGTAGCACTCAAAATCACATTCTTACACTGCAATTTGGACACAACCCTCACGTTTGACTGGATAAAAATATCTTGGCAAGGTGGTCAAGACAATAAGTTTATGGATCTGGGGTTTTTAAGTGTAAGTCAGTCTGGACCTTAGTTCAAGGCTGTGTCCTGCTGTCCCAGCTATGGTGGCTTAGAACTGCCACCCCCACTGCCCTTCATTGAGGCTGCAGTTGCAGGTGAGGCTGATGTTGTTCTAGAAACTGCTTTGCCCATATGCCATTCTTGGCAGTCTTGCAAAAAAAGACCTTGCAGCAGCTTCTGCAAGAGTATTAGGATGAAATCCAGTGATCTGGCTAACATCTGACTGGGTAAGCATTCTGTCCATTCAAGTTCTCAATGAAATCTAAGATTAAAAACAAAACCAAACCAAACAAAAAACAAAACAAAACAACAACAACAACAAAAAAAAAAAACAACCAAAAACCCACAAAAAAATCAACCAAAAAACCCACAAAAAAACCTACAAAAAACCACAAAAAACCACCAAAACCAACCAACTAAATAACCAAAAAAACAACCAAAAAACCCCCAAAACAACAACAACCCCCCAAAAAAACCAACAAAAAACCCCCCACAAACAAACAAAAGAACCCAAACAAACCAAAACCCTATTCCTAGGTGTTTGTGCCTTCCCAAAGGGTTGTGTTGTTTCATCCCAGCTGTCAGCACATTTCACTGAAATTTGCCCTTTGCAATACATATTTTTTTCTTTTTTCAACTACCTGTAGGTTAAGGAACCCTGTGAGTAAGATCATTTGCATTATTACTTATACTGCATGTAAACGAGTGGCTTCCTTCTCGTGGCAGGTCGGTGAGGTACCTAAACTGTCAAGGCTGTAGGACTTTGCACCAGGCTGGCTCATGTGCCAACCACAATTTCAGCCCCCAGGATGCCCATGACAGGGCTTTAGTGGGTATTGACTGCAAACAGACTCTCCTGCCTTCATACCAAAGTATTCTTTGACCCCAAATGCCCTCGGAGCCCCACTGAAGCGCAGGCACATCAGCTCAGGCTTTGCAGGTTTTGTGTTTTGGAGCTGAATTCCTGGCCCCCTTGCCGGCAAATAAAAGCACCAAACAAAACAACCCCTTCCCACACTTTTACGATGAATGAGAGTCTGCTGTGGTTATGCTTTTAGGAGGAGGTATGAAAACAGGCTCCTGATCTGAGTGTTAAAAAAGGGCTTTATGCCTTAAGTGGCAAATGCCACTCTGACAAAGGATTAGTCAAACTTTGAAGGTCGAAGTGGGGTTCGGGAGCTCTGTCTGAAGCTCCTTTTTTTCATCTGAAAGAGGGACCTTCAAAGAGAAATTTCAGTACTTGACATGCAGCTTCCCCTCTGTTCCAGCCTTGCAAACAAGGAAACAACCAATGACAACAGAGGGAAGGAAGACAAGAAAAGCATGTAAAACAGCTTGCATTCCCTTTCATTCAGTGCTGAGCTGCTCCTCAGGGCTGGGGCTTTCTTCTGTTTATTATCATTTTATTTCTTTTGCATATTTTTTTTGTTTTGTTTTCTGCCAGGGAGAAACTCTTGTTTTCTACAGAGAGCAGTTTGGAAGTAGGATATCTGATATGGGAGTCTCTGTGTGTGTCAACCAAGAGCCAGATTTTCAGCAGTGCTCTGTATTCCACAGGCTGAGTTTTCTCCCTTACCCACCCAGCTGCCACACAGAAATAACCCAGCCAGCCTGGTATAGTTTCTCTTTGCTTAAAAAGAACACGAGAAGGAAAACCAGCAACAGGCAGAGTGAGATTTGCCAAATTATTTAGAAATCTTTTCTGGCTCGGCTCTCTCTGCAGGTTGAATATTTTGAGACACACGGCCAAAGCTGCAGTGCTGCTGGCCAAGAACATGTCAGATTTCACCAGCTAAGCAAGGCAGGCTATGGGCAGGACGTGGCTGGGAGGGCTCCAAGGAAAACTCAGGTGCTGTAGGATGTGGGAATTACTAATTCAGTGAATAGACTTCTCCAAGGCAGTGCAGCATCTGTGTCTGATCGAGGAGGATGTTGGAGCGCTGCTGGCGAAAAGCACCAGGTGAAGGTTGGTAGGATACGTTATGACCCCATAAAACATTTTGGGATCATAAAGGAATATATATTGTGTGTCAGAATGGCATCAAGACCTCGTAAAACTTGTTACCCTCTTCCCCCCACACTCCCAAATTCCTCTGTAACCTGAGGCTGCATGGGCTAAGGTGCTCTCCTTGCTTTCCAGAGATCCAAGTTCCAATTGCCCCTCTGGCATTATTCCTCCTTCCACACACATGCTGTGCCTGCCAAAGTGCAGCCCACTGTGGCACGGGGCTCTTTCCTTCTTACTTTGACCAGTGATTTTTATCTCATGACAAGAGTTAGCATATAGGAATGGAAAAACTGTTTTATTAACATTTTCAGCTAGAGCTGGAGCTGCAGGGCACAAGCTTTTTTATTTCTGGTGAAGGGAGAGGGAGGCTGGAATTCAGAACCCCACATGGCTTGTGTCTGGGACCTTGTCTGGGTTTCAGTTTTTGGACTTCCTTGGCTTTCAGTAAGCAAAACCTTAACTTCTAATAAGGTAATGCCTTCTGTTCTACCTTTTACTGTGCAGGGTTTCTCTGTAAAACATCTGATGCTTGTCTGGCTCAGACCTTCCCAGCTCCTAGAGTTAGCTGGTGAAGCAGATTAGACTTCTGGAGAATGAAAGCTGTGTCTGGTGAGTGGTAAATCATAAGCAGCACTTTCCTGTGCAGTGGTAAAACTGTTTATCTCCTTACCTGGGGGAAACTGTTATCAATGTGTCTGCACACCTGTTTAAACAGCCTTGCAGTGGGGAGGATGTTGGTAAGAGAGATTTGAAACATGATTTAAACTTTGGAATAACCAGCTTTACACATGTATCGTGATGTAAAATCTATGGTTTCAACACGAGAGGGTTTTACTTGCATAAAACTGTGAGGAGACCAAGAATTGATGTTCACCAGCTTGCCTAACACAGGATGAAACCTGATTCAGGTTTTTTTTTTTTTCAGTTCAGGTAGAGTTTTGGGGGTTTTTTTATCCCTGATCCAGCTTATACATTTGAAAAATGTTTCTTTTGCATTTGTGGCTCTTTCTTCTACTATTAGTACTGCAGCTTGGCCAAAAAGGAGAAGTCCAAGCTAACAAAGTAAAGAATCCTAATTGATCATTTTAGCCTGCTGTTACTCAGAAATCATTCCATGGTTCAAAGTGATAGGTTTAAGTTACTCCCTCTTCTGACCAGACTTTGATAAGTTTTCAGCTGCTCTCTGTCTGAAATCAGCAGAGATTTTCTCATCATGAATGGACAAAATATATTAATTATTGAAGTTTAAGTCCTAACTTAAACAAGAATCTGTATAGAGAGAAGGGGAAGGAGTTAAGAAAAGTGTAGTTTTTCCTGTTGGATTTCCAGAAATACACAGTATTTCTAAAACCTTTTGAGATCAAGCAGCTATGAATTACCTTTCTTGTTGTGATATATATTTCTTTTTTTTTTTTTGGTCACTGAAGATGCTCAGGAAGTTTTGCAAATCGGAAATGGGCCATTAGGATTTGCTGAAATGCATTTTTGGCCGTGACCATTTACCTGTTTCAGCACTGAACTCTGTGCATCCAAGGTTGTTTGTTTTTATTTTGAAATAAAAATGTGTAAAGAGTACACTTTTTGCAGGTACAAAAGTTCACATTCAGGATAAAGCAAAGAAACCTTTTCCTTGCTTAAATGTCATTCTTGCCAAGTGGACTGAGAGAGCAGCTGAGTTTCTGCTGTATAAGGTGGTCTTCAGTGGATTCTTCTTTTTTTTTTCTACACTGATAATTTCCTCTTATAGCTGCATCTGAATTAAACATTACAAAGCTCTTAAACCTTGGATTTCTACAGAGCTCCTCCAGACAGTTATCTGGAGCTCTATAACTTTTGAATTCCTTATCTTCTTGACTTCTCCATCCTTCTGTGCACACACACCTGTACAGCCTTTGCACTGGGTTTGAGGTGTGCATCATGGTTCTTGTTTTGTGCTGTCTTGCTCTTTTGCAAGATTATATTATATTTATATTCTTCCCCCCTACCCTGGTTCTTAAAGATGGAACTAAGTAGAAAAAGTGAGGTTTGGAGGGTTGAAAATCTGTATTTATGATTTCAGAGTTCCCTCAGCAAAACTTCTCGCACGCCCTCAGAGAACAGCAAAATGCTGTGCCTAACTTGTGAAATGGGCCTTTGTGAACTGGGCCTTTGTGAAATGGGCCTTTGTGAAATGGGCCTTTGTGAAGAGCTTCCAGTCTGATACAAACACAGAAACAGAAAATGGAAAGAGCCCTGAGCATATGGAGAGAAACGTTTCAGGCTGGGCTGCTGCCTTCAGGCTGCAGTGGCACTTTCTGCCCAGGGCATGGGAAAGAGTGTGGAAGAGCTCCAGCCATGATCCCCCTGCAGCCCAGCTCTCTCTTTCAGATCTGTTTGGGGAGTATTTCCAGCTGGGTGTTGGGGTCCGCNAGGAAAGTCTCTGCTATCTGCCTCCCTGTTGGTGTATTCAGGCCGAGTCCCCATCCCCTGCCTTTGTGCAACATCTGTGAGAGGAAAGCTGGCAGGGGGAGCTGGGTGTGGCAGTGAGGTGAGGCAGAGAGATCAGGCTCCAAGAAGGAAGGGGGGCTGTAAGTTTTGAAGGTTTTTTTTTTTTAATGTAATAATTCTGGAGGGAAAATACATCTGCCTTAAGTGCTCGATGGGGGATGAGTGAATGAGAGGATGTTGTTCTGCTTTGTAAATGCCTGTGTCCAACCCAAACCTGGAGTGAGCAGCTGTTTACAACTGATCTGTTGCCACTCCCACCAGTTTTCGTGTTTATGCTGATTTTAATGAAGATTCTTTGTCTGCTGTGTGACTTTTCATTAGATGTGATCTGGGGATGGCTGCATGGGTTGCCTGTTATCATTTCTGCTCTGCAAGAAGATATTTGAAATTTATATTTTCCTTCCTGTCTTGAACTTCCCTTTCTCTCTTCTATAAATACGTGTTAGTTTGGCTTCTGGGGATATTCTGTAGGACTTGCAGCCTTTCCGCTTTGCACGGCTGACACAAAGAAGAAAAAGTAGTGTGAATGCTAATGGCATATTTTTGGTAAGTGACTGAAATGAAGTTATGTTTGTAGATAAAAGCCACTTTTGTTTCTTCCAAGGCCTGTTCTCAGAGACCCCTAGCACTAAGATCTAAGTTTTTAGTAGTGGAACCGATTTGAAGAAGGAAGTTTAGAACTCATTTATATATTTTATGTATTCTACTCATGAAATGGATGAGGAGCCTCAGTCCCTAAAGCCTTGTATATTATCCCAGCACATTGTGCCTTCAAGATGTGTTTCTACAGCCTTCCCCTGTCCTCCTGTATATCCTGTGCATGAATAAAATAAATCCCTAATGGTCCTGGTTGCCTTCTTGGCTCTGTTCTTTAGGTGCCTCGACTGGGCTTTCTATCCCCATAGTCACTTTATTGAAACACAGCAGGATCCTTCTGGGATGGCCTCCAAGATGTTCCTTTGAAAGATGAAATGTAGCCACTAATAAGCCATTCCATTTCTTTCTCCCTGCCCCCATCTTGGGCAGGAAGCTCTTTGGCTTCATATTTGCACTCCTATAAAAAGTTGGAGATGTACTGTCTCTTTTATTGGAAATAAATTAAAAAATATAAAAAATGTAATGGAAGAGACTTGACCTGTGAAAATCCTTCTTTCCTTCCCTTTTCCCATCTCTCCATTGAGGCATGCTCCTGTAACTTCAGACTCTAAAAATGCTTACCAAAAAAGGGGAAAAAGAAGGGTGGGGGAATTTTTTTTTTTTTCCCCCCTACCCAACACCTGGACCTCCCCAGAGGGATTTCCCGTCAGCTGCAGCCTTTGAGGTTGACCTAAGCTGGGTTTGTTTTGCTTTGAACCAGAACTGCCCCATTTGGACACGTATTTCCCATGTCCCAGGAGGTCTTTACCTCCACCCCACCCCAGTCTCCTGATGTCTGCTCAGTTCCTGTGCAGCCCCACTGGGGAGATGTTTCAGGTGGGGGAGCCCTGAGCGATCTTGTTTGAAGGGATGGGAATGTCAGGCACTCCTGACTGGGCTTCCATGGGAGCTCAGAGCTGGCCCTGAGTGAGTCCCAGAGGCTCCCTGCTGACATCTCCATCCCTGGATCCCTCCTGTCCTCACATCTCTGGCAGCACCGAGCGCCGGCTGCTGCCTCTGCCTCCAGTGCACCAAGGCTCTGAGGAGTGCCCAGGCAGCCAAAAATAACAGCAATAAAAATAAAGACATTATTAAAGCCAGATACGACTGATCTGAAGTCACAGCGAGTGTAACATGACTCAGTCAAATCCCCAGGACAGTTGGAGACAGAAAGGGAAGGAGAGAGGAAAATCTCTATCTGTTTAAAGTTCTTGGGCCCCAAACTCCTTACAAGTCGGCTTTGATAATTCATCAGACGACCACAAAAAAGAATGCCTCCCCCGCTCCAGATGCAACCGTGTCTTGTCCCAGCCTCTTTTTCCACAGCCTGTGAATCTCACCACATCAAGGGGAAAAGAAAATACGTTTTTAAAAGTTCTCCTTATTTAGGTTGGGTAGGTTTGACATATCCTCCAAAGGCAGACGTGTGCGTGCGTGTGACTGGAGGCACGCATGTGTGAGGATATAGACACGTAGAGTTGTACTTGGGAGAAGGGGAAAATTACTGGAAAAAGCAGAATTTGCAGTTCACACCCAATGCTGTTAGGAGAAAAAGGAGGCTGTGAGCTTCTATTGTGACACAGTTAAGCTAATTAGAGCAATTAACCCAAAAGCCTCCAAGGAGCATAGCGTGGGATGGGTAACTGCACCCTCACCCCACCAGTTGCCTTGGACGTAAAAGAGAACAACTCAGAGTCCAGGCAGTGCTTCACAAAACGATAAACTCTCCTGGATGTGTGTTTGGCTGCTGGTGGGACACGTGCTGGAAAGCAGATTGATGTACCAGGGTGAAACAGGAATGGAGGAGAAATGTGGGATCGGGCACTGCTGGTCCTTCTTTGCTATGAGGGGCAGAGATTAATTTCTCAAGGTTGTTGTTGTATTTGAGGTCTGGAAGGGGGTACCCTGGGAGAGGTGTTCCCCACACTGTTTGGGAGAGGGGCTTTGACTAATGGGCTTGCAGCAAATGGCAGAAAAGGGGCCAACCAAGAAAACTTGGATCTGATTTCAGTATCACACAGTGTGTGTGTTTTGTTCTCGGATTTTTGCTGGGGCCAACTCCGATATAAACAGATGGACTTCAAAGTAGTTGGTCTGAATAAAAACTTACATAATATTTTAATGGTTCAAGTCTTTTGGGACTGTAAAACTAGATTGAAAATCTCAGAGGGTATTTATTTATGTTTTTTTGGGCCAGGCAGAGAGACAAGAAATAGATCTGGTTCTGGTTCTTTGGTTGATTGGTTTGTTTGTTTGTTTTTCATCATCCTGTGACTTCAAGATACTTTTGCATTTCTTATAAGGGAAGAGAAGCTGCTTTTGAAACTGAAATTGTTACCTAATTAAAAAAAAATAGTATTTTTTTCCTTTGGAACTTTGGTTTTTCAAGGCTGGATACACCTTTCTTTTCTTTTTGTCAATACAAAGGAATCATGACTTGCTGCTGGATTTTTGCCAGGTTTTTATTACTATCTTTTTAAATTTCATTTTATCCATTTTGAAAACGAAAATCTTTAGAAATGGTCATGGTAAAAATGAAATATAAGAAAAAAATGCGTGAATTCAGAGGACAATTGCAACATCTGCAGTGTTCTAAATGGGGGTGTTCTTTTCCTTTCCTTTTCCCCTATGAGCTCTTTGTTTCTATGAATTGTCTCT
>VWYO01024943.1:184946-202494 GCA_013400275.1 Rhadina sibilatrix
TTTTTAAGGAAAGGTTAATAAGAATTTCCATAGGCCTGTTATGTGTGCAAGAATTTATCTGTGGTAACCCTGACTGTGCCTGTGGTTCTGCTCCTGGCTGGAATCAGGCAATGCCAAATGGGAATGAGGCATGGGCATTTCATTGCACTTTTTCAAACCTAAAAAGCCTTGAATAATCTTGTCTTTTGAGGGATGAGTGGATCTGATACTGAATATTTAAAGCTCAATTTGGAGTATTTCGTGTTGTCTTGGTCCTTTGGTTTTGCAGAAAACCTGCTCCTGATGTGCAGATCCCGAGGGATTTTAATGGCAGCACAGATGGAGCAGCTGAACTTCATTCTGGGTTTCCAAGGGCAAGCTGCAAAAGCAGTATTTGCTGTCCTCCCCCTGATGAACAACAAATCATGTGATTTGCCCAGGCTCTGTCCTGGAGACACAGGTTGGGGCACAGTCTGAAGGATTTCCTCTGTTTGCCAATCTAACCCAGCAAGGCTGGACTGCAGGATGAGATGCAATTGGAGCACTGCATTTGCTGGGGCTCGTTACACAAGCCCCAGGGAGGCACAGTGTTACTGCACCAATACCACAGACAGAATCACCACACTCTTTCAAGATGGATTTGATGTCCCTCACAGAGCCTTGTAAGTGCTGCACTGTATGCCCAGGCTATGAAGAGATGCTTTTAATTTAGCAAGGCTGCTACTTGCAGTTGTGTCAAACTTTAAAAAGTGTTTGGGTGGAGGCAGGGGGAGATGTGAGAGGAATTTTGGACCAAATTCTTGGGATCCAGTGTGTCAATACATAAAGTCAAATCTGGAATTAAGGTTTATACACAAAGTGGAAAATGAATGTTCTGAAGAAGTTTTTGTGAAGCATCACCTAGCTCTGACAAGCTCCCCACCTGATTGTTTTCAAATCTGAACACCTTCTGGTAGCTGACATGACTTATGTCTGCCACACACATTTTATTTTCTCTTTCCCCAGTGGAGCAATATGTTTTATCTATTTTTTAACATACATACTGCTGTTGCCTGTATTATAAAAATGTTAGGCTGCATTGGTCTGCTCTGGGTGTGGAAGACAGAAAGGCTGTGATGCTCTGATGTTGCATTTATTCACTGGATGCTGGAGACCCTGAGTACAACACAGAACAAGATGTGTTGAAAAAGGAATAGTCACCAGCAACGGTCCCTGTGTTCTAAATAATCTGGATTTGTATGGCTGTGTTTAAAAGATGGATATTCTTAAATGCTTTCAGAATCCACCTTTAGCTAAGGCCTTTTTAAAAATTATTTTCTGGCTAGGATTTCCGTATGGAGTGAAAGGACTTAGATACCCAATTTCTCTGTTACGTGGGCATACATTGATGTGCAGCTGCTGTAGGTTACTCTGATCATTGCTACCTATCTCTTGATTATTGCTGAAAAATGTGACAATTAAAACAATTAAAACGTTTCTAAAAAGTGCCAACTCATTCCAGTGCAGCTAAAGCCAGTGACCATTGGAGCACCAAGGATTTAGGATTTTCAGAGTGTCAGTAGCTGCATGTCCCTGCTTGTCCCTCCCGTTGGGATAAAGTGCTGTGCAGTGTCACACAAGCCTGGAAGGTGGGATTCATTTCCATGAGGTGTCCCACTTTTATAAAACTGTTTATAGCGCTAGATTTAACATTGAACTGAACTTCCTAATTTCTAAAATATGTTAATGAAGCTGATAATAATGAATGTCTAGTCTATGTGCTCTGTAATTTAATATCTGTTTGGAGCTGTATCCAAACACAGAGCCACACTTCTGACCTTGGAGATACTTTTTGTGCTGATATTATTCCTTTCCTAAAGGTCCTTACCAGCCGTGATCCATTGGGTACAACCAGCCTGGACATGAACATCTGTGGGCTGCGTGACTCTCAGGATGTGTTTCAGTGGCTCTCTTAGACACCTGAATTTCTCAGAGAGATGTTTGCCCTTCCTTATTTTTCATTTTCTGGCTGTGTCCTCCTAGTCCCAGGTGACAGAGACTCATTTTTGGTTTGGTTTGGGTGCACCCTGGGTGTTTCCAGAGCACTGAATTTGACTGTGAACCCTTAAAGCAAGCAAGGGACTGCTAGGAGGGCAAAGAGGTGGTGTTAGACTGAACCCACCAAAGTTTAAGATTTAATTGGAAGGATATTGTTGGATTGTTGCAACACATTGCTTTTCTGTATTTCCATATGTGATCCTAGCTTGGGGTCATTTGAGAACAGTCCAACTGATGACTTCAGCAAGTATCTTAACTAAATTAGGATCAGGCAGTGACGGAAGAATTCTGGTTGTGGTTGGTCTGTCTTTTGGAAACTAGAGCATGTTAGCAGAAACCAACAACAAATTTTTTGTCATGACTATTGGGAAAGGAGAAAAAAAAACTTCCACATTGCAGCATCTCCTACCTCCAAGTCGAGGATGTGAAATATCTCAGTTGGCCACCACATCGCGAGGGACGATTTATTGCATCTGTTCCAAAACAACTCTGTGTTCTCTGGGGGCTCTGTCCTTCACCAGCAGCGCTTGGGACTCAGTGATCTAATGGATCTTTTTCCATCTCTAACTTTTATGGCTTGCCATGTGTAGAGATAAACATCTTTCTTTCCGATCAGCGTTGACGGACGGACTTTCAGGCATGGAAACATTATTGTGTGTGTGGGGCAGGGGGAGGGGAGCTAAGGCCATTTGCTGAGTGTTATTGTCTCCAGGGCATGGGATTATTGGAAAATGATAAATAGCTGGGCAGGCAAAGGAAATATGAAAACCCTGTCATGGAACAGAGATGCCCAAGATTTCAGTTCATATTGCAGTGACCAAAAGAAATTTACATTGGAAAAACCCTCTTGCCTTCAGGGCTGAATGTTATGAACCTTCAAAGTGATTCTTGAGAAGAAAAGGGGTTGGGAATGAAAGGAGAGGGAGGGATTGCCATGCTGTTTCTACGGAGCAGGGGTCACCACAGAATAACATTCATCATCTTGTTGGTGCCTTTCTGGGAATGGGAACAAGGTGGGAGAGATAAAAGCAAAGTTGAACTGCAGTCTAGCATTTGCAGCTTGTTCTCCAGTCCCATGGGAGCTGAGGATGGACTAAGTCCAAACTTTTTTCTTCTGGATTTCATTCGAGGGTTGTTCAGCTGGCCTGTGGACTGGGTGCCTTTACTGAAATATCTTGTTTTTTCCCCTCAACTTACTTGGACTTCAAAGTTCCATTCAAATGTCTTAGTCACAGGTATAATGGCCAAGTCTTCTGCCAGGGTAAGTCAGCGTGGATCTGAGAGAGTTTATAGCACTTGAAGTTTGGGCCTAAGAACTAAAATCCTGGCCATAATTTGTGCCTCAGGAAAGTAAGGACAGAGATCAGTCCATCACTGACATATAATTATTTCCATTTGGGTTTATATCCCATTCTGAAATGTCACCAGATTTATTCTTGTTATTTCAATTCCTCCCCCCCACCTCATCCCCTGATCCAAATCAAATCCTGAAAAACAATTAAACACCTGTGCCTGGGGAGGCTGAAATGTTCAGGAGGGTGAACTGGAACAGTCTCTGCTTCCTCTGGAACAAAGGAAGTGACCAAGCTGGCCATGGAGAGATGATTCTCTCTGTTCCTTGTCCGTGTTGTGGGGCAAAAGTGTAAGTCATGGGTGCTTGGTATGCATAATGAACAGAAGAGGAACTTGAAAAATGTGGTGTTTGTCTATGACACTTGATTTAAAATTTAAAAATAACTTATTACGTTGGCAGGTTTTCTTTGCCATTGGAAAACTGGAAGCCCTATCTTTGATTAAGTTATTGGAAAAAATATTTGAATTCAAACTGGAGGCCGAATATTCAGAGTAACTGAAAGAATAACCCATCACATGTTAGTTTCCAAATGGGGAGAAAAAGCACCACATTTTGACTTCTTCTCTGCCTTCACTGCATTTAAAGCTGCCATGAATTGCATTGCATTTTGCAATAGATGGAAACTGTGCATCAGACCTAGCAGCACAGACCCAGATACTGTATTTAAGTGCTATGTGTGCTTTTTACTGCCAGTAGCCATTCAAGGCATTGGTTTAACATTCCTGAGGTTCTTTGGCTGGGCTGGTACTGCTTTGTGGCGCTCACCAGCTTTGTGATCTTGGCAAATGTCTCATTTAAATGACCTCATTTGGCAGGTCTGTCAGGGAGGGAAGGACACCCTCTTGCATCTCACAATCCCTGTTCATCTCTTTGAATGATGTGATACTTTGGTGTCTCAGGCTGGCTGACAACTGAGATGAAGCTGAGATGTTCATGAGGGGAACATTCAGCACTTCACTTTGGGGCTTCTTTGCAAGTTCCAGTTGCAGTGGTGGAGGGATGGATTATCCGTGCAGAGCTTGAGGATCAGTGGCTGCACTTCTTTGTGATGGGTGATCTCAAGAGCTGGTTTGAGCCTCTGTGTGCTCCTAAGGCTCTACAGGTTGCATTACCATTTTCCCTCTAGAGAGTCACACCGTCTTCACATCACATTTAGTTCCAATGCTGTCCTGTGAAAATCCCTGACTGTAATATCCACCTAGTGCCTCTTTTGTAGCAACACCTCAAAGGCTGATATGAGAGAAATTCTGCTGCACCAGGCACACAAATGCACGGTGGTCCCCAAGGAGGGGGATCCACGTGCCTTTGGGTGTGCTGAAAGCACAGGCAGATTTTGGCTTTTCAAAGACCTGTGTAGGTTGTCCCAGAACTGGCACACAGGAAAAACCTCCTGAGTCAAGGTGTGTAGCTGGGCAGTGAACTGGATTCAGGCCCTGAGGCCAAACACAACAGTGTTGAACCACCCACTACATCAAGAAAACCTTGTTCCAAAAGCTACCAAAGTATTTTAGGAGCTGTGGACAGGGCTTTGCTGTCTCTCAGATAGTAATTAGATGCAATTCAGAATGGGAGGAAGCAGCAGGGCTGATAACCATTGCTGCACCTACTTGATGGCCAGGCTGTTACTCCAAAAGCACAGTGGATGCTGTGTGGTTGTTTGAAGTTGTTTTTCCATTCCCCATATACAGCCTGCACTTGAATGGGGAAATGCCTGGCTGCCAGTAGGGTCTCAGCTGGGCACTCCCCAGAGCCATGGGGATCACTGTCACCAGCCCAGGACACTGCTTCATCCAGCCCAGTGTCTCATTCCAGCCAGTGGCCAGGCCAGATGCTGCTTCAGCAGGAAGTATGTTCATGTGTTCTTGAAAGGACAGCTAGCAGATAACTTGGTGTTCAGGGAGACTCTCTTTTCAGTGCAAACTGGATTCTGCCTTGCAGCTCTACAGCCTAATGCTGGGATTTGGATGAAATACAAAGCAGTTCTTCTTGGATCTGTGCAGAATCTAGTTTAAACCTGCTCAGACTGAGCCTTAAAAGAGGATTGGGGACTTGTGGATTTTACACTGTGGCACAGAGGACCCTTCTCTTGGGACTGTTCCTTTTTTTTTTTTTTTTTTTTTCAATACTTCTCAACCAGTGTTTTCCATTTGACAACAGATCTTAGCACTGGCCACATACTTAAACCAAATAAACAAACAAACCCCACGGTTTCTTCTTTCTCTATAATTTCTGACCTGAGGTGACACAAGCTGTGACTGGATCAGGTTACTCTGCACGCTGCTGGCGCATTGGGGCCGTAGTGTTCCCAAAGATTCTGTTCAGCTGCCAGCAGGATGAGCCCATTCCATCAGCCTTACTGTGGGCTCTGGCAGGCTGGCATCCCATGGGAGGCATCGTGCTGGGCCCTGGCAGTGCAGCAGCACAGGGCACCTCTGGGTTGCTGAGTGTGCTGTTCATCCTGCTGCTGGAGGCTTTGCAGGACAAACCTTTTGCTGTTGGCTCCCCACACCCTGCTCGTTCATTCAGGACAGCCTCCTGAGTAGCTCTGGACCCCCAGACACTGTTCCTGGTCTTCTTCTGGTAGGGCAGATCCCGGAGGTCTGAGGCAAACAGCAGCAGAAACAACAGAGGCTGGCCCAGTTGGGTCGCAGCTACCAACTCATCTGCTTCTGATGTTGTGTAAAAACACGTCTCACTTTGCATGTGACCAGCATAATTTACGATGTTTTCCCTACCTTTATTTCCACCCCCCGCCCTTGTCCATAATCCTTGAATACATCTACCCCCAGCTGAACTGCCTCTCAGCCCTGGATCCTGGTTGTCCTGGGACATGGAGGCACGCAAGCATTTCTCGCATCAGATTAAAAACTCGCTGACCGCAAAAACTTGGAAACCCGACCTCTTGTTGTCCCTTCTCTTTCAGGCTCTGCAGAAACTTTATCAGTGTTTCAGTTATTAATAGATTGTTTTGCCTTTCTCAGTGTTTAAGGCCTTGTGTGACCCTATTAATAATTTACAAGAATTTTTGTATGTCTGTGTTTTAATTCCGCTGGCTTCTGTGTCAGCTGATGAGCTTTGATTGGTTGGGTTTACCTAATATGTAACCAAACAGAGACAGCAACCCAATGTGGTTTACTCAGATATGTAGTTTCTTTCTAGGCATATGATTCATCGTCTGTGAGAGAGACTGCAGCTGGACAGCAGAGATTTTGCAGGAGTGGAGACAAAGCAAGCTCTCTTTTCACGTAGCCTCCTCGATACAGCTTCGTGTCTTCCAGCCTTTTCAGAAGTTTTCAGAATATTAATAATTGTAGCTTGACAGGATCACAAAAGAGAAGCTGTGAAAACTCTAGAACGTTTGAAAAAAAAAGAAAAATTCATGTTGACCGTGAGTTGGCTGAAGAGTCTTTTTTTTAAGATGTCTCCTAACTTGGATGTAAACTTGTCTATAAGCCTACATTTGATAATTATAAGCAGTGGCCAGCCTTTTAATAGTTATAATGTAAACCATGCAGCAGTAACTGATGAAATACACACATGCATTCAATTCTGGGCCTAAAAACGTAGGAGAAAATATAGACCTTTTGCAACTCCTATTTTTTCTAAGGGAAATCCAACTGCTTGCTGTCAGTTTGCCTTAGGAAGCCTGACTTTGGGCAGGGAACTGGAATCTTTTACCCTACAACTACATATCAGTGCAGCAGCAGTTCTGAATTAAAATCCCAGTTCTCAGATCCAGTGATAATGCAATATTGTGTGTGGAAAAAGAGCGCTTCTTTAGGAATTAAAGAGGGATTATTTTAAACAAGTATGTGTGTGGGTGTGCACACGCACACAAAAACATGCATAAAGACTCTGTAGAAAAATATTATGAGGCCTTCAGCAATTTTTTCTCTGAAACTGGAAATGAGACGTAACTTAAATAGTAAGGATAATTAACTATAGGAGCAGTTTACCAAGGGAAGTGATAAATCCATCACCACTTGGATTCTAACTTCAGATCAGGTTTTTCAGAAAAAGCCTGTGGGTCAGCCTCGAGGTGCTGCCCAAAACCATATTTACTTATGCAGAAGGGAAGCACAGTCTTCCTCCACCAGAGGTGGGATTCTTCAACCCACATTACATTGGTGGTTGCAGGAGGTGCTCATGGTGCTCCTCTGGTACAATTTTCTCCCACCTCCTATTTTAAAGAGCTTGTTTTGTTAGCAAAATGGGGAGAAATAGATGAATAAATGCAGATTTGTGTGTACATTCTGTGCTGGCACCTACGTGTTTTGCCTTGGGACCTGCCACTCCAGTTTTGCAGATTGACATCTGCACTGGGCAAAACTTGATGTTTCAGAGGACAGTAAAAGCCTGCAGTGGAAGGAATTACTTAAGAGATTTACCTGTAAATCAGGAAATCTGGAATGAGAGGGCCCTTCCAGTGATTACCTGGTGCATGGTGAAATTCAGCCAACTTTAGTTTCTACTGGTATCCAGCTCATCACTGGTCACCAAATTAGTTCACTTTTCTGGCAGTCCAGCTACAATATTGAAATTTGTATGGCCATGAATTCGAGGGCTTGGTTACACGTGGTGTGAAGGCACCTTTTTGTTGTGTTTTATTTCAGTCTGGGCCCTTGTGCATTATTTCTTTCATCATCTTGTAAGCTCCAGTCAACATCCTGCACAGTCTGCTGTGTCCCAGTTGAAGTAAACACAGAAGTTTCCTGTCAAATTTCAGCTATTCTTGCAAAAATCCAGTGCCATGCCTGGCCTTTCATATCAGCCTGCAAAACTCAGTATCTGCTAAAGTCTGTTTGGTAGTGTTGGAGTGTGGGTGAGGAACCATCCTGAAGATGTTTGAGGTTCCCTGGCCAAGGCTGGGATCTAAAGTCATTTCAGGGGTTCATGGTTTTGGTAAAAACACTTCATCCTGGTGGCATCTCTCTACCCCATCTATGAGCCTGAATTTGGGGATCTCTGGTGAAAGGGACCCTCTTTTAGTGCTACAGGATTGGCCATTTTTGGTTTAGCACATTATACTTGAGGTAAAAGCATTGACTTTTGGAGGGAGATAGAGGATGTTTTAAGCTGTGTAAGGGGAAGGCATATGGAATAATTTTGCTGACTTCAGTATTTCACATTGAGGAACTCGGTCTCTTTTTGTTGTTTTCTTTTACTGTGCTTTCAGATTTACAAATATATCATCAGGGAAAGCCTGTATTTGGCTGCCAAGGAGAATGAATTAATAAATACTGGAGATGTAGAATTGCATTGCCTACCATAAAAGACAACAGGACAAATATTGGTGGTTTTGAGTCACTCTCTTTCCCAGGTTCAGTTTATCCCCCAGTACCTTGACACTTCTCCTTATTCCAGCTCTGTTCCTTTGCCTGGATTGCTCCTCCATTTGGGCCAAGAGTATTCCTTTAGCCTGATCATTTACTTCAAGGCTGTAATTAAGGTCTTGTATATGTTCAAACAGATCACAGGCAGCAGGGGCAAGAGATGTCATCCATCATAATTTCCACAACCTAAAGATTTTTTTTTTTTTTTTTGGTTATACCATAAATTCTTTCTCTTGTAATTTTGTGACTTGGCAGAAATATCCTTTTAAAAGTAGGCCACCGTGTCCTTTCCTACATTCATTACAAGTGGGCTACTGGGAAAGCCCCAGACTGGCAAGGCCTCTATTTTTGGTTTCCTTTTGCAGTATGAGGACAAAGTTTCCTTCAGATACAGCTCTATCCAGGGAGCTCATCCCATGGACTACAGCATATAATTTGAGTCAAAAAGAGGAAAAAAAAAAGATCAACTGCAATTTCCAGTGCCTCTTCCCTGTCTGTGTCCCTGCAGGTCCGTGAAGCATCGCAGGCGCCAGGAGCAGCCACTCTGCAGTTAAGGTTGCAAAACATCTTCCATTATGACACCATTTTCAGTGCTTTAGGGTCTCTAGGGAAAAAAAAAAAAAATAAAATACTTATTAGGCTGGAATTTGCTTCTTGGTGGCTGTCAAAAATTATGGTCTTTCCAAAACGTTGGGCAAAGCCGATCCAGCAATTTCTCTTGTGTTATGTGAGAGCAAAAAAAGGCTCTAGTAGGGAAACACACACACTCACACACACAAAATCCAGTGCTGTCCAAGTGGCAAAATAAATATTTCTAACAACTACAAAGTACTTCAAACCCAGGCTCTGAAAATCTGCATAACTCGAGTTCTCATTGAGCAGTGCAACGTTTGCATTTGGGAAAAAAAAAAAAGGTTGGAATTTTCTCTAATTTCTTATAAGAAATGAATATTTTGATGGCATCTGTATTGAAGTTATGCCCCATTTATGCCCTTAATGATATCTCGTCGTGGAGTTTGTGCTACTTAGGGGATTACTTCTTCCAAGTTGGGGCTGGAAGATATTTCATAATCACAGTTTTGCCTTTCCTGTTAACTTTGTAACATTTGGTATTATGTTCTTGTTATGAAGCTTCACTTTTGAAAGGGAGAAGCACTTATGTTGTGAAGATACTTATCATAATAAGCAGATTTTGCACTGTCAATCCAGTTTTGAAGGATGCTGTCTCCAAACCCACAATTGCATCAGCAAAGTGAATTCTATGGCCTGCAACAATGTAAAGGTGTAAGAGAGAGGGCAGAAATCTTCCAGAGCTGCTTCTGCTCCAGGAGATTTCAATAATCATTAGAAGTTCTTTCGTGGTGTAAATTCTGAGGAAGCTGCTATTAACAAGTCGGAATAAATTGTATTTTTTAAATGTGAATAGTCTTAAAAATAGTTTTATTTCTGAAGACAGGATGGAAGAAAGGGAGTTAACTAAATATTATCTAATGTAATGTATGTTATTTAATCTACATTTAAGTATCATTTTGAAGCCCTGGTGTAGTGTAATGTTCCTGCAGGTATGGCAGGCATGGACACAATCTACAGACCAGCAACTTTTAGAGGGGCAGCAGGTGGCCAGGGCTCTGTGGAATAAGAATTCACCCTGGCAGTGTAGAGAGAATGATAACTGACCATCCAGTACCCCAGAAGATTGTCCATCCCCAACTTTTTTATTCAGATTCTGTGTGTCTCTGTTGGAACTGAGCGGAACTGAATCATTTGTTAAGCCTGAAATAAAATCACCCCTTGCTCTGGCAAAGGGTTGAGTTTGTGAGTAAAGGTGTCGGAGACATGATTACAAAAGAAAAAAGAAAAAAAAACAAACAAAAAAACCCAAACCAAAACAAAAACCAAAAAACACCCAAAAAACCCCAAAACAACAACAAAAAACCAACCAAACAAAAAAACCCCACAACCAAAAAAAACCAAAAAAACCCCAACAACAACAAAAAACAACCAAACACAGTTTGTGAGGAGCAGACTAAAAGTGCCTGGTGTTAGCTCTGATCCCTGCTGGAGCTCCAGGAGCTCCTGGGATATTCTGAGCTGCTTCAGGGAGGGGTGGTTCAGGAGTTGTGTCTCAGACACGCACACATGGGGTGTGTGCCCTGATGTGATCTCCCCTCGTGGCTCCAGCGGGTGCAGATCAGTCTAGAGAACAGTGTGGTGATTCTCCTTTTTCCCTGCTCTCCCTAATGATTTTTTTTTTTTTTTGGTGGAATTTAGGACTAAGTAGAACTGCTCATACGCTCTCTGTTGCATAAATGCAAATACAGCCCTGGTTATGTGTGCCAGGAGCCACAATGTGCATTGACTTCATCCCCTGATCCCTTGCATCCAGCTCACTCTGCTTCCTGGAGGATCACTGAATGTCTGTCTTTGTCTGCCTCCCAGGCAGGGTGGCTTAGGTTGAGGCATTTTCATGGCTTTGTAACAATTCAAATGTCCTTGTATCAGTAAAAATATTATTTTATAGCACCCTAGATAATGTCTGAATTTGAGGTTATAGCTGGGCTTCCATAGAGAGCACATGTGATGAAGGTGGCTTTGGGTCTTGAATGATCTTGTGTTCCTCACTTTGTCAGTGTGGTAACTGGAGCCCCAAATGTGGTGGCTTCACCTTCTCTGGAATGAACAGTTCTCTCTTGATCCCAAAGAATCAAGAAAGATCCCAAAGATCTCTCTTGATCCCAAATGATCCCAGCTGTAATAAATGCGAAGAACCAGCAGTTCAGAACACTGAACCGATTGTGGGTAAACCCAGCAGAAGGCTTGTGGACAGGGGCAGTCTGAACCTCACAGGTGCTCATGAGTACGAGTAACCTGGGAAAAACCAGTGCAGAAAGTTACCAGTGACAGAGAAAACAGAGCTCTGCTCTGAAAAGAACCGGTGCTTTGTGAGGTGTCTCCTCAAAGGCATCAGTGGGAGTGTTTTTATAACCTCTGGGGGCAGAGAGGGAATGAAAGAGGCTGCTCACCGCTTGGGTTATTTTAAAGCAAGTGGCTTGATCTCCTGCTGGCTGTGCACGGGGTGGGGAGAACAGCTTCCAGCTTCTCTGGGTAATGAGTCCTGAGGGGTTGTAGCTCTATCACAGCCTTGTCACTCAAACAAGTTGCACTGCCTGTGCCAGATGACGAGTGTATAAGGTGCCTAAATCTGCCTACAGCGACCTGCTAAAGCAGTAAACTTGGTCCCATTTGGGAGAGAGAAGCTCTCGGGAGCAGAGCTGTCCCTACCCTGAGCCCAGCAGGCACTCGCTGCCACCAAACCCAGGGGAGTGGTGACCCCTGCGTGCCACGGGATAAAAATCTTCCTTTTCCACCAAAAGGCATGAACAGCGCTGGGGGCTGATCAGAACCCACTGCGTTCACTCTGAGCACAGGTGTGTGTTTGAAAACGGCTGTTCCCAGGTTTACAAATGGAGAGAGTGTGTGGGAGCAGGGGGGTGATCCCAGCTGTAATAAATGCTAATTCACCTCCTCATAATATATTTCATGTAATCATAATGCTTGCTGTTATGGGTGATAGCAAACATGTAGTTTTAGAAATGTCAGAGAAAACTCTCCTGACACAGAGGAACATCTCCAGCTCCAGAACATCTCCAGAAAGAGACAATGGAATTACAATGCCAATGGGAGGTGGAGAGCCACGGAGATGAGATGAGGGGCTATTGACATCTGATAAGAACTGATGGCCCAGAGAATACATCCCACCTGGAACATTAAGGGTACTTAATGCTGCACATCCTGGAAACCTATTCAAGCCCGGCCATCACTCCCCTGATTCTATCAGCTGCACCATCAGGAAACAAANCTTTTCAAGCCCAGCCATCGCACCATCAGGAAACCTAAAGAAATTCTGCGCTGAGCAGTGGGTCCAGCCCTGGAAGCTTCAAGTCCCCCTTGATTCCAGGACCTTGGAGACAAGTCCAGATATGTACACAGAGTCTAAAGTTGGGAAGGGTATAAGACTGGCAGACCTGGACTTGTGCTTACGTGAGACCTCAGGGGTGATGTGTCGTGGGACACGTCAGGAGGCTCACCCAGTGCACACTGACCATTCCTTGCTTCGCTGACTCTGTCAGTTTCTTTATTGGCTTTGTAAATTTCTTTTCCGTGGTTTTTCGCTGGCAATGAATTATACTTTATTTGAGATTGGCTCTCTCCATTTATAACACAGCCCCTCTCCCGTGCCCCGCCGCAGGGCAGCGCTCCGGGGAGCGGCCGGGAGTGACACCGGGCTGGGCACACCGGGGACATCCCGTGGGCAGCCCTGTTAGAGATTTAAAGAGCCAATTCCATCGAAAACGATTTGTTTGCCAACGAGAATTTCGAACAGAGAAAATCGACAAAGCCAACGAAACAGGGAAACAGAGCCAGCACTGGGTGAAACCACGAGTGCAACCTCTACTGCGTTACACTCCCCCTGGTTTCACCGAAGTCCGGGCTCATGCCAGCTGTTTTATACCTTTTGTGGCTGAGCTTACGTGAATCCAACATTCTACAAGTCCCTTTGTCCCTTGGCACCCTGGTTTTGGTGGATGTTGAAATCTCTGGCAGCAGGATCTGCTGTTTGAAAAGGTTTCCTGGGTGGAGGGGGTTCCTGGGTGATTCAGATGGCCCTCAGGTACTGTCTCAGAGCCTGGTCATCCTGGTCATTCTCCACCTTCTGTTGGAATTGCAATTTCTTTGTTCTCTCCTCCAGAGACAGGGGGGAGGCTCTTGCAAAATTTTCCAAGCCCTCTGCCCTGCTCCGAGAGGGTTTTTGGCTTTCTTATAAAACTATATTTTTATTACTCTTTACTATAACGACAAACATTATGAAAATGTGAATTATTACTCATTATAGCTCGATGCCTCCAGGACAGCTCAGCCTGTCCCCGGTGGGATGGTGACACTGGCAGGCACAGAGGTGTCCCGAGAGGCTGAAGGGACATCACTGAGGAGTGAGTGACCCACCAGCAGCTCCCTGCACAGGACCTGCCTCTGAAACAGCGGGCCAACAGCAGGGCAGGGATTTGGATGGGCCCTGGCTCTGCTGGTGGCTCCCTCAATTAATACAGGTTGTAAGCAGGGCCAGCTTGTTTGCAGAGGAGCAGGAGCCAACCCACAGAAGAGCTGCTTTTGAATTTTGGACACTGAACAAAGTTTTAATCTCCAGTAGGGCCCGCATTTTTTCTTTTCCCAGCCCTCCTCTGAACACTTTCCTTTATTTATTTATTTATTTTTTTTTCTTTTCATTTGCTTCTGTCTCCTTTTACATTCTTAGATCTCTAATAGCTCAAACATGACTGGGCTTTGGTCCAGGCTCCTGGCATGCAATGCCAGCCCTTGCTGGTCTTGAGCTGACTGCAGCAGCCCATGGCTGTTCAGAGGAGCAGCCAATAGTGAGGAAAATTCAGGCTTTTCCAAACCAGAGGGTGGAATACCCTGATACGGGAGCTGTGCACACAGAAGGCCAGTTTGGGTTTAAAAATAACAACAAAAAGACTAGAGGTGGGTTTTTTCTCATTAAGATGTAGTCTGAAAACTTATTCTGTATGAATAAGTATGTCAATAAGACAGATTTTAGTAAAAAGTGATAAATTAAGAACTTGAGTTGGGATTAACACTGGTTTCTAAGCATTTTTAGTTAAAAAAAGCATAATCAAAAACCTTTGCATTCAACAGTGTTTTGACTGAAGATGTGCTGTCTGTGGTGTACTGTGGGAGCTTGCAGCCTAATCTGTAAGAAAAAAAAAAAAATTAGATTTTGGACAGAGATGCAGCCACAGGAAAGGACCAACTATTGTCATTATCTTGCTTAAAAAACAGGTGGGCAAACTAATTAACTGGTCTGGTATCATCCGGGAGGTCTGTAGCAAACTGAAAATAGAAAACAAAAATTACAATTCCCAGTGAGGTTCTTCAGCCATCAAACCATCCTTCTTTTTTCTCCCATTCCTTCTGGATCCCTCATTAGCGTTGCTCCAAGTGTCTTGCTACAACGCTTGGAGAAATATGATTAATGTGTCATGGGTTTATTAATTTTGTCCTTGGTTTAAAGGCTCCATGTCTGGCTGAATTCCCTACTGTTCAAAAAGTCTCTTTGGAGGCTTTTTGTTTCTTTTCTTGATTTTAAATGTTTGTTTCACTCTATGCTTGTATTTGAGAAGGAGGGTGGAAAGGTGCTGAGGTAGAGTTGGAGGCAGTAAGGATCATGGTGGAGCCCAGTTCCTGCTGGTCTTTGTTGTGCATTGCAGCCTTCATTTCAAATATTTAGATTTTTTTCAGAAGTATTGAGCACCTCTGAGGTGAGGACAGAGACAGAGATTGATTAAATCTTCTGCTGAAAGTCACTGGAGATAGAGGGGACATGCTTGACATGCTGGCAATGGTCTGTGTCACTGCTGAGAGATTCTGCAAAATTGTGCTGCAGGTCCAAGGAAGGAGACTTTACCACTCTGAAGCTCCTGCCAGTATCAGTGCTACAGCCCAGGTTTAGAAATTCTCACTTTCTAGTCTACTACAACACTGATTTAACAAATCACTGGCTCAAAGAAATGCTCTGCCTTTTCTCATATTTTCTTTCTCCTTTTTTTTACCCTTTGCCAGCGTTAATCTTGCCTGAGCTTTGCATGGCATGGCTTTGCACTCATAAAAAGTTACACTTCCATTTTTACCTCTCCAGTCTGCTTTGAGAAATAACAGGAACAAGGTTTGTGACTCCAAAGGGTGGGTGTATACACAGGGTAAGACAAGGAGTTGCATGTCTCGGTAAAGGAAATTGCAGATGTAAAATGGCATCCACAAAAATGTTGGCTACGTATGAAAATAAGTTTTAATGGTTTAGTGGGTATTAAATTTTTTAATGGGTTTAGTTTAGTCACCTTAAAACTGTGTGTGTTTGTCCAGCGAAATGGAACATTTTGGTGACCCTCTCTGAAAGTTCATCTCTTGCTTTAATTTCCTCAAGCAGTGCCAGGGGGGTCCTTTAGAGTTTCACAAAATCCCAGAATGGTTTGGGTGGGAAGGAACCTTAAATTTCATCCAGTCCCACCCCTGCCATGGCAGGGATGACTTCTACCATCCCAGGGTGCTGCCAGCCCCATCCAGCCTGGCCTTGGGCACTGCCAGGGATCCAGGGGCTTCTCTGGAAAACCTGTGCCAACCATTGCAGGGCAGGGGGATCCTGGCACGGCTGAAGGTTGGCAGGGGTGCCAGCTGACCTGGTCAATAAAATTAAATTTCATATAATGTTTGTCCTGTACTCTAAAGACATGGCTTACAATTCAAAAAATTTACTTTTTTTTTTTTTAAATTAGTTTAAAAAGCAGGCTTTAGCTGCAAACAAATGCCACAGGTTGCCTTAACAAGAAGTTAATAATAATAATAATAATAGCTCTTACTTGACAATAGCAAGTCAAAATTAGTGACAATCAAATGCTTTAAAAGAAATCAGTGGGCTCAAATCAGAAGTTCTTGACTCCCATCTCATAAATAGCTCCTGCTGTAGACACTGAGCAGAGAGAGCTGATTTGAAACAGATCTATGGTGGAGCTGCAGTCCATCCGTGGAGACTTTTAAGTCCATATGGCAAGACTGCCTAAGGAGTCACATACTTTGTGGAAAGATCATGCAATTAATCAAAAAAGTAGTAGTGTTTTCATTTAATATAAATTAATGTAGTATTTTTTTAGGTGAAAAAAAAAAGTGTCTCCACTTCAAAGAACAGGAAAAAAAAAAATCTTCGTGATTTCCTGTTTATTCTTTGTGTGTGTGTGGCTGTCACAATGCATATATTTTTTAACTGTTCTATTGAATAAAGTCTGTTACCTCTTAGTGGCAGAGAAAATCGCATGATTTAAAAATAACAACATGCTGTATCTTTAATATGGTTTTCCTCTATCAGTTGTACAGCACCCCATAAAGACACAAGGAACAATTCAGCTTTCATTATCCTCACTTAAGTGGAGGGAAGTTAATTTCTTTTCCTTGCAAGACCTTAAAAAATTATTATTCTGTATGGCTGGATTAAAATCTGCATTTCTGTAGATATCCTGGTGTCAGTGAGCTTCGAATTCGTAATTTTATGTATTATCCAGTCTGTATTTAAGACTTATTCTAAGTGTAGAATTTTTGTGGGCACTGTTGGTTAAGAAGATGGATGAAGTAGGAGCTGGATGTCAAATCAACACTTGTGCAGCAGAAGTGCTCCTGCAGATCAAAGTGCAAAGTCAAAGTCCTTTTCAACAGAATTTGGGGGGAGGGAGGAAAAAAAAAAAAAGCAGCTAAATCTGAGGCCTCCTGGCTTGGCTCTTTGAGCAAGGCTGCTCTGAGGTGTCAGGCAGGTCTGTGCTCCTGCAGGAATCCAGAGGGGATTTCAGGATGGACTCTGAAAAACGTACCCTAATTACTAAAAACACCAAGCAAAAAGGGCTACAAAAACCTGCCACAGAGGGAGGTGGTTGCTGTGTGATGGGAGGAAGGGTTTGGGCAGGGTTTCTCTGCTGAGGATGCCTGTGGTGGGAGCCAGAGGGCCAGCAGAGGATGCCTTTTGACTTGCCACCCGTGCAATGCTCAAATGCGTTCCAATAAATAATCAAAAAAGTATTTTGGTTGGCTTTTTTTGGGCAGATTTTCCAGTAGAAATGGTTTGCTTAGCTTTCAAACTTTTTTTTTTTAAAAAAATATTTCTATGCATTGGAAAAATGTATTTCATATTTGCCAAACACTGGGCACATTGACCTTTCCCCAAAGCCCCTCTTCTTTCATGGAAAGTGGATTTGAGAAAGATGATGATGATGCCTTTTTTTTTTTT
>VWYO01024943.1:202591-233504 GCA_013400275.1 Rhadina sibilatrix
TTTGTTTTTTTTGTTTGTTTTTTTTTTGTTTTTGTTTTTGTATTTAGAAATCCCAGTGAAAGAAAAATACCTGTTATTAAGGAACTGAGACTCAGAGATCTGAGGCCACTTTCCAGCTCTTCTCTTGTGATCTCGCTTAATTAAATTGCTCAATCTGTCCAAATCTGTCCAAGGCTGAGTTCCCTGCCTTAACTACAGACATGCTGCTTTTTCTTTGCTTTTGCCTTTATCAGGGAGAGAGTGTCTTGTGTTCACAGAGCTCTGCTGGAGCCTTTAGCTGCCATTGTGATAGGAATGTAAAGAGCTGACACCCCAAGTGCTGTAGGATGGCTGGGATGAGGTTTGGGATGTCTGTCTGTGATCCTGGACGGGCTGAGGATGCTTTGGTGCCATCCATGGGAGAGAGCAGGCAGGCTTAAGGACAGACCTTGCACTGATCCAGCTTTGTGTGCTCGCTGTACCCACTGCAGCCAATTCACCTTCTCCACCACATCTTATACAAGCAGGGCAATTAAACGGGATTCCTTAAGTGGCAGCAAAAGTATGTTAATTGATGTGTGAAATATAATTATCCTCCTGGGCTCCTTGGCTTTCTTTTGTTGGTGAGTGCTTTTGATTAAACAGCTCTCCTTTCTGGGCCTATTGTATCCATTCACCCACTCCTTTCTTCCTAGAAGCAGGCGATGTCTAAAAAAGGCTCTCTGCTTGTGCATCCCAAATATTTCCCAAGGCAGAGGGGGAAAAAAAAAAAAAAAAATGGGGGGAGGGGAGGGGAACTGAAGGCAAAAATCAGTCATCCTGCTTGGTATGTGGGTCCTTTGCTGAATGCTGTTTTTGGGTTGGAGCCCTGCATCTGGACTCCAGCTCATGCCAGCTGAAAAGGAAACCTCTATTTTGTTTGCTTAAAAGGCAGCAAGTCAACGTTTAAAAAGGCAACCTGAGGGGATTTTTTCAGGGGCTTGACCTGATTGATCTGGAAAATAAGTTAAATGAGGTGTGGCCAAGAACTTCTTAAAGCAATCAAGCAAATACTTTCTTACCAAGACGGCCAGGAAGCAGGAGGGTGGGATACTCTGTGTTCTGCTAAGCGTTGCCTCTAAATCATTTTTCTGTATTTTTGTCCTGGTGGTATCATAATGCCCTCCATATGCGTGATCACAACCATCAGAACATGCAGAGGCTTGGATTTTTGCAGAGAATGTTCCTTCTGTGTGAACAAACGGCGTCGTGAGAGTGGGAAGAAACCAGAGCTAAACCTCCTTAATGGTTTTCTCCATCCTGGGTCTCTGGATTACTGTTTTGTTTTTTTTAAAAAAAACAAAAACTTTACGGGGTATTAGGATAACAGTTCAATAAATTTCCTTCTTCTTTCCCAGGATCAACAAAATTGGGTTAATTTCAGAGTCAGGGTAGATATATTAAAGATTTATGCTATTTTTTTTTAGTCTTGAAATTGTGAATCCAGATACATGTATACATTTATATATATATATACACACACATACAGACACACATTTTTGTGTTAAAGGCCTGCTAGGGAGGGGTTGCTGGTTAGCCATTGGCCTTTCTGGATACAAAGCCATATCTGTCCATGGAAGTCCATCCCCAGAAGTTCTGCTGGGCAAGGCAAGCTCCTTCTCAGATGAAGTGGGAAGGGCAGGAGGTTAAAAACCCCTCTGACCAGCTGGAATTCAGGTGTCCCCAGGGCAGCTGAGGGGGCCTGGCTGTGCTGGGGAGGGAGCACAGGCACTTTGGGATGTGTCTGGTTGCCCTGGTCCTGCAATTACACCAAGCTTTGCTCAAAGCCATGTGACACACAAGTCAGGTGCTTCCTTTCCAGCAACAAGGGCACGTTTGCACGTTCCAGAGTACCCCAGACCCCCAGAAAACACTTGTTACTCTCCAAGTGGGCCCTTGTGAAACTCTCAATTCCTTGTATTTTTTAAGTGCCCGTGTTTTTTGGACTGAGAACATCCATTGGGGACAGCTTGAACACGTAGAGGATGAAAACATCCTTTCTTCTGCAGCTCCAAACCTTCTGTTTCATTGGATAATCCAGTCCTTCCTGCATCAGAACCACTGAATGTTTCCTAATAACTGTCCAATATGACTGATGGAATTGTAGTTATTACTGATCTGGCTTTGCTGATCTCTGCTGTAATCCCTCCTTAGTCATCCCTCTTTTCTAGGAGTGTGTTTAGTCTGTCCAGTCCTTCCTGGATATCTCTGTGCCTATTTCTTTGTCTGATGTACTTCTTGCAATTCTGCTGAGGCAACCAGAACTGCATCTGATACTCAAGGTATTGGAGCCAATGGTCATAAAAGGAAACGGTTTTTTTCTTTCTTAATTTCTAACTTTCCCTTTGTTTTTCATCTACAGCTAAGCATTGGTTAGATTTTGACAAAAATACAATGAATCCTCTGAGATGTGGTAGTTGGTTCTGAGTTGATCATCCTGTAACTTGGGCTCAGATTGTGTTTTCCTTTTTGTGTGTGGTTTTGTCAGTGCAGATACCTGTTCCTAAAGCAGACAGTGGTGTGGTTGTTGAAGTGGTCTTTTCATAATATTGGCCAGAATTGAGCAGCCATCAGACAAATTAGAGTCCCACAATGGAGTGCTCTGAAAATCAAAGGTTGAAACTGCATTTTTAGTTTCCAGAAGGAAATTGAAACCACGTTCAGTGCATTAAAAATGTACAGAGCCCTGGTTTACTCTAACATCCCATCTCATTTCTTATATTTCCATTAAAACATTTTGAATTTTTGCCCCCGTGTGACATGAAAACATGTTTTGAAATGTTATGAATGTCTGGCAAATGATTGGGTTTTGGATTTTTGCCCACCAGTATTCCTGTATGGCCCACGCGCTTGTGCAAAACTTGTTCTTGGTCTTTTAAGGCATGAAAATAATACAGCAATGGGTGAATTACGACTTTTAGTCAAAGAAAATTAAAAAAAAAAAATGAATCCATTTTGAAATATTAAAAGGTCAGGGGGCAACTGAAGAACGGTGAGGGAAAAGACAAAAGCTGGTTCTAGGAGGAGCTGAGAATGGCAGAGGGAAGCAGCAGCTTGGGGTTGTGCTGCAGCCATGGGTTTGAGGTGTTGCACCTCTTTCTGCTTCTCCAAAGAATGCTGCCGTGTGCCCTGCCCATCCAAACGTGCCAGGTACTTGGTAGGAAATTGCAGATGCTCTGCTTCTCTACACAGCATAGGCTAACAGATTGAGAGAAGTCACAAAACTGCATTTTAGCTGGGACAAAACACCTTTCCCAGAGCCTGGAATGCCGAATGCAGCTCCAGAAACTTGGGGTGTGCACGAATCACTTGTACAGCAATTCGGGGGGGTGGGAGTTTGACTTTTTTTTTTCTGGCACAGAGAGAGAAGAATGGAGAAAGCCTCACTTAGTGGAGCTGCGTGGTGGAGAGAGCCCCCAGATCCCCTGATAGCACAGCTCTTGTTCTGGCTCATTTAGCACCACAGCCCTCCATAAACCAGAGGGAGTACAGCGAGCCTAATGTAGCGTGAGGAGCAAGGCGGGGAGTGCCCGCCGGGGCAGATTTACAGCTACCTGATGGGCCTCAGCGAGCAGCATCCTCCTCCCCTTCATCCTCCTCCCCTTCATCTTCCTCCNTGGCATCCTCCTCCCCTTCATCTTCCTCCCCTTCATCCTCCTCCCCCTGCGAGCCGGCCCCGCCTGCTCTGCCTCTCTCTCTCTCTCACACACACACACACACACGGGCTCTTGAGGACGCGCGCTGACTCTTTTGTTTTTCCCTCATTAAAAGTGCCAAGATGCATGTCAAATGCCTGGAGCAGTCTCCTGCTTTATAGTTTTATTGCAGTACTATTATGACTTATCTAATTTATTTTTTCCTCCTTGTGTGCGCGTCTCGCTGCTTCCACTGCCAGTGTTTTTGTCGAGCAGGGATAATCTCTTTGTGTGTCTGTCTACACACACATTATCTCTGGTTTTGGAGGGGATCTGAAAGAGGCCTGAATACTTGCCTCAGCCCTCTTTTTCAGGTAGGTAAAAGAGTGTTAGAAAGGGCAGAACCAGCCCCATTCTGAACGCCAGGCTGTTGTCTAAATGATTGCAGTTCTGTAGGATCCCAGCAGCATCTCTGTTTGCTCTCAGATTTGCACAGCTGTATCCTGCAGGTATGAATTAGTTTAATAGACACTGAGGTGTGTATAATGTCTGTGAAGTTGGCACCATTCTTTAGAAAGGAATATTTATTGACTCACGGCTTCCTCGTACTAGGGATGATCAATTTTTTAATCACGCTCATTAATTTTTTTTTTTCTTAGATAATTGGACTAGAGAATTAAAAATCCTCTGCACTACTGTGTCTATGGACTAGGTGGCAGTTGGTGGAGTATAGAATCATCACCAAGTGTTTTAGGAAAGTGCTGTATAACATCAGAAAGGATCCACTAGACACGAGCTCATGCAGTTGGAGCCCCATGTTCACATCACCTCTGTGTCAGGCTTGAATGTCAAACATGAGCACAGACGTGAGAGCAAACAGGCTGATTCTGCTGCTCTGAGCCAAACTCTGAAACCTCACCTGTGTTTCCCTGCCCTGACAAAGTGCTGCCTTCCCTCTGTCCCCTTGCTCACACCCTGTCACTGTCAGGGTGAGCCACCTCCTCAGCAGCATCCCCTGCCCAGAGGATGCAGAGAACTCCTTGTGTCCCATGAGAGGAATGTCTCATGCCTGGCAGCTCTCCTCTCATCATCATATTCCTCTCAGAAAGACATCCTGGCCTACAGTCTGCAGGAAAACTGCTTGGCATAATAACTAATGCACTGTGCTGGATTTCCTCCTGTGCAGCAAAGGCAAATTGGTCCAGTCACTTGCGTTTCCTTTCGAGCAGCTCCAGCTGCTTTGGCACTAATTGGCAGTGCCAGACTGAAAACTACAGCAAGGAAACCCAGACTGAGCACTGCTGTGGGGCCAGGACCTTGGCTTTCTGAGTCATCCATTTAGAGAAACACCCACCTAAAAAGACTAATTCTGAGATGGCCCCATGTTAAACGCCACGAGAGAGACTCTCAGCCAAAACACAAATCCTGTTTCCACTTGTTGTAGGAACAAGGGAAGTGGATCTGCCCCCAGCCACACTGTGAAACTGGGGCAGGACCTTGCAGTATCCTTTTTCCTCTACGTTTGCCTTTGCTCCTACGCTTGCCCTTCCTTTAGGACCCTTCTAACCTTTCAAATGGGAAAGGCAAGTGGCTTCCTCTCCCTCGTGTTTATGGAGTGAAGTGGTGCTGGCTGCCTTTGAGGGAGGCTATAGATTTCCTGGCTCTCGTTCAGCCCTCCTGTCCCAGCCTTCTGTGCAAACAATTCTCCCAGCCCCACCTCTCCCAGTGGCTGCTGCTGCTGCTGTGTCTTACAGGAGGCACTGGGGGAAGCTGCCAAACTGTGCCCATTTGGCACAGGATGAGCTCATTTATTTCCTCGAAACTCGGAGAAGTGGCTTTCTCTCCTTTGAACGGGTGATGTCCTAGATGCTGAAACACAAAGCCAGCCATACCTGACCAGGAAGTATTTGCTGTCACAATGAATAAATTGGGACTCTCTTACCATCTCAGCCGCTGGTAGTAAGTTTATGTCCTAATTTTGTTTGCTCCAGATAAGTCAGAATAGTCTGCAGCAGAAATGAAGGGACTGGGACGTGCCTTGCTAGCACTGCTCTTAACCTGACAGTCTGTTGGTTCCTTGTGGGATTGAAACCCCGTGGGAACCACTCTCTGTCTCACAGCAGAACTGACACACAATCCCACCCAGCTGATTTGCTGTGGACACTCTTCAAATGTTGAAATCTCGGACTTTCTAAGTACAGGGCTCCTATGCATGGGCACACTTCCTGCTAATCTTGAGGCATAAACACTCAGTGGCTCCAGACGCTTGAAGAAATAAACACACTGACTCAGTATTAATATTTCATCACAACACACTAAAGTTAAACCTCACTGATCCAGAGTGACCTGCAACCACTCAAGAAAATGTTTCTTTTCTCTCTCTCTCTCTCTCTCTCTCTTTTTTTTTTTCTAAATAATTTAACTTTTTATGGGGAGAAAATAAAAGGAAATGGTGTCCTGCGTGGCAGGCTTAACATGGATAAGCAGAGCTGTTTCAGCTGGAGCAAAGCTGCTGGTGTGCAGAGATGTTGATTTGGAGAGGTTTGTAAGTTCAAGGAGGGCAGTTTAACAGCTTTGCTTGTTGTCTCTGCCACGGCAGGTGAACCAGACACATTCAGTGTTATGGAGTATCAGAGACACAATCACTGCATGCTTAAAACAGCAGCTCCAGTGTAAATCCACTGTTAGTGGCTGCTGGCACACAGCAGAGCCTTGCAAACATGCTTCACATTGCTGCCATCAGAAACCCCCCAGCCTGCTCTGGGGCAGGTGACCTTGGTGCTGCAGCCTCATGTGAGCTACAGAGGGCTTTAACTATGAGACTCTGCAGCTAATGCTCAAGGAGTTTCCAAGCAGCACGGTATGAGCTGGAGGTTAACACCTGCTCTGAGACACACTGCAGATGGTGGGTGCTTTTTGTTGTAGGCACATCATCTTCAGAACTTGCCACTTGCCAGGTCAGTAGGAAATCTCTCCTGAGCCTGTTCTGCAGAAGGGATGGGCTCACATTCCATGCTGGGAAGCACAGTGAGCTGGGTCCTCAGGCAGCCGGGCAGGGTTAGGAAACTGATCTCAGACACTCACTTCAGAGTTTCTCACTTCAGGCAGCTGTTAGCACACACTTTGTAAAGCTCAGAACTAAAAATTGTCATCTTTTCCATGAATTAAGCTGGCTGTATGTGACCTGAAACTACTCAAGGTGAGCCAGTGAGTGGGTTCAACCTCACATGTCACATCCACCTTTTTCTGTATAGGAAAAAAGGAATTGAATTCACCTAACAGTGGATTCTGTCCACATTGTTGTTTTGCCGTGTCAAATCAAGTCTTTTAGAATTATTTAAATTGCCTTGCTTTGCAATTTAAGTTCTTTTCTGCCATTTGCTCTTAGTAAGTGATGAGCACTCTGCGATCTGCATGTGAAGGGTGATTTAGGTGTCCATCTCTGAGCAGCAGAAACAAGGAAGGAACAGGACAAATGATTCCTTTAGAGCAGAGTTAGGAGGCAGGCAGCCCCAAGGACCACAGGAGGCAGCGGAGAGCATCGGGAGGAATTGTGCAGGGACACCTTAGCAGCCCTCAGCTATAGCTGCTCCAGCATTTCATCCGATTTACAAGGGCCCCGTAAAACAGACCAGGGGGAAAATGTAAAAAAAACCCCAAACTCAAGTGCAATCTGAACAGTAGCGAGCTGATAAAGCCAGGATCAGCTGGTTTTGATCGCAGCACAGTTTGCTGCAGGAGCACCACTTGTGCCTCCTGAGTGAGCATCGGAGGAAGCTTAAAGCAGCTGTGCTGCTATATTTGCTCGCTCTCTGTATTCAAACCTTGGCTTGAGAGCTCAAAGGAAATGAGATATGTTTTGCATAACCCAGTTGCAATCAGTGGAAGCACCTACTAATCTGCTGGCACTGCCTCTGACCTTTTCAGGGTCTGATTCCTTATCAGAAAATGCAAACATTTTTAAAAGAGGAATAGACTTGTTTATTGGGGGAGTGGGGGGAAGGAGGGAAGGGTGAAATTCAAAAGGCATTAGTGAAAAGACAGATGTACACGAAAAACTGTATGAGTTTTATTCTCCTGGCCAGAAGGACCTGAGGTTATGCACAAAGGTCTCTTTTTACAGACTGACCTCTCAGATTATGTTTGGCACTTCATCATTTTCACTATTTTTGGGAATGCCCATAAGAGCACATCCTGATGGCATTAAAAATAAAAGGCATTCCATCATATCAGCAGGGTTAGATTTGTTAAAGTGTGGTTCTTCCTCTAAGAGTTGAAATGTAAAATGAGGCCAATTGTTCTGAATAACAGGATGGGGAAGACCTTGAAATGTGAGGCTTCAGTGTTGAGAACTTGCAATAATTATGGTCATTCACAGAAATGACTACTAAATCCCAAACTACCCTGCCTCTTCAGTTCCAAATTCTTATTTGGTAAGGCTGCAGAACAAGAAATAAATATCCTGAATTATAATGACGTAGTCTGTGTGCCCCCACCTCCCTCCCTGTTTTAGCATCCATCTGGGAATCAGATCTTCATTTTCTCTCTCATTTTCTGCCTTCTTATTGCGGGGCTTAAATAATCAGGCAGATCTGCAGAAACCAAAGAATTCAGTATATGCAGATTAATAGTTGGATGTGAAAAATGGATATCAAATGTTGAGCGAAAAATCTGCAGGGGATCTGGGAGCCTGTTCTGCGTTAGCGAGGCAGGTGCTGAGTGCTTCCTGAATTACTCTGAAGAGCCTGCTCCTTTCCACCAGGTCCCAGATCCCAAAGGCCCCTCACCTTCCTTCACCTGCCACAAAGCAGTGCTGCTTTGTGCTGTTCAGCTGGATGCACACACAGAAGCAATTAAATCATTCCAGGTAATTACCTATCAAGACTACGGTGCAGGTCTGAGTTCTAGCTGTAGCTTCCAGCAAAAAGAGAATTCTCTAGATCAGTCTTTTCAAGAGTTTGTGAAGGATTGTGAAGGTGCCACGGTTTCAGCTTTTATTTGGAAGTGGCTGCCTTAAAATCTGAGTGTGTGTGTGTGAGGAAAGCCTTTCTACTTCCATCAGGGCTAACTAGCTTGTTTGCTCCCCTGTGCTCCCCTCTCCTCTGTAAACACAAAATCCCTTGAACAAATAGCGGACAGATTTATTTTTTTTTTTTATTTTATTTTGCTCCTCTGTTTATTAGAAGGACTTCGCTAATCCCTGTGTTTAGGAGTCGTAGGGTGTGTCAACCTACAAGCTGAGGGAGCTAATGAAATTCATCTGTTCTCTATTTTCCAGCAGAATTAAGGGAGGGGGAGGCCCGAGCAGGCTTCACCCTAGCACAGCAATATGACTAACAGTGGTGTTTGCAGGCACAGACCCAAAGGGAGCAGCGGGTGGGAGGAGGTGAGGCGGCCGAGTGGCAGAAATGTAGGGAAATATTCCCCCTTCAATTAGAGTAATTAAAAAGCAGTAAAAATAAACCACCCAAAGGAGAGCCTGGCCAAAACAAAGTCTTAATGTACACTTATGGTTTAAAGAGTCTGCTGGAGGCCACCGCCGTGCGTTGCCGCAGCCCTCTTGCGTCTGCCTCTGACTTCAGGCAAACACCAGCCCAGCAATGAGGTTGGGGGTGGCTGCTGGAGCTCATTCCAGCCCGGTGGGACAGGGCTGAGCCTCCAGGGCATGGCATTCACCAGAGCCACCCTGCCAAGCTCCAGTCCCTGGGGCTTTCACGGGTCCAGCCTTCTGCTCCGCGTGCAGGTGAAGTTTGGCACCTCAAGTAGCAGGAGAAACCATTGTAAGGTGGAGTTGGTCCATGGAGGGAAGTAAAACTCGTCAGAAAAGCTGGCAAAGCCCTGTTTGTTTCTCTGCAAAAGTTGCTGCCCCGTCCTTTTCATTGCCACAGAGTTTGTTTTCCTTGCCTTCATTTGTCTGTGCAGTTCTTGTTTGGGTTCTTCCAGTTTGCTGTTTGCCTTCTTGGCCTTTAATTCCCTGGAAGAATAGGCAGGGTGAAGCAATTGTTGCACTGGTGATTTCTTCCTGGTAATTTCTCTGTCAGCATAGATGTATCTTCTCATGTGAGCTTCAGAGAAGCACAGCAGGGACCAGCCCTGCTGAATTCCTTGTTGTACATTTCCTAGAAGCCTCAGTCTTGACTCCAAAAGCATCTCCATTAAATGTGGACGAGCCCTTCTGTCAGCTTGTGTTGTGATCCCATGACCTGGGAAGACAGAGTGGCTGGAGAATGAGTTAAGACTCTTCAGATCTGTAACTGGAGATCTAAAATTATGTGGAAAAATATGGTAATCTGAACGTCTGGGAGATGCACCAATCTTTGCCTGCAGTCCAGAGGTTCTGTGACTAACAGGCTCAGTGGCAGGAATTTTTGGCATTCCCTGTGCTAGGGTCAGTAGATGATAGTTTTTGGTTGTAATCCTCAAAACACTTCATGTAATAACAAAATATGTCATCCTTTTTAAGGCTGCCCTAGAAAAGAGGACCAAACTGTGGCTCTTGATCTTGGCAATTTGAAAGGATTAAGATCTATATTTCTTAAGATACGACAAGTTTTTTGAATTACAAACCATTATAAACTCTCATAAGACAGATTTGTCAAACTTTTAGGGGTACTGGCACTTGAGGAAGTGTTTTATTTTGGTTGTGGAGGGGCTTAGGGCTGCTCTTGCATCTCATGATATCCCTTCAGTTTGATTATTGGGGATGATCCCTGAATTTTTAGACATCTCTAATTGGAGAACTTAGATGTCAGGGTTAGAAGGACCCTGAGGATTAGAGTTTGCAGTAGGTCAGTTCTCTACAGTGAATGTTCTACTGATGTTGAGTTTGGTGTCAGTGTGCCTGAGAGCTAGAGTTGGCTCTGCACGTGCAGGGATGATAACTCCAAGATGCCTTCGTTTGGGATTGATAACTATTAAAAAAAAAAAAGAAAAAATAATCATCATCTTAAGTGTTAAATAAACTTTTAACAATTGTCAGATTGCTATTCCTTTATTTTTTTCTTCTTTTTTTTTTTTCACCTGTTGTCTGTCCACCACTCTGCTCAGTCTGTGAATTCATGTATGTAACCCACCGTACACAATTCATTTTTAATGTGGTCGCATCTGCAGCCACACAAATTCATGACAGCTGCAGTTTTGATAGCTAAACCAAAATACAACTGAGTAATGAGAAATAAATTTATTGTACACTGGCCATGTTTGAGAATCACTGCTTTAGACGTGTGTGTTTTACAAATAATTAATAAGATAGAGCACGCACATACTCCCATTTGTGCCAAGTGCTCTTTCCTAGCTGGAGTCTGAAGTGAGGGGGCAGGAATGTGCCAGGCAATAAAATATCTGTGTATGCCACTGTTTTCAGAAAGACTGTCAGATGTGGAGCCTGGGCCTGTCTTTCCCTGGCTGGGGTTAGACAACAAGGACATGTAAAAAGTCCTGATCTTCACAGAGCCCTGCTGGACCATCCCTCACTCATCTGCACTGATGGGCAGCTGCAGAGTCAGGTTTTACTTAAACCTAAATCACTTCCAGTTTCTGCCCCTGCTCTTGGGATGAGTCTGTGTTGGACCCTCCTGCAACCAGGGCATGGAAACAGCAACCTCCACTCCTGTGGTGTGTGTAATACAAATAAAAGGAATTTCTGAAGAGCTTTAAAGGAGCATCCAGGTAATCTGCAGCACAACTGAACCATCAGGTTTTTGCTGCTCGAGCTGATGGCCCTTTCAGCAGAAAAAAGCCAGGATTGCACTGGGCAGGACTAACTTCTTGCACCCTCATTAGAGGCAAACTGAAGCACTATAGTTAATAGTCTGTGAAAATAGGTCTCATTTAACATTGTGGGATGGACTGAGAAGACAGGGCTATGGCAGAGTCCATGATGATCTGTGTGGAGTCCGTTGGTAAAGATAAAATATGAGAATGAGGTCCATCTTCACTCTGAAAAACACAGATTGTGACTCTCTAGGAAAATATTCCCAAAGCTTGTCAGTTTAATACAGTGGCAGTGATACCTTAATTGCTGGTCAGTTAAGTGGTAACACAAGTTACTGCAAGACATATTATTACTGTGGTAGCTATAGGTAAAGTGATGAAAAAAAAAAATGGAACAAATGAATTTTTGTTGGTTTTTGCTTTTTATACAGAGATGGCATCTCGCAGCTGTTACAAAGTTGTGTTTAGATTATAACAGTAGCATCATTTTCTGAGCCAGAGTGTGAGTGGTGAGGTAGGTTCCCTGGCATAGAACAGAGGCAAGGATCAGTTACTGGGAGGGAAGAATGGTACCAGTACAGATGATAAGGAATCTAAATTAAACCATAAGAGAAGAGAGAAGACGACGCTATAATATTTAAAAATGGCAAACTAAATAATATATAATTTACAGAAAATGACAGGGTAATGCTGGGACTATTTTTAAATCAACAGCAAATTAGAATTCAAACCTCTGATAGGTTTAACAGATGGTCTGGATCCTAGAATCCAAAACCCACACACTTCATTTCCCAGTATGTTAAGAACAAAATAATGCTGTGCAGCCTTTGCGGAATGTTTCTTGCTATTAAACTATGTTGGAGATAACTTTTGACCAAGGACGACTGCATTTGGAGTGGAAAAATAGAATAAGTTGGTCCAGCAAGAAAAAAAAAACAACCCCACACTCTGTAGTAGGGGTGACTGTGGACATGTTACAGCTTCTAGGCAAGGGGAGACAAGAGGATTTGGGAAATTGAAGGAATGTGATTTCTCAGTGGCCTCGTGAAGTGTTCCCCTTCCCTCTGCCCCCCTGGTCAGCTGCCAGCTCAGGATTTGGGGAGGTTTGGGCAAGGNAGGAATGTGGATTTTCTCTTTCCCACCACTTACAATTGGATACAACAGCCTCATGAAGCAGAATTTAGTGTTTTGTACTCAGAAGAAGCGGATGTGTCCCCTTTCCTTGATTTCTGTGGATTTCAGAAGATGTTCTCTCATGCCAGTGACAGAGGGAAGTGTTTTGATGTGACTGGGGGATGATCACCTTGCTGAGCAACACCCGGCTCTGGGGGTGACCCTCAGTGGCTGAACACACAATAGGAATGTTCAAAGGAAAAGTTACCACAGACTGTTTTGGCCACGTTTAAACCTTTCAGTGAAAAACATCTCATAATGAGAATCTGCTATCACATAAGCAAGGCTCAGAAATTGAACTGGTATCTAGCAAATCTTCGTCAGGATGATGACTTGACACAATTCCTCAGCTTCCTCCATTATGTGAAATATTAAATTTTTTTTTTAAACCAAAAAGGAACATTTTATTCCTAAATATCTACTCCTTATCTAACCTCTGCTCAGAGTGCTCCTTCACTGTTCAGTGCCTCCCTGATGGGCACCCCTGCAGTGCTTCACCTACTGCCCTCTGAATCACCAAATACGAAATTATGGGTTGCTTCAGCAAATGGGATCCATAAGCCTTCTGATCCAATATCCTGCCTCCATCAGCAGGCAGCCAGGACCCTTCAGAAGAAACCCTACACAATACCCTATAACCAGGGAACTGCATTTTGCACGAGTGAGGTATTTTTATCTCAGGCAGTTAATAATTGGCATTTGTCCAACTGTATTTTTAAGTTTTTTATTTTAACTTATTGTCTTGATTGTCAATGCCAATGATTAATCCTTTTTGGATCTTTATAAATACTTAAATCAGTGATAATTTATATGAAGCAATCAACCCCAAACTTGGTTGTGGGCTGCACAGGAAACAGATTTTTTTTTTTTTTTAATTGGTTTTGAATTTGTTTTCATTCATCTTTACCTGCTGTTTCTTTGTTTCTGTTTTATAGGGGTAAAAAAGAACACATGTGCTGTGCTCTTTGCTGCTCACTCTTCCTGGTCTTCTCACTAAATCAAGTCCTTTCACCAATATCATATGGAAGTCTTTCCCTGAATCTCAAAAAATCTTTCCTTCTCCATTCTTGGGCTGCTTATTTCCGCTACATCTGGTTTTGAAATGGAGTGAGGAGTGAACATAGCCATCCAAGGAAGGGTGTGCCATCAATTTACTGAATGTTATTAATATCACTGTTTTCAGATTGTCCCAAAAATTGACTTATTTTCAAAATACTACTGAAGTGGGTGTGTGCGGAGCAGAATGTGGATTTCAAACACCATTAAATTAATTAGATATATTTTTCAGCGTTATATTAATAACCCCTGTTTTGATTGGCAGCTTAGCTTGATATCACCAGACAAATCATCTACTTTCCCCCCAGGGGTGTGTGTTGGATGCAAAGAGGTATAATGGCAGGAATTAGTCAGAAATAATTGCAGAGACAAAATAATTCCACGTCTGCCTATTAAGATGCAAAAAATCGTGGACTGGATCCTTGGCTGGTGTGTCATGGTTGGCACGATGCCACTTTGCACCAGTGAGGGAGCTGGCCCATTCCCTCAATAATCCCCGTCCTGGAGGTGACCAGCCACACAAATGCTGGTGGCTTTGGTTGGTGACAGAAACCTGGCTGCTCTTCCAGCTGCAGGCAACGTGGGATCCGTGAAACTTTAGCAGGGTTGTGGCAAGAGTTGCCCTGAGATTGCTGATTCCATTCCTGCTCTTTGTTTTGTTTGAGTTGGCTGGCTGGGATTGTTTTCCCTCTCTGCCAGGTGCAGAGTTGAATGGCAGGCCACGCTCAAAAGCTCCTCTTTCACAAATCCACCCACGCTACAGATTTCTGTGTTCGTCACGTTCTGTGACATGTAGCTCTTGGAAATATGCAGCTTGGAAATAATATCCTTGAATCTGAGTGTGCTTGGACTAGTAAAGGAGGGATTTTAAAGTGTCCAGAAAGGGCAGGGAGAGAAAACCATAGGAAAATAACAAAGAACCTTAGATTCCCTTAGAGTAGGATTGAGCTGGAACACATGAGCTCTACGAATTTGGAAGATGCAGACCCAAATATGAGACACCATGCTCATGCTGAAATTAAAGATGAGCCATGGTGCCAAATAAAGATATCTTGTGGGATTTTCAAGCAGATTTTGAATTCCCCACAACTATGTGTCGTGCTCCTGGCCCCCAGTCGTGTGTGTTTGCTCTCCTTCAGCTGCCCTACCCTCCAACCTTTCAGATTTATTTTGTGTCTGCTTCCAGTGATGCCTTTTTTGTCTGCAGTCAGCAGCCAAACCCAGTTCACTACAGCCAGTGCAGGGTGAAGTTCCTGTCTGAGTTCATCACAAATGGACAAAGTGAGCTGAAACATGAACTGTCGATTTTCTACCAAGAAATACTTTGGGGAGAGAGGAAACAAAAGAAGAGCTATAAATGTGTTCTATTTGGATAAATGAATATCTGACTTAAAATTTGGGTTGGTTCTCTGGTCACCTCCAGTGCCTGATCTTCTCCTTAGTCCTTACTTTACACCAGGTTGAGTTCCTTGACTTTGCAGTAACTTGCCTGAAGTTTGCATTGGAAGCACGGTAGAGAAGAAAAGGAGTAACAGCTTTCAAGCTAACATGAGGAAAGCTAAAGGCAAAATTCAGAAAATTATGGGGGTAAAAGGAGAGCTGATAGTTTGGGGGATTTCATCATGTTTGGAGCAGGATTCAGGACTGCAGTGATCATAAATTCCTGCCTTTGTTGCTACCACCATTACCACTCAAGGGGAGGAAAATCAGCAGACGTGCACTAGAAACTGGATTGAATCCAGTGTGTCCTTATCAAAAAATTAAATGAAATACAGAAACCACAGCTTAGATGAGGCCTGATTCTCCATAGGTTGATATTTTGGCACAGATACTGATGCTGCCTTTTCTTTAGTTTTATCTTCGTGGCGACTGTCTCCAAAACAAGAAGGGAGATAGACTAGGGAGAATATGCTTTATTCAGCAGCATTTATTTCTAGCATTAGCTGTATATCTTAAACGGTTTGAGATTGTCCTGTTTCAGCCTTTCTTCTTATAATCTACTAGAAAATATCCTAGTGGGAGCCTTTAATAGTACCCTTTTGCCCGTAGCTCTCTGATTTTGATTATGCATTGCATGGCGGGTGAAATTTGGGTTAAAGATAATTGTAAATATGGTATTGATATTAAATGATGTTTTCCCAACATTGCAATAATGCTTGTTTTGTTTGCTGGAGAGTTTATTACTTTTTGATCAATAGCATGTGAGATTTGTGAGGGAAATTAGCATAGTGAATAACAATTAGGAGAAAAATCAATGGCATTCAGACAAATAAGTGACTTGAAAAAGTCCCATAGGCACACATATACTCACACAGATTCTTTAAAGTGTAATACATCTCATTTCGAATTCCAGGAGAGGGGAGAGCTATTTGGACCAGAACTGAAACTGATGGCAGTAAATTGAACTACTGTGGGGCTATTTGTTGATACTTAGTGTTTCTAATAGCTTGAATGTATGACTGCTTCATTCACTGGCTCCACGAACTTCCTCTGACTTCTACCACGGCTTTTTTTCTGCAGTTCACACCAGTCTACTTTCCTCAGGTTACCCACACCGTGTAATTTTTGTGTCACTTAATATACTCACCTTTCCCCCCTACACAGTAAACTCCAGCTGCCTTACAAGGCCCAGGAGGGCTTCAAATGAGATAAACCTTTGGGAAAGGTCAAAACAAGCAGAAGCTGTTAAAAATAGATTTAAGCTGCACAGCTCTTTGCCACAGCAAGCCACGGATCCTGTTAAGGGCACATGGGCTCAAAAACTACTAGACAGTGCCACAGGAGAAAAATCTGTATAGGGCTGTGGAACACAACAAAATCCTGGCTCAGGAGGCCCATGCTCTGGGCACAGTCAGGTAATTCCAGAGCATTTTGGTTCTCTTTTATCTTGGGATATTGAATGCTACAGAACAATTTGGATTTCTTGACTTGTAGAGTCAACACGGTTACTTTAGAGTAAAATGGAGAATTTGGTCCCCAGTCCCCTGTGCTGTGGTGATGTGCAGCATGAAATCCTGCAGAGAGCAGCTGAGAGATAAAGCTGGAGGAGGAGGAGGAGGGTCCTCCAGGAGGGTTTGGATCACAAAAAATGCTGGAGGAGTAAGAGCAGAAGAAGAGGGGGCAAGTCTGTGAATAGTGAGTTGGTTTTCTCAGTCTTCGTGCTTGGACAAACCGAGGCTCTGAGAGAGGTGCAGCTTTGTTTGTTCCTACAAAAGAGAGCCATGAGGAAATAGGAGAAGCTCCCCAGTTTGGTTGTCCTAAATCCCCAATGGCTACTGCCTTGTTGAAAAAAATTTCAGTCACTGCTGCCTCGAAACAAATTCCTAATAGTGGCAACTTTAGCAGATGTTGCAGACAGTCCTCTTTATCAACCCAACATATCTCTTGTTTTCTAAGGGGAACCTGCTCCTGTGTTTCTGGCTGGCACTGAAAACCTCCCCTTTCCCTGGGTTTGGATTGAGATTTGTTTGCATGCACGTTCCATATATCTGAGCACGCCCCTCTCCTGCAGTCCTGTCCAGGAATCAATGTTTGGAATAATGGCTCTGCTTTCCTCTGAATTGAGCTGGTTAATAACTATTGCTGGGGAAATCAATCAGCTCTATGATATCTTATTACTTACGCTAATTTAATCACAAGGAATGGGTCATTGCTTCGGTTCAGAGGGCAAAGTGAGTGCGTGTGGATGTGAGTTTATGGAGAAAATAGCACAGGGAGGAGACTTCATGAGCTGGAACACGAGGGGTAGAAACAGCATGAACCCTCCCAGGGCTGTAGGCTGGATGATAGAGAGAAAACTCACACCCACTCTCCATAATTCCTGGTGTTCTCTAGGTTATAGATCCATTTTTAATGTTGCTCTCATGTTTCAAACAGTCAAATGGGTGGAGATAAATGGCATCTTCTCTTTTTTTATTTATTTATTTATTTATTTTTGATCCTTCCTCCATTTTCTGTGTCTTCACAGGCTCAAAGAGGAGGAACATCAGGAGAGATGAACAAACAGAGAAGGTGTGTGGCTTCCACCACGAGGCTCTGAGCCCATTTCAATTTCTTGCCTGCTCAGGAAAAAGGTAAAAGCAAAGGAACTGTGTGTGTGTTAAGGGTATAATTATTAAAAGAGGAAACAACGTGTAAATAGGGTGTCTGAAGAAATAAGCTGAACTCGCAAAATGCACAAATTCAGCCTGGCAAAGATTGTCATAAGGTTTTCAAGATCTTTTCTCAATTCTTTTCCCTTTCCTGTACACAACTCTGCTATGTAGAGCCCTTCCTACATCCTCTGGTCCCTGGTGGAGAGCACTTTTGTCCATCACGGCAGAAAGAAGATCAAAATCAGTTTCTACACACTTAAGTGTATCTCTGCTGTAATTTTTTTTTTCTCAAAAGAAGTCTTTTATTCAGAGAAAAAATAAACTAAGTATCTGTTTTCTAGTGTAACCAAGAGTGGACTTCCAGAAGCTCAAGAAACCCCAAAAGATCAAGAGTAGCTGTGGAGAAAGTCCTTGCATCTCCATGATTTTCACATAGGTACTGTTTTTAGGTAGCCTGAGTTCTCACGATTGCACTTTTTACTCCAATCCCATTGGATTTTTATGGTTTCCCTTCCAGGATGAAAGGGTAGATAAGGCTGTTTACAAACTCTCTGAAAGAAAGCACCTGTTCTGGAGCTAAACTTTTCCAGTTTATTGCAAAAAAGCAGTGTGTGCTGGAGGAAGGCAGTGAACATTTAGCAAAGCCTTTAACAGAATATTGGTTTGTGTACACAAAACCAGATGTGTTTTTAAGAGTATTGCCTTATCAAGCTTATTCCTTAAGGAATTATTTTTTTCTGAAACAGTGGAATTGCTTTTAGACTTGGTCCATTTCTGGAGGGGGGAAGAAAAGGATCAAGAACTGCCCCATGTTGTGATAAACACACATCAGACCATTGCTGCATCTCTCCATGGAAGCAGCACCACTTTCCTGACAAATGGGTGCTGGACACTTTTAGAGAAATTGCAAGCACCAGTGTTAACTGACGTTCTCTAATTCACATTATTAACTAGGTAATGGACTAGAGACATCACAGTTTAATTGAAATAAATAAAACCATTAAAAGCGTGAATTAAAGTAACAGCATTTTGATGTGTTCGGGTTATTCATATTGCTCCAAAATGTTATTTTTAATCCAAACACTGCTGGACACATCTTCTTGTGCCCCAGGGATAGTGCAAAGTATGTCATTGGCCTCTATTTTTGTACCCCATTTACTCCACATTGCCTCCAGTTGATTTTTTCCTAGCAAGTTCTGATAGCTTTAAAAGAAAAAACAAACAAACAAACAAACGAAAACACCTAAAAACAAACAAACAAAAACAAAAACAAAAAAAAACCCAAAAAAACCAAAAAAACCCCAAAAACCAAAAAAAAAAACACCAAAAAAACCCAAACAAAAAAAAACCAAACCCACCTAAAAACAACAACAATAAAAAGGATGAAAGAAATGTCAAATGGCTTTAAAATGAGCACCAAAATTTAAGTATCTAGTTTTGGGTATCTCTCAAAATCTTTTGATGAACGTCAAAAGATTCTCAGAAATTTTCACCTTTAACCAAATTCAGCTTCTAGAGGAATTTGATGGGGATTTTGCCAAAGATTTGGAAACAATTTTTCTGATGCAGAGCTATTTTGAAATGTATGACCTAAGGGGTTTTGTTTGTTTGTTTTTGTTGTTTTATTTTGTTTTGTTTGATTTTTGTTTTGTTTTGTGTTTGGTTTGCAGGACTTTCTTTTGTTTTGGGTGATTTTTTTTGTGGATTTTGGTTGGCTGTTTTGTTTTGTTGTTTGATTGTTTTGCTTGTAATCAGCTGCATCATTTGATGCAATAATATTAAACGAATTTCAGTGAGAATTTCCTTGATGACACAAGACTGGTCACTAAGGAGGGTGTTTCTCTGTCCCCCCCAACACCCTCTGTTCCCTGGTTCACTGCAGCTTCCTCTTGCACCCTGCTCCTTGGGAGCCCCAGGTTAGTTCCAGGTTTGTTCTGGTCACTGCATCGTGCTGGACAGCTGGGAAGTGCATTATCTTTGATCTTCCAGGGGGTGGATTTCTACAGCTGCCACAGAGATGCTTTTTCATCAGCCAGAGGGAGGTTATAAGTGGGAGGAGAGTGCTTTCAAGACTTGTTTTTTCTGAAACTCAGTTCTGAACTGTGTGTGACTTGGGGCTTTCTCTCCGGGGTTTCTTTTTCTCTCTTGAGAAGATAATGTGGCTTTACATCAACCCCTTCTTATGCAGTTAGTCATCAGCTGGGCAGAGAGAATAACACCCTCTCTTCTTTTACACTCTTTTTCATACAAATATGTCACTCACAGCAGTCACAGGCTGGACTTGTTTTCATTGGCAGTGATAGAAAGCAAGATAAACTTTATTTGTTCCAGGTTTACACTCCTTTATTCCTCTACATATTTATGCCCACAAAGGTAAGTGGCTGTTCAGCCCACAGCTGTTGTCTGTGTTTGCCTCCTGCTTCTGTGGCAGGAGCAGTTTCAGGGCACAAGTCAGGATTTGTCCAGCTCCAAGGGTGCTTGACCTGTCAGGTGAGGGAGTTGATCTTTATGCTAAGCCAGTTGAGTAACTGGGAGTTTAATTTCCCTTCTTCACTTTCACAGAGACAGAGATCCTGGAATAATAAGTACATTACTTCTGTGTGAAGCAGGAACATAAAATTGCACCCAAAGGAAAGTCCTTAGTCTGTGACTTACTCCACTCCTGAGATACTCCAGTGCCCATATTAAGTTTCTTAATGAGGGCTGCAAGGTCTGAACTGCAGTGCTGCTGCTGACATTTTGCTCTGTTGCTTTACAGTTTGGGGAAAAAATAATAACAGAGATGATTAATTGTAGGGCAGGAGACCATGGAAGTTTGGGGACAAAGAAAGAGGTTTCTTTTAAACAATATGCATAGTTTAAATTCTAATTAATTGCCTATCACCTGTTATATAACAGCCTAGTGGTATCAGCAGTGTCAGAAATCAGGGCCTGATCCTACTTCCCACTGAAATCGATGGCAGTTTTGTCATTGATGGAGCAGCTGAGCAAGTAGCTTGCAAGAATTCATTTATTCAAGAAATCTGGCTGCTGCTTCTGCTTATCTCTATCGATTGTACTCATGTCCAATCAGGTTTGCAGCATTAGCTGCATTACCTTACAATAACAGGGTAACTCACTTGGGGCATGTTCCTACCAAGTCCTAGAATCCAGAAAAAAAAATAAACAAAAGGTTTATCCCAGGCAAACCTCACTCCCCTTTTTTACAGTGCTACTTCCCTTGTAAGTCCTACATCTCAAGGGACTGTGTTCTATTTTTGAAAATTCTGTACTAAAGCTAGAAAGGTGAAGAAGTTTAGTTAGTCAAATGGAAAGATGATATAACAACAAAGATAAACTTTGAGCTTGGGAAACCTAGTTTCAGGTTTGAGATCTGCCACAAGCTGTAAGATTCTGAGCAAAGAGCTTTCTATTTATGTGCATAAACTACTTGATGGAGATCTCGATCCTGCAAGTGTTCCGTGCCTATCCCAGTGAAGCACAGGATTTCTGCAGAGGGCAGAGCTTTTAAATGCAGCTTACAACCTCTCCTGCTTTAGAGAACCACGCTGCTTTAAATGTACTCTTGCAGTTTTAAGTCCTAAGTCCTCTACACAAAGTTGCTTTTTAAAGAATTATGCAAATCTGCATTCTTAGTGACATGATTATGTTGGAGAAAGTAATCTTCATACACCTGAGTCTTCTTTAAAAATTCCCATTAGTATAACTCAACTGATTTTCAAAAAAGAAAAGACCTGAATACAGTATCCCTAGTGAATGTTTTTGAGAAAATTCTAAATATACCTGGATGACACTGAATACCAACAGTTATTTCCTGAGTGCTTTACATTTTAGTGTAGTAAAAGCAGTTGATTCATTTGTCAGTTTTATAATTGTTTCTTCTGTAATTTAATCAAACTTATTGTTCTGCTTTAGAAAATATCCCAGCAGCTGCAGGTATTTTTTTGGTTTATTTACTCCCCCCAAGTCTTTGCTGTTCTTGAACAAACACAGCAATTACAGCAGCACTTTGCCTGCCTGACTTAGCATTCCCCAAAAGTGCATGTTCCTCTTGTACCAGGCTGCTGGGGAGATGACCCAAGGGATTGTTGCCCCTCTGCATATTTGCAGGCAGAATAATTAACAGGCTTGTGAAATTCTTCCTTGAAGTGAGGTCTGCTTTCACATGGCATTTGCTCATAGGAAATCCCACTAATGAAAAAATCTGGTCAACCAAATTCAAATTTCAAAAGACTTTGAGCTCTTAATGAAGCCAAGAAGGGAACGTTAAAATGGAGTTTGGAAAGAGAGGTTAAGCTGAGTTTGTTTGCCTGTCCAGCTGGTTCCTTGGGTGCCTTGTCTGTTCTCAGCAGAATAATGTATGAAAACATCCTGTGAGTGGGAGCTGCTCCTTTCTGCTGGGGCTTGCTGGGTTGTGCTGCTGTGTCAAGTTTGCAAGATGCCACTGCCTCCACAAAGCAGCACAGATGGAAACGAGTGACAGCTCCCCTCTCTGCCTTGTGCTCCTGCAGGAGTTTGTCAGGGAAGCAATAGGTGACTGGAACACACGGCCAGGCGGGGGATAATCATTAATTAAAGATTAATTGCAGTCACAAATGGCAGCCAATCGCTGGATGAATGTGTGGCTGTTCCTCAAGTCATCATTGGATGGATTTTCTGCATATTTTGCCTGAATTGTGGCAGAAGTGTTTTTTTGGCAATTGATCTGTAAATGCAGAGTGTGGACAGGAGCATGATTATGACTCGAGAGATTTCTACTTTAAGGGCCTTGGGCCAGGCTGGCGTGCAAAGGATGGGATTGGCTCTGGCACACAGAACTGGATGTTGGGAGTTAGGTTTGTTCCTTTTTCACTTAGAGAATTTTTCCCCACGAGTTGCTGGGAGACTAACTACTGCGTGCTTATGGGTGCTTGACCAAAACAGTACAGTCAGGAGGGGGAGATAATGTGAGTTTTGGGGCAGGCAAAGGGCAGGGCTGTGGGCAGCTGCTCTCTCTGGCTCTCAGCATCACAGAGGATGGGAGCTGCTGCTGCTGTGGGAGGAGTTCCCTGCCCCACCGGGGCTGGTCCTGAGGGATCTCCCACCATCTGCTCGTGTGCCCCAAACTCTGAGCTGCCTCCTCCTGCCCTGCTGGAGCTGGGCTGGCCCTGTCCTATTTCCTTGGGCATTGCTTGAGGCTTTCTGCTACTCTGTAGCCCCTCACTGACCTGCCCTGCCAGGACATCTCCACCCTTCCAGCTGCCACCAGCGCAGCTTCTGATCTCACCCACCAGCCCAGGACTTTTCCACCCTTCCAGCCTGGTGCTCTGGAGAGATCAGACTGCCCTGGGCTTTGTCAGACAAAGCCCCTCGAGGTTTCCTGTCGCACACAACACAAAGAACCAACACCCACATGTGTCCAAGGCAGAAAAGAGGAGGGTTTGTTTACAACTTCAACATTTATCGAATTCCAGCAGTGACCGTGGATTGGAGGAAGAGAATCTTCCTCCTCAACCACACTGGACAACCCAACAGTCCATCAACGGTCTCCTCCTTATAAGAAGAATGTAAACATTGTTAGATTTTACAACAACAAAAGGTTATTTATATAAAATTGTATCTGACTCCATTGCAAGAGGTAAACACAGAAGGCTAAAAAGAAGACTTTAGAAAACTCCTTAAAGGGACAGAGTAGGACAGCAAAAACCCAGACGATAGTTTCCTGGTTCTGTATCTCATTAATGTTGTAGTTGTTGTTGCTTGTTTGTCTTGGTATACATACTGGTAAATAACTGTTATTCCTATCCCCATACCTCTGCCTGAAAGCCCCTTCCTAAATTGTGATAATTTGGAGGGAGAGGATTTGAATTCACCATTTCCTAGGGAGGCCCAGCCCCTCCCTAGCAGATACCTGTCTTTCAAACCAAGACACTGGAATTGTGCATGAAAAGCTGAAGGAAGTTCTGAACTTCTTTTGACTTTTAGCAGGACCAGAATCTCCAGCAAAATTAGCCTACTCTTCTAAATACTCATTGAAATTATAATAGAAATACACCCCAGGCATAGATACACTTTTCCCTTCTGTATTTCACATATTTAAAAAAAAATATTTCCCCTCTTGTTTTCATTTCCTAAGTTTTATTTCAGAGGAACTGGGCTGATGAGCTGAATGTTGCTGGGGAAGGAGCACCTTTAAATTTTATGCACCAATTATGAACGCATCTACGATATGAGGAGAGGAGACAGAGCAGTAGACTGGAAGAGCAGAACTGTTTTTGGATCAATAGACGAGCTGACATTGAGGCTGGAGGACTGATAGAAGCAGTGGAAAGGATGGACATATTTGGCAGATTTCTGAAGACATTCAATAGCGACACCGAGATGGAGCTGATAAATCAATAGCTCTTTGGGCAGATTAGATTGATATTTTAAATGTATATGGAACTGTCCTAGCCAGGAAGACTGAACAACCACTGAAGGAATAGATAAGCAGAAAAACGTTAATTCATATTTCTGTATCATTTTTTGAGTGTGTGTTTTAAGGGAACTGTGTGGAGGACCAAGCTGTTTTCTGCAGCTGGAAGCTTGGATCAGATGTAAGCTTGAATTGTGCTGGTACTACAGAATTCCTCAGGATGGTGTGGGTTAAATTGAAGTTAAGTAATGGATTATTGTTGCAGAGAAAAAGCATTTGACACAGGGGTTTATCAGTTAAGAGCAGGACAGGACTGGGGCAGTGGTAGAGCACTTCCCAACGTTTATGAGAAGCTGGGAGTGGAAGTTGGCCCTGTCCCACCATGAGTATTTTCTTTGTGTGAGCATTTTCAGGAGCATGAAGATGTGAAGAAAAATCTTTATGGCAAATTTTCAACCTGCCATCAACAAGACTTAGAATCCAAATGACGCCTCACTGAACACAAGGAGTTTTGTCAATGGAAGCAAAACTTTTACAGAAGCAAAACTTTTACAGCAGCAAAGCCTTTGTGTTCATTTTGACCAATCTGGCTGCTTCCTCATGCTACCAATTATATCAGCTGTCATAAATTAGACACTAACAGTTATGAGGGGCTTTTAGCCATATTGGAATTCCTGGGATTGTTAGCAACTTTTGGTGTGTGCTGATCAGTGTTCTTCTCTCTCATTATGTCTCTCCATCTTCCCCAAAATCCTGCTAGAAGTTGAACTTGAAAGGTTTTGTGGTTTTTGTTTGTTTGTTTGGGTTGTTGTTGTTGGGGTTTTCTTGGGTGTGTGGGTTGCTTGTTTGGTTTTTGTTTTTGTTGTTGTTTTGGGTTTTTTTGTGAGTTNTGTTTTTGTTGTTGTTGTTGTTTTGGGGGTTTTTTGTGAGTTTTTTGTGTTGTGGTTTTTTTGTTTGTTTGTTTGTTTGTTTTTGCTAGTGCCACTGTTGTGTTCACCAGATGTTGTGAAGCTAAATTAAAGAAGGGCTTGTGCTAATGGAATTTCCTAGAAGTTTACAAGTGAATTACTGTGCTTGAGAAACTTAGGCTATTTAATATATATTTCCATAGAGGCATGAGGGGAGGACTGTGCTGAATAAAGGAAATGTATAATCCTGAGGGGGGGAAGGATGTCCTTGGTTTGCCTTCCCTTATTTTGAACTTGATGGAAGCTAGATCAGCCTAAAGATAGACCAGCCATTCATCTGTCCAGGTTGTATTAACCCAAGGAGTTTGTCTGGTAGCCTTTTCCCTTCCAAGACTCACTGGACTGGACTTGCCTACTCATCAAGGATCTCTAACATGATAAATACTTTTAGAATAATTTCATTTAAAGGAAAAAAAAAAAAGGTTGCTAAGAGGAAACAAATCCTGTGACAACTAGGTTAGAGGGATCTTGTCTTTAACTGCAAATATCACTTTATTATATTTGCATGTAAATAGGAGCCAGATGAAGAGAACACTTCAAAGTCATTTGCTTTCTGGAAAAATAGAATAGATCAGCAGGGCTTGGAGGGCTCCTAACTTGAGATGTATTACATTCAGGGTGGATAAAACTGATCTTTGCAAGTTTATATCCTCTAAAAGTTACCTTGAGAGAGGGCTGGCTCTCTGCAAGGCCTCTTGCTGAGCACTGTTAAATTGTGGTGTTATTAAAAGGAACAGGGAAACGAGACCTGGCAACTGTGTAGGGCCACAAAAGCTGCTTACAGGACTGACAGAATGGATTTATTTACTTCAGAAATCAAGTAAAGAATGAGTTAGTTAAGAAATGAGTTAGTTCAGAAAACCTTTTTTTTAAATTCTTCACCAGGTATTTGTGGTTGGACACTCAATCTTCCTCCTCTCGAGCACAAATACTTGTTTGTATTTATGCATTTCATGATTGTTCAAATCCTGATCATCTACTGCAGTGAGGGAGGGATTAGGAGCAGTAGATTTCCTGGCTGAGCTGCTCTCCAGGCCCCCCAGGAATGGCAAGGCCAGGCTGTGCTGGCTCTGGTGGGGCTGGGCTGACTGAAGGTCTGTCCTGGGCTCCCACAGGTCTGGCTGGAGGCTCAGATGGGCTCACCTGTAAATCAGGGGGCTCCCAGTGCTGTGTCCTGTCTTTTGGGCTGCCAGTGTCTCAAGCCATGGAACATCACTGGGACAGCTCATACCCAAACCAAAAGGCTCTGGCAGGAATTGTCTGACCAGAATGTTTCCGAGGCAGAGTTTTGGTGTGTTGCTGTCTTTCTGGTGACCCTGTCACTCTCTAGTGTGAAATATGAGCTATAAAGTGACTTCAGTCCTCCTGAAAACTCCAAAAAGTGTCAAAAAGGCAGTGGCAAATATGTACGCAGTACAAAGCTATCTTGGAACCAGATCTACTCAAATTAAGTTTGGTTTTTTTTCTTTTTTTTAAAGTATGATTTCACTAAACATAAGAAGTAAGCCTGGACCCAAACCACTCAAACACCTTAACCAAAACATTTAGCATCCTTCCAGGGCAGAGATAAAGTCAAGAGAATGTTTTAAATGTGCGCTGAATCACAATTTGTTTGGATTTCATTTAGCTTAAGCCAGCCATTAAATTTTCTTGAGATTGATTTTGAAATTATTTCAGTATGTCAATAATTATCCAATTTTATGCAAGTTTCATTTGAATTTAACTTTTTCTTTTTTTTTTCCCTGTGTATGTGTCCATAGTATGCATACATTCATGCTTTGTATTTGGTGCCCATGACTGCATAGGTTTGTGACCTGAAATTAAGAAGACCTGGGTGTTGTTCTTGTTTGCCCTCCCACTGTGTGGCTTTGCAAATGTTTTTGCCTTCTGCATCCCCTCCTGCACTTCCCTCTGGCATGTGGATGCCACAGCTTTAGGGGGAAAAATCACTTTCCTTTTCATGTACAGTTTTATGGTGTGCACCATGGAGGTGGTGACTTTTGGCACCACCAAAACCCAGGGGAGGTGAATAATCTGAGGGAGTGTTAAAGTGCAGACTCATGCTAACGCTTAGCAAACGTAATTCTATTTGTAAGCACTGGGGTTTCAATAACTTCTGTATGGTTTGAGCTGACATCTAAGCCTAGGCAGACTGCAGGCACATTTGGGAGCATTCCCTGAGCCGATTGAACACCAAAAGCCAAACTTTTATTTGCTGAAGTTGAATGGCCACGAACTGTTCCCCAGGTTTCCTGGCCCTGATGTTGCACCCTGCTGGGTCCCCTGGTCCCCCCCTCGGTTCTGCTGAGCCCAGCAGGGCTGGTTGTCCATCACCCCCACAGTGCCAGGCTGCTGATGTCACCAGGCAATGCAAGGGGTGCATTTGTCAAAATTCCATGCAAATCCCTGTCGGCTGCAGAGTGGAGCTTCCTGCCCTGCAGTTTGCCAGGTTGTCAACTGTGGGGAAGCAGCAGAGGTGTTCCAAATGGATTCACACTAAAAGGAAGTGGCAGACTCTGTGTTTGGCACCTCGTGCTGGATGTTCCCTCGCAGGGCAAGGGATGTCCCTTGGACAGGAAGGGTGAGCTGCCTTTGGGCCATGATGGCTTTGATTAAAATTGGCATTTCGGGATCCCCTGCTGGCCCCAAGGCAGCTTGGTGAGATGTGGCTGTGACAGTGTCAGTGCAGAAGCCTGTCAGCCCATTTCCAGCCTGTTTTAGTGGCAATGCAAGCCTTGCCAAAAGCAGCACTTACAGTAAAATACCCTCTTGTCCTGGAACATTTGCATTAATTAAACAAAAATAGATCAAGCTAAATCAAAGGTTTTCCACTGTTGATGAGATCACAATTTATGTGGCAGATATCTTCTGTCTGTTTACAGAAAATGGGGGCTTCTGGCTAATCCCACACTGAGGAACTGCAGCCACAGGCTGTGCTGTGCTGGAGCCCTCAAAACCAGACTGAACTCTCTCAGGATGGCATTGCCCCACACCACCACATCCCCTCCCTTCCTGCTTCCCTCTAGGCAGGGGTGAAGCAGGTTTAACTGCAAAGTTGGGTCTCATTGGAAAGGGACAGTGAATATCTAATAACAGGGTGATTTACCAGAGCAGTTCTGAACAGCTGAAAGCAGATTTGTGCCAGCATGTTGATGAGTTGCTGGAGAGTTGCAGAAGCTTGTATTTCTGGTGGGCCCTGGCCAGGTGAGCTCGACTGGATGATAACATTCCTGCTGAGTTTTACATCTTTACTCCTTCTCTTCATTACTCCCATTTTCTCTCCAAGAAAATCTGCAAGTGCCAGGAATTTGTGTCTTGGCCCATTTGAAATTTCTAGCACTTGAGATGAATTATCTAAGAAATTCAGACTAAGGAGGGCAGAGAACATAGACACACAGAGATGAGAGAGGGAAAGGGTACTTGGCAGTTTTGATTCTGTTTGTGGGGCCCAGGTTCCATGAAAACAAAGATAAACCTAAAAGTAGAGGGCAATTAGAGATATCAGCCAAATGAAAGCTACAGAGAGCACTGCAGACCCTTTAGAGCCCTCAGATAAGTTCCTCAGTGTATGGAAGTACTGGGGTGGAAATGGCAGGCACAGCTGGTAGTTCACTGCAAGTTATTATTTGCACAGATTGGAGCCCATTGTTGGAAAAGAGAGGATTTTGGAAGTCAAATAAATGGTAGAATCTTCAGGGAAAACAGGGAAAGACCACTGGGCTTAGGGTAATTCTAGTCAAGAGTGAGGACTGAAAGAGGAGGTGGAAATGCAGGTCAGCTCCCAGGTGTAGAGAGAGGCCTGCGATCCCTCACACATGGAGTGATTATTTATAGCCTACATTGATCTCAGAAGTTTCCTTCCTTGTTTGAGCTGCTCAGACTGTGGAGCTGGCTGAGTGAAGCCTTGTGAAGCTCTTTCTGTGCAAATCAGTTGGAACCAGCCTCAGACCAAATCAAAGCTTTTACAGCAATTTTCATACTCCAAGGGCTAAAGAATCATCTGATAGAAAACATGGAAGTTTTTAGTCTTTGGTGACACTTAGATCAGCACCTAAATCCATTTTGAAACACAAGTACCCTGCTCAGGGAGAACAGACATGTCCCATGCAGCTGGAACACAGCCAAAGATGCACAGAAACCTTGAGATTTTGGGTACAGCAAGGAGTGGGAATGCAAAACTGCAGCTTCTGTTAGACTGTCCCTTTTTCTGACCCAGAGATGGGGCAGCTGAGAGATGTTTTAAAAACTTTTATTCCATTTTCAGTCTCATGTGAAGGGTGAGACAGTACAGATGTGACAATTCAGGTCATCACAATGGGAAGCCAACTATTTCCTAATTACAATCCATTATAAGCATTTCTTGGCCCATCAGCTTTTGCCACCCAATGCTGTTCATGCCCTAAAGCCAATCATCTAAAATCACCCCTCATGGGTCCTACTACAATGCACCTTCCATAGTTCTGTTTCTCCAGAGTATCTGGTCTGTTTGCAAGGCTGTTATTTGGAGCTTGTTCCCAGTTCCATTTCTCTTTCAGCAGTGTCTGTCCCATTCCATGGCCTTTCTAACTCAGCATATTTTCTCTCAGAGTTTGCATACAGATGCACAAGACTGTGTGAGCCTCCTGCCAGGCTTTGAGAATTCTCTGCAAACCCATTTCCCACANTCTACACTGACCCAATCCCTCTAAATCTACTTGGTGCCACCATCACAGCAGAAGATGGAGACGAAGAAGAAGGAGAAGACCCCAGGGCACTGCCCAGAATCCTCCATCTTGTCTCCAGTCACCCCTATTCTAGAACCCCAAATGTGAAAATAATACTACTTTTTACCACCCTTGGAGGCTTGCAAATCCTCTCTTAAGTTTGACAATCTTTCCCATGGACTGTAGTCAAGGCCCTTGCCTGTCTGGGCTCTGTGCCAGGGTCTGCAACCCCCCTGTACAAACCTCAGATCCCCCTGTTCAGGTTTCCAACCCCCCTGTACAGGTTTCTGTCTGTCCAAGGTATCCAAAGGAATGCCCTGGACTCCCACAGGCTTCAACCCCACAGCAGGGATGGCTCCCTGGGTGGGGTGGCAGGCTGGGGCTCAGCTCTGCACTGCAGCTGGGTGATCCCCTGCAGCAGGGCCCTTTGAGCATCGTCCCTCCTGCTGGGCAGGACCTCTGTTCCCCTCCCTGGCTCAGCTGCTCAGCAGATCGAGGCTCAGCTGCCTCTGGCATGTGGGGTGGGAGAGCAGGAAAAGCATTGTAGCACAGCTCTGAGAATCCATGGGATGGTGGTACCTCTGTGCACAGCCATGGTCTCCAGATGTCACAGGCAGCTTTGAAAATCCCAGCCTCTGTGATGCTAGAAATGCAAATAATAAAATAGTTTTCATTCAAGTCTTCCTCCCCACCCTCCATTTGCCCCTTTAGCCACCCCATGCTTGATGTGCTGAAATCTTGGGTCAAGCTGTTTGCAGCAGATTGTCATTTTGTGTTCAGGCCTGATGTGATGGGATCCCTGATTCCCAGTGGTGTCACCAGGGAGAGGAAATAATTACAGAGGAAATAATTACTGTGCTTTCTGATACCATGGCTTTGATTTTGGATCTTAGTTAACTTGTTCTTTGTCTTTCTCATCAATACTGTTAACATTTCAGAATAACAATCTATCTCTCAGCTGCTGGGAAGAATTTGGATAAGTAAGAAAACGAAGGTCTGAAAGTTGAAACAAATTTTTGTGCAGCGAACTTCTTTAACCTTTGAAAAGAGAGTCGTAACTTTTCTGAAAATTATTTTCCATTTTTACTCAGTTCACTTCCTGGTTATGCCTGGGAACAAGAAGCAGGAAGCACCATAAATCTTGCAAAAAAAAAAAAAA
>VWYO01024943.1:234104-288007 GCA_013400275.1 Rhadina sibilatrix
CTAATGGGTTTTCAAATTCATTCCCTCCTCATCCAGCGGTGGCACAAGGCTCTGTGATGGGCACCGTGGGGGTGGCAGGGTGGCAGGGAACACGATGCTCAGGTACAGGTGGTGTCCCCAGGAAGGGTGGTAGGGTGTGAGTGTTCTCTGAGGCGTGGGGTCCGTCTTAGTCCGGGAGAAACGGGGTGTTTGATGAGGGCAGGACAGCCCCCGGCTGACAAAGGGCTCTGCTGCCTGTCACACCTTGACTTGTTGAGCGTGAGCACAGCCGGGGGATCACAAAGCTGTCATCACAAAGCATTAGCATGAGAAAAGGAGCGCTCCTCTGTTTTGGCATGTCACAGCCCGGTGACAGGGAGCACAAATACAGTCAGGCACACGGAACAGTGCAAGTCACTGTCGGCTTTGACAATGTTGGGCACCAAGGCTGTCACTCCTTTGACACAGCCCCTCCTTCCCCCTACCCACGCTGCCATTCGCAACAGCAGCTCGCCCACCGCTTTTATGTCTGCACAATGTGTCAATAATTACTTGTCAGGCCTCTGCTTATAGACCTGGGATGGTGAATAAACGCTTATTATGCCTGAAAAATGTTGCAAGCTTTACCATAAATCTTGCGTTACAAATGCACACAATAGGGGCTATTGGCACGGAGGCAAACACTCACATTAACATGTAAAGTCATGCTGCCCAGAATGGAGTTTGACAAACTAACTTGCAAGCAAAAGGAGTTTGTTGACCTTTTCTTCGGCTTCCTGGCAACCAGACTGGGCTTGTGTGTGTTAAAAATCCAGATGAAGAGATGAGAAGAGATATAAACATCTTCCTGTTGGGGCTGCTGGAGTGAGGATGCTCTCCATCTGAGAGCACTTCGGAGAGGGTGTTCCCAGATAACATCCCTCAGACAGACAGCTAAGCAAGAGTGCAAAAGCTAAAGTTGCCTAAGATCTGATTTCAGCAGCCCATCGGGTTCTCCCTGTGCCTGCTGACCCGGTGGGAGCCCTGGCTGAAAACATTATTTTGACCTGGCAGCTGTTCATGACTTGCCCCTGCAAACTGCACCTCCCCAGCTGCTTCACCTCTTTGAGTTTCAGGTTGCTGCTCGCAGTGGGTTGGAAATTTGGCTTTGATGTGCTGGAATGAATGGCAGAGAAGGTGCTTATGTCAAAGGTGCAGGTGTCACGCACAGAGCTTGGGATAAGGATGTTTAAAAGGAACTTTACAGAAGTAATAATTAGGGCTTGCATTTAGATACCTGACTGAAGTCTCAGAACCAACATTTTTATAAGGACAGAGGGATTCATCCTCTCAGTGCCTTTAGGAGGGAGAGGTGAACTTCTCAGCATGTTTCTACCTGTAGGTAGTCTGAACTACTCCCTGCAACTTTTCCTTGTTTTCCACTGATTTGATTTTATTTTTATGGTTTCTAATTTTTTTCTTTATCTACTTCATCTTTGAAAAGTTATTGGTTAGTTTATGCCTATTTCTTCCTGCAGTAGGTGATTGAAGTTATCCCAAACTTGTTTAACTTTTTCATATTTTGAGTATTCTTCCTCTCACAGTTTCTTTTTCGCATCCTTTAATATCTACTTTACTTACATGTTTATTTAGTTTTGCAATGAGACTTCAGTTTCACTTCCATTTCATTAACCATTTGTCCATAACCTTTCAGTCTTAGACTTCCTATCTGGATCTAATGATTCAAATGCTAGAAAAAAACCAAATATTTTTAAAGAACTGCTGCTTCAACCACATTGTTATTAAAAAAATAGCAACACATTTCTTTTGGCTATAGCCCTTACAACAGACATCTTCTTTTAAGAAAACAGGAATTTGTTTTGCTTTTAATAAAACCTGAAGTGTGGAATCTACTTGTCCTAAGCCCTTTAAGCAACCCCAAACCTCTCTGGCAGACAGAGTTAGCACTGTGTATGTAACCCAGTGATGTACATGCCTGTCGTGGTGCACAGATGAAGGTGTAAAACCCCCTGTAGCAACTGCAATAAAAATCACACAAGGGTTTAAATGCACATTGTGTTTCTGTAGAACTTGCAGCTTACTTTGTAAGGTGTCTTGGTTTGGACAGACAGGTATCTGACAGGGAAAGCTGGAGTTTCCCTTGGAATGGGGAATGTAAACCCCTCACCCCCGCCAAATTATAATTTTGCAATTAAGAGCTTTCAGGCAAAGATTTGGGAATAGGAACAACAGTTCTTTACTAGGAATATTAACAATACAAATGTAGTAGAAAAACAAAACCACCCAACCAAACCAGTAAACAAACAAACAACAATTTTGGAGAACCCTGACAGAGTCAGAGCTACAACCTGACACCCTGTTGGTCAGGGTGTTGGAAGCAGTCCCAAAGTGAGTCCTCCTGGAGTGGCAGATGTGGTTCTGGTGGAGTAGAGATGATCCTGTAGAACAAGGGTCCAGTGATGGTGAGAAGGGGTCCAGTCTTCCTCCAGGAATCAGGTGAAGCTGGATCCTTGTGTTCCTGTGTCTCAGTTTTATCCAGGTGGGAATGGTTGGCTCCCCCCACTGGGTGGAGCATCTCACAATGGGATGATGGAATGTGGATGTTCTGCTTTGGGGATGTGCTGCTTTTAGGGGTGTCTTAATGGTCCATCAGCAGAAAATATTCCCATGGAGGGAGGACAAGTGGTGACAGAGATCAGAAACACTGCCCCACCTGGTTTGAACAGCTGGCCCATTATCAGAAGGCACCCGCCCCTCTCCCCCCAGAGTTACAAGAGATAAAGAAGAACATCTCCCCAGCTGCTTTTAACAAATGAAATAGAATACACACCCCTGGCACCACAACCCAAGACACAAGGTCAGTGTGATATTGAGATAATCCCTGGAAGGAACACCTTGCCTGGATTTATTCCATCTGACTCGAGTTTTGTTTCCACAGCAGTTTAAGCCAGTCTTGGTCTGTCTTGCTGATGCACTCACAGCTCTGGGCACTCTCCTCCCTTGCAGCAGCTCAGGCTCGGGGAGGTGCTTCAGGAGCTAAGCTGGCAGCAAACAAAGCAAACAAATTGCCTCGTTTAGTGTGATTAATTTTCTTTTTGGTGTTGCTCCCCTCATTGGTTCACTGCAAATTCGGTCAAGAATGAGGGAAGGGTCATAAAAACGTCATGGGGAGGGAGGAGAGTTTTAGCTTTTGCACAACCACACCTTTAGGCTCTAAATAATTCACCTGAATTAGAACCCTAATTATCCTTGTCCTTCTCCTTTTAGTCAGTAAAGTAAAAAAGCCACCAGGAGAAGGCTTCTCAGGTCCAGATTGCAGATTTCCCTGCAATCTCTCTACAGACAGTCCTTCACTCTGCTGCCATTTAACATCATGAATATTCATCACTGGTATCTTAAACAGACCATGCCTACTTGGTTTTAAGTATGCTGGTCTCAGTCTGGGCCAAAGGCACTGATTGCAAATGATTTATCAGTGTAAATGAGATTGCTTGATTGCTCTGTTGCTGTTTAGCAATGAACTGGGAAACTCACCTCTTCCTACTTGTAAAGAAAAGAGAAATTTCTGTTTGATGAACTGGGAAACTCACCTCTTCCTACAAATTTTTGGTTTGGATTCTGCTCCCACTGTCTTGTGAGAGCATCTAAAGTCTCAGAAACGTCCTGGGGCCATGCTGAGCTGATTTAAATTCTACCCAGAGCCCCAAGCCCGATGTCTTCTAATGGCTGGGTTTCTCTTACACCCCGGGGCTAAAGGACAGGGGGAGGTGTAACCAGACCAGTGCAGAGCACTGATAAAATGAGTTTATAGAGGGAAGTACTTGAGCTGGAACTCCTAGTATTTCCTCTTCCATACCTTTTCAGTGCTCCCCTCTTCCAGAAGAAGGTTTAAAAAGCTGAATTCACAAATAAATTTTTCTTTCTGAGCCTTGCAGAATCTAACAAATGTGACGGTTCTCTCTCTGTAACTCAGAGAAGTTGTCTGGGTTCGAGAGCCCAGCAAGCCCCTTCTTGCTACAGAAAGAACAGACTTAGAAAATCTGTTCAATTTTCCAGGAAGAAAGTCCTCCTAAAATACTGATACAGAAAACTGTGCACGCTTACTACTGTAATGTTTAAGGCTTCTTTTTCCTTTAATCCAATGCACAGGTGTCACTTCAGTCTTCAAATCAGTGGATGAGCTATACAAATTACTAAATCCAGCTGTGATATCTCATAACCTTGTCTTTTGAGTATTAGGATGTCTTTGTTCAATGTATCTACATGAGCATTGGGCACTTCTCCTCTTCTCTGTGTTAGGAAAAGTTTTATTCTGTTTCTCTGCATTCCCATAAGCCTCTGGTTGTTTTTGTCACCACTGTGTCCAGTCTCAGACTTCATGGCAACCTGAAAAAAGCTGAACAGCTGAATTCATTGTTCAGAGCTGGATATTGCATCCTTTCCCTCCATCACAGAGGAGCATTGAAGCAGTTCAGCTGAGTTTTGCTTTCAACATTAAGGACAGAGAGAGAAACAGGGTTTGATTTAACTCTAATTGCAGGAGAAACTTTTAGAAGCAGAACGTAATGAGGAACACTGGCAATTGGCCTGAAAGATAAAACCAAGCCCTTCTCTAAAATAAATAAATAAGCACAGAGATTTTTCTCAAATACATGTGGGCAGGAATTTAGTATCACAAGCAGAAGTTTCCAACTGAATGGCCTCCAACTCTTGGGCTCTGCAAATGTTATATCCCTGCCAGAGGTATTATGATGTTGACAATTTAAACTGAAAAGCTTTCATTCCCTACCTTTTTTCCATGTGGCTACTTCCAAAGTTCATCTGGTACCATTAGGGAAATTAAAAGAAACAAAGAGCCAGTCACTTTGTTTTTTGTTTTTATGTTTGGGTGGGTTGTTTTTTGTTTTTTTTTTTAATTCTGCATTTTCTGACTTTTGAGTTGATTGCAGGTTTGTTTCAGGGCTGTGTTTTGTAACAGAAAACCTATGGTTAGAGTTCTGCAAACAGAGCCAGTGCTACACTACTGACATCTGCTAGCAGATCCACGATGGGCAGAGATGGGCTGGTTTGTGATTTTTGGCCAGTTCAGCTATTCCAACAAGAGCCACTGGTGTAAGAGCAGTTGTACTGACAAAACTCCCAGATTGTAATTTTGTCACTGCTTCTATGACATGACCTTTCCCACTCAAAATAAACATAGTACAGAAAGCTAAATAGTTGCCTAATAGCCACTGTCTCCTGTGCAGGCTCCGGAGATTTTCCTGTGAATCTGTGGCTGGAAAACAGGCACGGGACTGGTGCTTGAAGTCTCTGTGTTTAGTGACGTGTTTTGTTTATGGCCCCATTAAAAGTCTTTTAAACTATTAAATTCCAGCTGAATCTTGGTGTTTTCTTTGCAAACAAGCCTCCTGAGATCCCCTGCTATGCAGTTTGCAAGGGTCTCTGGGGGAACCCAGGGGCTAATCCTCTTCTTTGCTTAACCTCAAAGATTATCAAAAGAGGGGCAGCGGAAAGGAAAATCTGTCCCTGGAGTTAATCTGATCTAAGGCCTATCTGCAGCTCTTCAGAAAAATGCTCTGATGGTTTTGGTGTTAAAAATCTGCATTTAAAATAGAACTTAAACATTTAGTCATTTGTCTTGGCCTGGCTTCTGTTTTTTAAAATCTCTGTAATGTATATTTTTAAAGAATTTATTTCTCATCTTTTTCTTCAAAATTACAGCTACTGAAGTAAAGGTTTTTATGTTCAATTAAGAGGTTTTTTTTCTAGGTCATCTTAGCATAGCTATAAATTGTTACCTGGTCACTAGGCCTGACTGTCCAGATGTGAGGCTGACATTCCTTAAAGGAAGAGACAAGATGGAGCAGAAGAAAGCCCATTGATAGCACCTCAGTAACAATATTTATCTCTGCAGAGACAGACACTTCATTTTTGAAACGCTGAAGTGAAATTTTTCATTCAGATATTGAATGGTGTGGAAGAATTTTTTCCTTGAAATCTCTTAGTAGCTGTTGGAGACTCCCACTCCTCAAAGACAGGAGGAGATGGTTTGGTTGAGGAGGTGATTTGAGGGATTATCTGATGGTTGTCACGTGTCTGGTTTCACCCACCCCAGATTTCTGATTTGCAGTGGTTTGTTCATCTCTGTTGCCACCCCAGCTTTAGGACAGTCTGCCCATTTTGCTTTGTCAGAGCCATTGCTAGAGTGGAGCTCCTGTGTACCACCACGGGGAGGGGTTTGGTTGAGATAATTTGGAAGGTGCCCATGGATGACAGTGATCTCACACCAAAGGGTTCAACTGCCTCCCTGCAAGTTCAGGAAATTCTTCAGGATGTGAAGGTCAGGCATCCATTGCACAGACCAAAGGACTCCGAGCTTGGCCTTGTGTGCCCCCAGGAACTGGTCAGGGGTTTCTGTGGGAATTGAAGCAGATGATGAATTACAAGATGCAGAGGAAAAAACCCCTCTGCTGATTTTTCATAAGCATTGCCATGAGTCAGCTGCACATGATGGTGTCCTTCAAGGTTACATCTGCAGGAGAGGACAGCAAGGAGAGCTAGGCTGAGCACGAGAGCACACTTTCAGCAAATTCCCTGCCCTTATCTTGGATTGTTTATGGCTCCTCTGGGAGGATTATGACCTTCCATCTCCTTTCCATGGAGGGTGGATTTTGTTTTGAAAACATCTTTTTCCTTCAGAAGTGTCACAGTCAGTTGGAGTCAATTTTATAAACCTTACTTCTCAAAGTGCAGTACCAGCAGACTTTTGTTTTTCACTTACAATGGTGACAAATCCAATAACTATGGAGTGCATTAACCTCTCTGCTGCTGCAGTCTTCTGTATTTTGATGTTTGTTTTCTGAATTTATTTGTCTGAATTGGGTCTAACCACTGAGAAACTGAAAACCTCATATTTAAGTGCAGACTTCTATAAATTACTGTTTTCCAGGCCCTTGTACTGACATACCATTGCTTCAGGGCAAATGTATGTGTGGTTACTCCAGATTATAGTTCTGTCCTTCTAATTGTTGAGGGTAAAGTATATAGTTTTAACTGGTTTGTGTGTACCAAACCCAGTTCCTATGATTTCTATTAGGAGTGGAAGCTATATTTTCTTTTGGAGAAAGTTATCTGTTGCTCTCCCTGAAAAAAAACAACCATAAAATCTTTCCATCAGAATCCTTTAGCCTCAGACTCTTCTCATGCTGAACTTCCAGCACCTCTCTTTCAAGAATGGTCCTTAATTTTTGCTACAGCTTCCTATACGTTCTGATGCTGAAATTTGAAATGAGACACAGAAGCATCTTGCTATAACATAGTTTCTTTCTTTCTTGGAAAACCAGTTCAGTGGGTTAGGAGGTAAAAAAAAATAGATGTAATAGGTCCCAGTTTTAGTGGGGCTTTTGACAGGTTATGCTGTAAGTGAGGGAGGGAAATCTGGTCAAGGTTGAGTGGCTGGAAAATAAGTAGGTGGTTGGTGGCAGGGGATGGGGACAGATGTTAAATTAATGATTAAAAAAAGGTGTAGTGCCAGGCTTGGAGGGCCTATCAAAAGAGCAGCTTTGTAGCTGACTGCACTTGGTCACATGTGGTCCACACCTTTTTTGGGTTTTTTTGGATAGTGGTATCTGGGGTTGTATGTTTTGAAGAGGATGTGTGAGATTTGCAAAGAGTGGGGATGGGAAGAATTGCAAACGTCCTTTAGCATGACACTGGAATTCTAAACTTTCTGATAAATAGAAGGAATCTTTAGAAGTAAGACATTGTACTGGGTCTAGCTGTGATGGAGCTCAGGAGTTGGTTGTTTTTGCTCTAGGTAAGAAGTTCTTATAAAAAGAACATTGACATTTTTCTCCATGTCAGAGGGAATAAGTAAAAAAAAAAAAAAAAAAGAATTCAATTACTGCAAAGTTGCAAGTTGATTTGTGTAAGATACTAGGAAAATTAAATGATGAAAGTTGTGAAGCATCTGAAAGATGTATCCAAGGAGGCTTCAAATTTCCTTTACTGTACATTTTTAGCAACAAATTAGATTGAAATCAATCAGGAGTGTTCCTGAAATATTTATCCAACTGTTGTGCAAGGGGAAGAACTTGCTGACCTTTCCAGTCTTCCTTTTCTATGATAATCTGTCTCAAAAACGGATTTCTTCTATTTTGCTTACAAGAACTAAAGAAAAACAGCTTCTAAAATCCTCATGTGCGCAGAGCTGGTTTTGTGACTGTTTCCCACTTTGTATTTCTTCTCTTCCATGATTTATTTGGTTTTTTTTTTCCTCACACTTGTGGATGTGTGTTGACTTTACGACTGGCTGGAAGGAGAATGGTGGCTTCCTATACTGAAAATATTGAGATTTCTAGAACAAGTCAATCCGCATATAAAGAAAGAAAACAATGTCTATTTTTTTCCAAACAATCTCCATAAAACCGGGGTAAGGCCAAAATAAAATATTCCTTTTTGATATGCTTGGCATGTTTTGGTGCCTCTCCGAAACAACACACGGGGACACAGATGTGGGATTAAGAGGGGGGAGGAAACACTGCCGCTGTGACTAGAAGGGGACGCCCACACTGTTGATTTTTTGAGCAAACACAACAAAGCTGCTGGTTAATGCAGTGCTGATGTGTGTGTTTGGATGGCAGCCCCGAGTGTGAGAGTGGGGTTTGAGCAGGCAGTTGGCGTGGAGCAGCCCAGGAACCGCTGCTGCTCTCCCTGCCAGTGCCCATCCTTTTGATGTGGCTGCCACATGTGCACAGCCTCGCCAGCGCCGAACTAGGCAGACTTCTCATTAGGAAGAAAATGGTCAAACCACTGCTTTTGCAGGCTTCCAAGAGCCTGTCCTGCCCTCTCCACCCCGCCCCCAGTAGGGTTGTTTGCAGGGAGGAAAACTTTCTGGACAGAGATGTGGTTCCTTGCTTGTGTGAATTACTAGAGCTGGACAGACAGAGAATTTGCTGCCTGGATGATAGCAAGGCCAGGACCTCTTTTGACTCCAGTGATAGTTTTTGGGTGCTCATTTTCTGGTGTGATGGACAGGTGTCTTGATTAGCACTGTCAGCCCTCAGGTACAGCTACAGAGATGACAGCAGGAAGAGAAAATAAATCAGTTAATGAAGTTGTGTGAGTCATTGCTGGGTATCCATGTTAGAATAAGGCTTTTTCACCCTCCTGGCAGGATACATGACCTCATATGCCCACAGGAGACTCTGTGTTGGATTTGTTCCATTTTGTGTAATTTTGAAATTCATGAAGTTCATTGGAAGGATTAATTATGTATAAGGCATGTGTCTGCATGTTCTTTTCATCTGTGAATGTTACCCTGTGTGCAGTTATTAGGGGTCTGATTGGACTCAACATTTTGACAAGAATTCAGTGACAAAAGGGGCCCATTAGTCTTTGAAGTCATGGGCCAAGGAAGAGGAATGCCAGTAACATCAGTAATGACCTCATTTAACTTGTGACAGAGTACAAGATAATCAGGAAAGGTCATTGTAATATAACTGTGGTTTATTCTATATGCAGCCCAACTCATGTTTCAGCCAGGCTGTGTTGCAATTTTAATGAATGTGAAATCCTGTTATGTTCCCATGCAGGAAGGATGGACAGAACAAGACAACAACTGGAAAGATCCATCCCTCTCTGATACACTTAAAAGTGAATTAGCAAAGAGCTAGGAACAATAGAAGACTTCTTGTCTTCTGTGAGATTTTCTAAAAAAAATTAGTTTTTGACTAAAGAAGCAATCTTGTCACCAGGAGAAAAAAAAAAAAAAGTGGTTTCCATGTTGTCTTTTCATCATAGCTATAAAACACGAAGATTTCTCTTTTCAGTCAAAACTGAAAAGCTTTAGGGGCAAACAGTCTGTTTGAAATTGCCAGGGGAAAACAAAATATAGTCTGCATTAACAGGACATTTCTGTGAACCTCTAATGCAATTATCCAGCTGCTTTATGAGCAGTATGAGTATGCAGTGGTCAGCTTTGGAAATCCATCTCCCCTCTGCACAAGTTACACCTGAAGTAACAAAACTTTTGGGAAAGAAAATAATCAAAACAAAACCATTTCTGTTGTGTCTTTCATACCCTTTCCTTATGTTTCATCCTCTTATGACCCTGTACACTTTAGATTTTAGAACAGATTTTATATAAAAGAAAAAAATACTGCAAACCAGACAATTGTCCTGGTATTTTTGTCCTGGTGGGAGACAAGAATTACTGGAAATATCTTGGAATAAAGCTGCATTCAGAGGAAACCTCTCTTCATGCAGTCCTCTGAGATTTGGGTATTTTACAAAGGGCTTGAGTCAACATCAGACTTTTCTGTTTCTGGTGTGGTTCAGCTTTGTGCACTGACACTGGAGGTAGTTTCCATTAGATGCCCATGGGCTGTCTTTCTCTCTTTTGTTTTGCTTCTGAGCTGTGTCTTTTCAACATTAACTTTTATGGTTTCAGCAGCTTCCACTTGGGGTTTGCAGACACCTCCAGTTAAGATGAATTGTCATCCATATGGACAGACTTCTGTTTCATCAGATTTTTTTGGAATAAAGAATATTTTGTCATCAGCACAAGAAAGGATGATATTTCATTTGTTTAGCCCTTGTTGGGAATGTTTTGAACAGACAAAGCCCGCAAGGGCCTGGTTTCCAAAACCAGCTCTAGATTGTGCCATCAGCTCATTTCCCTCCTGTACAGAACTGGCTTTGTGTTTCTGTTTTAAGATGAAAATCACATCACAGCCGAGACAGACCTTTGGGTGAGGATTCATAGACTGAGGGTAGCCAACCTGCATCTCTGGAGAGCTGGGGCTCCTCAGAGCTGAGACATGTCCCCATTGTGCCTCAGAGCTAAAGTAGCTCTGTAAGAGTCATGCAAACCCTCCCTTCATGCCCAAAGCAGGCCACGTTTAGGAGAGACACTGAAGCAGGAGATGCATATGATGCAAGGGCTTGTTTACACCTTCTGCTCAGCAGACAGAGCTCTTTGCACATCCACATGCTCCCCTGATTTCCTCATGGTGTTTGGAATTACGTCAGGAGCAGCGACAGTAACCACCGAGTGCTCAATGTGCTCGTCACCACTGCCTGAATTTCCACACAGTGGTGACTAAACTTTATGGATCCTGCCTTGGAATGCTTTGGTTGCAGGATAAACCATGGCACGGATTTTTCAAGCTAATTCCTTCTTGCTGATACCTCGCAGTCTTTTCAAGGGTTTTTGGAGAGATGTGTCTCATCCCCGCTCCTGAACTGACGAGCAAGGCTACAAATTTTATTTCCCCAAGTCTGCCTGAGCATCCAAAGAGTTGCCTCTGATTTCACAATAGCTGGACGTTTGAAAACACTCAAGTGTGTAGAAATACTGTGACACCAATTTAAATGTCTGACAGTCAAAGCCTTGCAGTTGTTTTCTTGCAACACGTGTCTCTTACTGGAAGCAGAACAAGCGGGGCGAGTGGAAAACATGCGACTCCCTCCCTTATTTACACCCCCTTCCCACCCCGCCTGGCCAGCACCCTTTCAATATGAAAGTCACCGGAGAACAGCAGCCTATAAATATTCAGAGAAACCCAGGCAGGGCAAAAATGTTGCAAAAACCTTTGACTAACAGTTCACAGCCCCTGTGAGCTGGGACTAACCACCGCTGGCCAGGGACACGGGCTGGACTCAGACAAAGGCTGATTGTAATTTTGTGGTCGGACACGAATGTTTTGCACAGCACTGATTGAGGCCACTTTGAAAACGGGGCCAGGGCTGTAAAATAACCTATTTACTGCAGTGTGCATTGTATTTGAAAACACAATGAAGCCTTGTAGATTCTAGCTGGGCTTGGTAGAGACCTTGCAGCTGAAAAAAAGCTCTTCTGGTACGAGGAGTCTTGTGGGACCTTGCCTGTTTTATTTGTTGCCTGTGGTTGGGTGAGGTGAAGTGAAGCAAACACAGAGCAAGGAACTGGGTGCCTTTAGGTTCTAATTCCAATTTTTCCATTGATTTTTCTCTTCAACCTTTGGCAAGTCATTTAGCCCTTTGGCCCTTTGATTTCTTACACAAAGAAGCAGGATAAGACTGTGCTGCTCAGACAGCATGATGACTAATGAATTAACGTTAATGAATTAGTAATTGTAAAGCCTGCAGACCATGCAAAGCCTCATGTTAGTGGTAAACTTTACAGGAGTCTCGTGAGTCAGCTCAGCACTGTCTGTATATGATAAAGTCACCTCCCACTGATTTACTCTGGGGCCTCAGCTGAACCCAGGGCTGAGCTTGAGGGTTGAACTTGTGACCCACGGCACGAGCAGTGTGGTGACCTCCTGCCTGAGGCAGAGCACCAGGAACTGGGCTCTTGAACGTCAGCAGGTGTTGAAAGCTGCAGATTTGCTCTTTCTGAGCTTCACACAATGCTGTGAGAGAGCCTGAAGTCCCTTCACTTTGTGGGGGTCCCTCAGAGCCTCTCTGTGAGCAGAATTCTTTTCATCTGTGAATGTTACCCTATGTGCAGTTATTAGGAGTCTGATTGGACTCAACATTTTGACAAGAATTCAGTGACAAAAGGGGCCCATTAGTCTTTGAAGTCATGGGCCAAGGAAGAGAGTCAGCAGCACCTGGAGCGAAGTGGGAAGCTTGTTCTCCTCTGTGCTGCAGTCTGGGGGAACTCAGGCACCCCGAGGATAAATCCCCCTTTAGCCAAGGGAGGGGGGAGCAAAGGCTCCTCCTGGGACAGGGGTGTAACCTGCCTGCCCAGGCTCCCTCCAGTGCAACAAGGGTTTGCTTTATCACCTGAAGCTGATCAGCCTTTGAATTTGTTGGTTTTGTGGCTCCCATCCTTTCTGTGATGTCTTGCACAGCAGATCTGGTTACCTGCCTGCCCTGGAAATAGGAGTGATTTGAGATGTTAAAGAGGTGTTGTCTGTAGAGACCCAGCCTCAGCTGAGGGCTGGCTCTCCTCATCACCCTGCTCAGACCTGGCTGCTGCTGAAAGCTGAAAGGCAATTGAGGGCTTCAGGTAGCCATGCATGTAGTAGGCCCCCTGAACCCTTTTTCAGTTTTTTGGGATCTGAGAGAGAACCTAATGAAAATGCTTCCTTTGTTTAAAAAACAAACAAACAAACAAAAAAACCCCTATCTTGACTAAATTCCATAGCAAAGGCAAAAATAGAGGGGGAATAGACAGGTCCTGTAGATAATTCACTACAGCAAATTTGCTTTCAGATGTTACTTTGGATTCTTTCTTACCTGGTTAGGACCTACTGCTACAAATCTACTCTGCATGATCTGCCTCCATATATTTATATGTTGTCTCTGTGACTTCCACGCAGAACAAGCCATGATAGAAATCTTTCATTTAATTAAAATTGATTTTAAAATTCCCTTGATCAATAATGAGTTAAAATTCATCCCGGCAGTGATGGGAACAGCAAACCTTCTGAGAAAAGCTTTCAGGCCAGTGGTTTTGGCTTTAGAGAGTGGGTCTTGCCTGAAATTATCCTTTTCTTGGCTCCAGGCTCCGTGGTGCTTGGCACATTATGGTTTACCCTATAGCCCAGCTTGTCAACCACCCATATGAAAAGCTGAGACATCCAGTCTAAAGGTCTCTTTCTTTTCCTGCCTTTTTCAGGGTAGATGCTTTGAACATCAAACTCTTTGTAGCTCTGTTGTCATCAGTTTGGGTAATGCCTACTGGGCTTCAAAATGAAATTAGAATCTCGTGGAAAATGACCCAATATTTCTTCTTTGATTCCTACACTGCAGCCTATCTGAAGCGTTTGAAGTGCTTGCTCAGATGGCAAAGTGGGCTAAGTTATTAGTAAAGGGATATTTAACAGCTGAGTTTGAAAGATTGCAAAATCCTTCTGCGTTTAAGTCTTATCCCCCTGCAGAAGAAAGACCCAAAGCAAATATGTATAATATAGAAGAACATGGTTTATGTAACCTTGCCTTAGAGAAATTGCAGAGATTAATAAAGACTGGCTTCAAATGACAGTAATACTCTGTTGTTCACACTCCAGGGTTCTTTCTAATTAATTGTCTCAAGCCTTTGTTGAGAGATACTTTACCAAAAGTGCTGTGATTGAGGAAAATTAAGAGGCTAAGGTACTCACTCAGTGCTGCTTCTCTCCTGAGAGTTGCTCATTTATCCCATGCCAGTATTCCCATCTCAGTGGTGAGAACTTTGTTCCTGATCAGGCAACTGGATCCCCCTGCTTGACTTCCCTTGAAGCCACATGGACCTGAAAAACAAATCAACAAATTAACACAGAGGATCTGATAGCTGGATTGGGGCACTTGTTAACTCTGGACTGGCCTTAAGAGTTTAATTCTGGGTAATTAATGTGTAAATAACATCCATTTACACAGTTTCATAGAGAGCTACAAAAAGGGCATGGAACAGGAATTGCAGAAAATCAGTGTCAAACAGGAAGGAGAGGAGATGTCAGCTGTGGTAGAAAGGTCTGGCACGATCTTGGATCAAATGGGGATGTGTCACCATTTTTTTCCCTGGGAGGGAAAACTGGTGTATTATTGCATTATTAATTGGCATTAACTGGTGTATTATTGCATCATTAATTGGCATTAACTGGTGTATTATTGCATTGTTAATTGGCATTAACTGGTGTATTATTGCATTGTTAATTGGCATCCTATGTTGGAGATATTGACAGCTGATCTGCTGTTGTTTGCTGTCCCTTAGGGAAGTACAGAAACCCAAAGATGCCATGAGGAGGAAATCTTTTTGGAAGTAGAAAAACAGGCACCCCACTAAGCATTTCCTAGCACATGGGAAAGGGCAATCAGCACAAGGATCACTCAGTTTAAGTTAACTCTGTAATGTTGAAAACACTGTATAAGATTAGTAAACATTGTGATAGTGGGACTTCCTTTGCCATTAAAAAAAAAAAAATAAAAATTAGGATACCTTCATGTTAGGATGACAGGTAGTAATTTCTTCTTAAGAGGGTTATTCCTTGCAGGAGTGGGACAGTGCCCTGGGGCTGTAGTTGGCTGTGGCTGTACAGCCTGTGACAGACAGGTGACACAAGCTGCAGGGCCCTGGCTGGGTGTGATGCCACGAGCAGGTGGCAGTACCAGGAACAGGATCTTGGTCTCCCAGGTTCCCCTCTCTCACCTCCAGACAGCACTGCTCTGCCTGCAAAAAATTCCTGTGCCCGTTTTTCTTCTTATACCCACATTATCACATTTTTACAGCAAAGTAGCCAAACCGTACTCATTTTACTTCTTGATGAGAAACGCTCCTCACAGCTCTGCTTGGTGATGGAATTAGATGTTTTGTGCTCTCCAACCATGCATGTCGTGACCTGGGACTTGTTTTATTCCTGCTGCAGCTCAGCTTCTCTGAGCATCTTGGATGCATTGCAGGAAAATTCCATGCAGTTCCCCAGGTGAGATTTTGTGGCAATCTGTATTTCAATGTACTTGTGCTTTGAGATGACTGGAACTCTTGCCTTTCCATCTCTCCTCTCTCTCTCTCTTCCCCCTTGGTCTGCTCCCAAATAACTAAAAATTTGCAGGTAATGCATCCTGGCTATTGATTAGTTTTTTCTTGTTCTGCTTGGCACTAGAAATAGGAAGAAATGCCTCTGAAACAACCAGTGGGATGGCACACAAATGGCTTTCTTAATTTTTCCTATTTATGTTGAAAAAAAAAAGAAAATCCAGTAGCAGTCTGTATTTTTGGTTTGCTCAAACAGTTCCTCCTTGGGGGGGGACATATTCTTATGAGAAGAGTGCTGCTGTCAGAAGGACAGGAAAGCATCTACTGTGATTTGATTTTCTTTCTCTTTCCACTCTCCTGCTGTACTATTCCACAGTGGAGCATAAGGCTGTTAGATCCTTGCTAATAAGGTAGTTCCAGTGACTGTGCAAAGAAATGTCAAAATGTTAATACAGTCATCAAGAGCTCCCAGGCTGCCTCAGCTATTTCAATTGATTTCAGAGGGTTCTGATCAGAGGAGCAGCTCCTTCCTTGGAGTTTAAATATGCTTTCTTTTTCCATGAAGGCATTTTGGAGCCTCTGCCTGAAGTCCTAGTTGGGGGAACACTTGCCAAGTCAAACAAGCCCCATTTTCCCTCCTCACCCACGCACCTGCTGTTTGTTTCTCTCTGCTCCAGCCTTGTCATTGTGCCATTCCAGTTGTTGCTCGTTGTCACAAGGGAACTGGATGCAGGAGGCTGAGGTAATTTAAGGGAAATGGAAGACAGACAGATGTAATTGCCCAGCTTTTCATTTGGCCCGGGATGGGTATGGCAATACAAAGGTATTAAAGACATATATATATAAATACATAAAATATATCATATATTTCAGGGTAAAGGATGGCCAGAACCTGAATTTCTGATTGATGTGAGAAGCAGGACCTGATGCCACCTATTCCTGCCACAATGGGAAGCTCAGTCCCACTCCAGACATTTGTTGTGAGTAACCACCACCACCTCCTGGGTGGGAAATTTTGGCCTGTTTACTTTGTCATAATATTATTACCTAATGCAATTCCAAGTTTTCTCAGCAATTTAATTAAAAGATACGTATTTTTTTCTATAATAAGACCAAGAATATGTATAATTTTTGCTAAGGAAAAATATGGGTTATTTCATACATCTAATTTTATTTTGATTGGAGATGAGAATGGACAGTGCTTCCCAGAAGAAAACTTGACCCTGCACACAACTACATTGGAGGCAATTCAGGGGTTATAGTTTGTATTTTCTGATATAATTGTCTGTTGTGTGGAAAAATTAGCTTGCAGAAAGTCTATAAAACTGGCCAGAGAGCATGAGAGAGAGATACTGCATTACTTTCAATCACCAAACTGTTGGTTTAGATGAAAAACAGTTTCTGCTCCAGCCTTTCTGCTAGTGAGCCATGTAGTCATAGTCTGTGGATCTGAAAACAGCACCAAAGCTGTGGCAAATTATTTTATTTGGTGTTTCTGCTGTGGTGCATTTGAAGTGTTGGGAAATGGATTTTAAACCTTACCTGTTTCAAAGGCAGAAATCTTAGATAATGGTTTGGGGGAACTGAGGGAAAGGGAAAACAGCAAAAGCTGCTGCTGCTGTGTCTGATTTTCCAGTGCATCCTTTTCAGTGGATCCCTGGGACACACCTTGAGTTCTGGTGCTCCCTGGAGTTCCCTTGTGGTTTCTTTTTTGTCTTTTCCTCTCAGGACCCTTTTGACCATCTGTGGCTCGTGGAGAATATGAAAGCTCCTTCCTGTGTCCAAGATCAATAGCTTTAAAACCAGAGCACAAGAAGCCACTAATCATCTTTTCCACCAGGCGTGATTAATTTCTGAAGTGCTTCAGCTAGTTCCCTTTGAAGTTCCCTTTCCATTTATTTTTTTTTTTTATTTTATTTTTTTATTTTTTTCAGCAAGTGTCCAAAACTCAGAGGCCCACACCCAGATGTGTCCTGCAAGAGGCTGAGGCTGGCGAGGGCTCCTCTGGAGTCTCTGCTGTTTGGATGTGGGTGGGCCAGAGAGCTTTTTGGAAAGCTCTCCCAGATCCTGGAAATGTGATTTAAAAACCAGTTGAGATGTTTCCCAAAGCACCCTGGCTTCAGTTGGAAAGTGGTGCTGCTTTCCTGTCTGAATCTTGGATTGAGAAAAGAAGGAAAAAATAGGGGGAGGAAAAAACACCCCAAGCAGCCACACTACAAGATTTAATTGAGTGTGTTTCAGCTCCTCTGCCTCACGCCAGCTGAATAAGAAAGTGACTGAGAGAAGCTACATCCCCTATCACCTCCTCTTTATGTGAGTAAATAAGACATTCCAGCAGTGCTGAGGCTGGGCCAGTGGAAAGAAATTTTTTTTTTCATTATTATTGTTATTATATTTTTTTAAAGTGTTATTTTTAAAGTTAAGTCATCCACAAATCCACCTGGTCTCTCTCCCTGCCTCTCCTGCATGCCACAGCAAGCACTGAGGGCTGCTGTTATCACAGCACTGCTGACAGAAGGGGAAATACTGCATGTGATGTGTGGATGTGTTCCCTGGAACACTCTGAGGCTGCACAAGTGCCACGCTGTCATCTTTGCAAGTACCAGGAGATGTTTGTACTGTAAATGGGGGATGTGGCACTGGCTCACCCAGAGATGAGCATGCCAGCTTGTCAGTGTGGGGATGTACACGAGCCTCAGAGCTGCTGCCACTTGTGTTTGGCCAGAGTTTTCTAATTGATCCCTGGCACTCCAAGAGCTGCCCTTGTGTGCAAGCCATGGGTGGCTGAGCTGTGGTTGGTTGTTGCTCAGTTTGCAGGTACAAATAACTCTGTGCACCCACATTTCCTTCCCTGCACAGGCAGGAGTTTGAAAAGGAGTGATATTGCATCTGTGCACCACAGGTGTGTGCTGCTCCTGTAAGGCTGCCACTGAGTGCTAGGTAGGGAAGGCATCCACAACCTGTTGCCAGGAAATCCCTCTTTCAAAACAGGACTTGGCTACTATTTAATTTTAATATACCGGATTTGTTTGTTTTTTTTGTTCATGCATATTCAGTCATAACCACTTCTGGCTGCTACAGGAGCTGGGAGGCTCTGTGAAAAACTCTGTTTTCTTCACTTTTGCAGCACTAGCTAAGGATGGAACTGAAGCCTAATGAGGGAGCTTGTGCTGGCAATGTTTCTCACCCAAATGTGTCGGCCTGTGCATTTCTGGGCATCTGTGCTCAACGTGAAGCACCTGCTCGTGTAAGGTATCTTCTGTAAAGATTGGATGGTGGCCCAGTTGGAAAGGAAGATTTCACACATTTAAGAAAAAAATACCTGTGGAAGGCACAGGGGTGAGCAAAGAGGCTCCTTGTTCTGCAGCAACAGGAAGATCAGGGGTGGGAAGGGAGCCTCCACAGCAGGAACAGAGAATGTAGACAGAAAATTAAAACGCTCTGCAGCCATGGCAGTAAAGTGCTGATGTGCAAAACAGAGGCAAGTGGTTCCCTCTGTGGTTCTGGCAGTGTGAAATGAGTTTTCTGCTCTCTCTTGAGGGTGCCCCACTTACAAAGCAGTTGAACGATGGCAGTGGACATCTCTGAGAGTAGAACTAAACAGATACAGCTGTAGATGTTCTCCTAAAGGAGAACCCCACAGAAAACAACTCTTGAGGAATCTAGGCCTTGCTTTCAGCTAACAGTGGATGCAGTTTCTCCTGGTCCTACTGGAGATGTGTGTTTGTCAAACTGAGTATAAAAATCATGCTCTTTCTAAACCATTCTCCCTTGTTTCTCTCTCATCCATCCTGTTTCTGCTCTGTATTCTGAGACTGATTTTCACCTCCCAGAATAGGACAAGACCTCTTGTCTCTGGACACTTCAGATTCCAGGGTTTCGTGGCTCATCCTTGTGCCCTTGGTGTCTCCTTCCTTGTGGCTGCATTTTATGAGGGAATCATGACCACTATGATTTGGAATAGACACAAAAACTATGGTTTTCATGACCTTGTAAACATTAGGTAGTAGGAGACATTATTCATTAAATCATGTGATAAATGATATAGAAATATCCCTATTTATTTTCACCTTAAGAAAGAAAATAACTTTTTTAATATAATTTAGTAATTATATTGAATTTTCATGTTCTGGTCACCCAGTGTGAAACAGCTTCCTGCAGGTTGGTCCCCAAGCTGTGTCCAGAATTGGGTGCAGCTGATGTTGCATTGATTTGGCCAATATCCAGATAAGGACTTCAAGTGAAATTCTGTCCCCAAGAAAGAAAAGGGCAGCATTGCCAGCTCAAGGCTTGGATTGTCCCCTGAGCCATCCTCTGGGTTTGTTTCTTAGGAAAGCAGGTGATTCCCAGACTGGCTGTTAGTGCTGAGACCAGGTGAAACCATCAGCCCCAATTGCTTTGAACTATCCTCACTTCAAAACAGGCACGTGATTTTCTGTACCAAATCCAAATTGGAGGAAAATAATTGCTTCTGGGGCTGGAAACTTGCATGAAGGACCAAGTTTAGCTGTAATTCAAATACTTATGAGTGAGTTATGATCCCCTAAAGCTCACCAAGCCCCTCTTGGAAAGAATGGGGCCACTCAGGGTGTGGAGATATTAGTGTTTAGGAAAAGGCTGCCCATCCATGAATTGCCCTTCTTCTCCTTGCATGCTGTTCCTTGTCTCCTGCATGCCAGATTTTATCATTTGCTGCCCATTCACTGCCAAGGCATTCTTGCACCTGCTGCAGCAGCTCCAGGCAAGGAATTTGGGGTACAAGTGCTTGTGCTGGAAAGTGCAGGATATTTTAAGGGTTCATTCTTTTGCCAGTGATGCTTCATCCCTGCCTAGTTACTTTCTGGTTATTTCCCCCCCAGTTTGTGTTCCCGTGTCTCAACCCACAGACTGCAGGTCAGTTTGTCTCATGGGCATTGAGGATCTGATTCACAGCTAAAAGCCTCTTTTCTGGCTTCTCTACATTTGGTTTTTCCCCTTGTGCAGAGGAGCACGGGGCACAGTGTGTAACTGGGATTCACCCTTTTCACAGTGGCAGTGTTTCCCTGGTCCAACAAGAAATGAGAGGTGAAGGTGGCACAATATTGGGTCTAGCACTGACTGCTGGGGTGATATTTATTTAATATAATGGATAATATTAAGATGGGGGGTTGTTTCTCTTCTCTTCTCTTCTCTTCTCTTCTCTTCTCTTCTCTTCTCTTCTCTTCTCTTCTCTTCTCTTTTCTTTCTCTTTTATTTCTCTTTTCTTTCTTTTTTCTTTCTCTTTTCCTGCTTTGCTTTCCTCATCCATTACAGGTTTTCCTTTCCTGGCTTTGGAGGGTGTAAGGATGAGGCTGTAGTTTCATCCTTAGTCACTAAGAGTAGAGTTTCATCTCACCCACACACATGATAGTTGGTGGTACACTCTTCCTGTACAAACATTTCATTTAACCTGTAGGTTTTACATTGAGCTGCATTTTCCCCCTGAATGGTTTTAAAATGGTTGGTAAGAGAGGGCTTGAGGTCCTTCAAATCTCACCATATCCCCCCAATAAAATTAATGTTGCTGTTGAACATTTTGGACGCAAACATAATGCTAAAAAATGGTTAAAAAATACTATGAATATGAAAACCTGAGAGGTTTGCCCTGTGGTTGGTTATTGTCTCTATCTTGTGCCTGGGAATGCTGGTTTGGATGCATGTGTGAAGTGCTGGGGGCTTTTCCTCCTCTTGTCAAGCATTTATTTCCTTCTTGTGGAGAAAGCAGCTTTGCAAAAAAGAAGTGAGGCAGAGAGAGACAAAGAGGCTGTAAGGGATGGATGCTGGAGTGCTGGTGTTGGCACACGTGCAGGTCTGTGCTCTCTGTGGCTGACACAGTGCACTGTGCAGCATCTGCCTTGGCACAGGGGCTCTCTGATACCCGTGGAAGTTATAAAGCACACGAAAACACATTTCCTTCTCTTTCCCCGTCTTTCCCCCTTCTTTTGAAACCTCAAGGTGTTGACTGGTGGCTCGCTATAGCACTTAGTTCGTTGCCACCCGTTCACACCTCTGCGTGTCTGCTGTCCCCACCTCCTCTCACACTTCCCTTGCTGTAACGATGTGTTGCAGAAATAAATTGTGTTGCACAATGAGTGCGTAGAAAGAACAAGAGGGTATTTAAAAGCTGAGAAATCGGAGAACTGGTGTGGAAAGAGAGAGAGAGAGAGAGAGGGAAGTGCTTTTGGCACACTGAGCTGGTAGTATATTATAATTCAAGCTCCATGTCTGCTGTGCTGCAGTGATTATAACACTCATTTGAATGCTGGAAGTTGAATTTAACAGGAAGGGATTGAAAAGCCCAGGACTTGGGGTGCTGCTTGAGAGTTTGGGAGTTCAGAGCGTGGCTTCCCTGCTTTCCTCCAGGATCTGTATGAAAAAGAAATGTTTTTCTGTTTTGGTTTTTGGGCTTGGTTCCCTCCCCCCCACCCCCCAGGTCTGAAACCAACAGAGGTTTTGCAACAATTCTGCTTAATGGTGGATCCCTAAAAATCCCACTCAGTACTTTGAGAGGTTTGCCTTGGTGTGAAGAGGCTTCCTGAGACAGAGATATGAGTTGAAATAAACATTTAGTGTTTCAGCCGTGCAATCGTAACACTTTCCTTTAGTTCCACATCTCTCTGGGAAGATTGTGCCCCTTGATCACACCCTAAAGGAGCCAAGGCTGTGCTTTGCATTCACACAGCACCAGCAGACACCAGGCACCTTTTGCATTCCACGTGCAAACCTCCTTTGCTCGCTCTCGGAAGCCGGTGCTGAAGGAGATGGTACCAAACTTTATTATTTTCTTTCCAATTCTGTTCAGTCTCAGCGAGCTCCCAATTTGAAATGATGGCTTGCCCTTAAAGAGCTGCTGGCGCTTGACAAGCGTGTGGCAGTTCTTCATTAATTACCAGCAGCCCTCCCCAGCACAACCTCAGTTAGGTAGAATATTTGTTCGGCGCACATAATTATCTCTCTGCCGTCCTCTCTCCCTCGTATCGATTCGTGTGGAAAATATGATTAAAACATGAACATCTACAAATGATTCAGAATAACAAGAGAGGAAAGGCCATTGTTTTTTCGCACTGACTATACTGGATTACTATAATTACAGCTGAATGGTTATACATTTCTCTGTGTCCCCCACAAGGCCGTGCGCTCACGCACGGCCCCGCCGCGCCGCTTAAAATCAGGTTTAAAAGCAACAGCCTCTTGAGGATGTTTCTTTGCCCCATTAAGGACCTTTACCTTGGCACTCGTGCATGTAATCTCTGGCATAAGGTCATGGGGAGCGGGGGTAGGGCTGGGGAAAGAAACACCAACCCTTCAGACATCTGCTGTGGTGCCTGGGCCAAGAGCGGAGGGGAGGCAGTGCCAGTTCGGCAGCCGCTCCTGCAGATTGCAGTCGGCTTGCTTTTGATGCCAGCCTTAATAATGTGGGCTTCCCGCTGAGTGGGTGGCACTGCCAGATTCCTAATTAGAATCCACTATAAAAGCACCAAAAAGGTGAAGTGGTCATTTCTTTTCCAGCCCTCCCCCACCCCAGGCCTTCGTCTCCTCTCCCGGCAGGTTTGTTTAGCCTCGTTTTTATTCTGGCCTCTTCGCCCGTCGGAGAGGAGCGGGGCAGGCTCTTGCCTTGATCTCAAATTAAACAACTGGAAATTCTGATCTGCTGAAGCCCTCAGGAAGGCCTGATTCACTGTGGTGTGTGTGGAGATGACAGAACTAATTTCACACTTCATCCATTGTGCGCGGTGGGTTCACTTGTTGTTTGCTCCTGCAGCTGGTGCAGGCTCCTGGGACAGGACGTCGTTATCCTCTCCTGGCTTGATACAGGCTACGTGGGAAGAGCCTGGTTCAGAGGGCAGGAGCATGTGATGTGTGCCCCACTGGCAGATCTTGCTTTCTCTTAAGGGGCTGTAAATGATATTCCAGAGGTTTTGTTTGTACCTGAATAGCTTCAGGCTGCTTTTTCATAGAATCATAGGATGGTCTGGCTCGGAAGAGACCTTAAAGACAATCTTGTTCCAACTCCCTGCCATAGGCAGGGACACCTTCCGCTGTCCCAGGTTGTTCCAAGCTCCATCAAACCTGGCCTTGAACACTGCCAGGGATGGGGCAGCCACAGCTTCTCTTTTAAGTTGATTCCAGATTATTTGACCAATTTGGAGATCATTGAAAAGGCTCTGGGAACTCAGGCTGAGAAATAATTGACTTGTAAGATTGACATGAAGTGTGGCTAGATGTGCTTATGTCCTCTGGGAGAACAAGTTTGGAAGCAGGCAGGACACAGAGGCACAGCTTGGAGAGACCAGCCCAGGTGAGTGCAAGCCAGCCTGAGTGCACTGTGGCCATCCCTCTCCAGCTGCCTGTGGCACATGGCAAGAGCTTTGCTGTGAAGGCACGGATGAGGAGCTCCTGAAAGATGGAATAACAGTTTTCAGGATGAGGTTTCTGCCTTTTTATCTCCTCTCCCTCACTTTTCTTAAGAGGGTGCCTCTTCAGAAGTTTATTATAGATCAGTTTATCTCTGGTTGCTTGATACAGTAATGGAGTTAACTACCAAAAAAACCAAAAAAACCCCAACAACAACAACAAAAAACCAACAAAAACAAAACAAAAAAAACCCCAAACCCAAACAAACAAAACAAACAAACAAAACAAACCAACAAAAACAACAAAAACAACACCACAGAAAAACCCACCAAAAACCCCACAAAACAAACAAACAAACAAACAAACAAACAAACAAACAAAACCACCCCAAAAACCAGGCAAAATGAAGCCTGCAAAAATGTGGGGCAGATTATTTCTGCAGGAATTGCAGACCTGGACCTGAAGCTGCTGTCACTGCACCTCTCATAAGGCATGTGCAGAGTTTTTATCTAGTTTTTTTTATTTTTATCAGTTTTTTATCTACCCATGAAACGAGGCATTCAGTTTTCGCTTGTAAGGTCTCAGTTGCAAACCTGGAAGTCGAGCTACACAAAGTTACTCGTGAATCAAAACAGGAGAAAGGAGTCCCGTGAACTCTTGCCAGCTGAAACTTCTGACTTTCCCTTGGCTTCACCTTTAATGTGCTGTTAGAAAACCTGTGATCAAGTTTTAGCCTGTGAGCCAGAATTAGCCGACTAATCAGCAGCCTTTCTCATCGCCTGATAAAACGAAATCCTTCATATTGTCCTGCCTTTTGATCAGCAATGCAAGAGGATGCATATTCCAGTAATTGTGAACGCAGAACAAGGAGTTTTCTGCCAGAATTATTTCAGCACAACTGCACTGCCCCCCTCCAAATAGCTCCTGACTAGCCTAACCTTTAGGATGGAAGGGAAATTGCTTTTCTTGGTGTCCACACAACACTTACCATTGACCAGTAAGTACCTTCTAGTTAGAACATTATTTCAGTTGCTTTCTATTCGTGTCTTATGAAATAAAACAATGCCAACCTTATTTTTTTTTAATTTTTTTTTTTTTTCTATCTCCTAACAAGGACATAATATTTATGGCAGATGTTTTGGAAAATTCCTATAACGAATGTATGGATATAAATGAGAAAGAGAAAGAAAAAAATCCGGGCTCCAGACAGGGTGAGAGAGAAAGGGGGAAAAAAAAATATTCTGGGAGACAGCAAGTGTGTATCTTTTGTTTGGTAATATGGTATCCATGTAATGTCTCTGAAATGGCCACAGTTAAAGTTCATGCTACATTAGGAAAGCAAAGTGGTTTACATTGAAACTTAATAGAAGTCAATTGTGTTCGAAACATCTGATGCAGAAATAAAACACCTTATGTTTTATGGGAGAGAGGAGCTGCATATTTGGCACTCGTTCTTCTTTCTAAACACGTGTGCTCCCTCTATCAGTTTGAGATAATCCAGGTCTGGCTCCTGCCCAGTCACTCCTCCTGAGCAGAATTACGTGAGGCACGCTGGGCTCCCTGCTCACACTCCACTGATGGCCTCGAGTGAGAATTGGTTATCATCTTCCACAAGCCTTCCCCCTTCCAAGAGAAAGTTATTAACAATTCATATATTTTTTTTCTTTCATCATAATTTCTTTTCTTTCTTTGGGGAGACCTTGGGTATTTTCCACCTACAGTTTTGTGGGGTTTTTTTTGTTGTTGTTGTGTTGTTGTTGTTGTTGTTGTTGTTGTTGTTGTTGGTTTTTTGTTTGTTTGTTTTTTTGGTTTTTTTTCTGTTACTTGATTTTTTTTTCATGCAAACTTTAACTCTTGAAGTTCACATCAGAACACGATCTCTAGGGCTGCTGTTGTTTGATCCACTTCCCTACACAATCAGAAACTGGAGTTTCACTGACAGATCCACTCTGTTTCATGGGAAGGCAGGGTCATGAACTGATCCTTCAATTGATCTAAGTTATCCAGTGGACACCTTCCAACTTCTGCTGCCTTCCACTCAATTACATGCTTATTTTCCTAATCCCCTGTTTGATAGGCAGAGTTTTACAATTTTTTTTTTGCATTCCAGCTGAAATGGGAACCTCTGTTCTTTGCTGCTTTAGATGTGTGCAGGCGTTCACACCTCCAGAGTGTCAGGGGATCTGAACACAGGGAGCCAGGCTATGAGAACAAAATCTACAATTTGCAAATATTAGTGCACTTCTGTGCCCTCTCCTTTCTAAGGGGCTGAAAGTGTTCTATTTGGTAAATTGGATTTTAAAACAGGATTAATATGCTGTGGTGGTGCTTGGTTGGTTGGTTGGTTGATTTTGGGGTTTTTGTTTGTTGGTTTGGGGTTTCTTTTTAGCTTTTTTGTTGTTGTTGTTGTTGTTGTTGTTTTGTTTTGTTTTGTTTTTGTTTGTTTTTTTTTTTCCTTACAAAGTTATATGACAAGTCTACAAGAGAACTGAAAATATTACCCAGAACTTTAACTCAAAAGTGCTGTCACTGTTCCTTCAGTCATCCCCCTTTTAAATGTCACAACATCTTCATTGGGAACAAGTGGCAAACCTTATCCCATCACTTATGTGTATGAGGTTCAAACTAAGTAACTTCAGGTAAGTAACAAATTTGTTTTTTCCTTGTCTACATTTAGGCAAATTAATATGTCAAAATTTATCTGATACTTCCTCTTAGAAATAAAATCTAAAAAAAAAATAGAAAAAAGAAAAAGAAGGAAAAAGAAAATGTGAGCTTATCTGCCACAATTAGGATTATATGCATTTAGCTTAATTGTTCAAAATAATGCTTTTATTTTTCAATAGAAATCTTAAATTCTGATGGAAAACAAAGCTGAAATGTTGTGAAAGTCTGTATATGTTTTTTACAGCTAACAGTCATTTGACCTAGCAACATTTCCTATGCTTTCAGTGTATTTTAATTTGGTGCTAAGGATAGAATTAGGGTAGGTCCTTTTTCTCAACTTGTGGCATTCTTGGAAACCAGGACTGGTTTAGAGCCCTGATCTGTGCAAGAAGTGGAGATCAGGTTGTTCTTTTCCATGTACTAAGATATTAAAACATATTGTCCCAGCAACTATTTCTGTTAAATAGAAATTGGTCAGTTTTGTACCAGTCTCATAAATAGGAGGACAATTTATTTTGTCAAACAACCCAAAGAGTGTGGAAAGCCCAATCCCAAAGGGAAAGGTGACAACCTTTTCATGTCAAAAATTCAAACTCTGCTCTAGCATTCCCTTTCCTAGGGGATTAATTTCCCTGGCACCGAAGCTGTAAGTCACCTTCCCTTACCAGGCTTTGTTTTTGTTGGCACTCCTGGGGGTTTTCCTTCTTTCCTTTTTTCCCTTTGGTGGGTGTGTGAAGGTTTGCTGTGCATGAGAACACGAGGGGGGTGGATCTGTCTGTAAAGAGCTGGGGGTGCTGCTCTGCAGAGCCCAGCAGAGCCCTGCACAGGACAGTTTGTCCCGAGGGAGGAAACGGGTCCTGCTCCAGGCAGGATGAAGGGCTGGGCACAGGAACAGAAAGGAGCTGGAGCACTGAGCTGGCTCAGAGTGTAGGGCTGATTTTTAATTTTGGTGCTCTCTAAACCACGTCATCATAGATGGTTTGGGAGGAAGGGAGCTTGTAGATAACTCTGTTCCAACCCCCTGCCATGGGCAGGGACATCTCCCACTGCCCCAGGCTGCTCCAAGCCCTGTCCAGCCTGGCCTTGGGCACTGCCAGGGATCCAGGGGCAGCCACAGCTGCTCTGGGCACCCTGTGCCAGGGCCTCAGCACCCACTGAGTGAAGCATTTCCTCCTAACACCTAATCTAAACCTCCTGTCTTCTAGTTTAAAATCATTCCTCCTTGTCCTATCATTATGTCTGGAATACATCTACAAGATTCAAAAGTCCACAATATGAAATTTCTTCCTGGTTTTAGCTATGGTTACTTCAAGCTTTGAGCAGTTGTGGTTTTATTTTTTTTAAATTTTTTGGGGGGGGTTTGTTGGTGGGGGGTGTTTGTTTGTTTGTTTGTTTTTGTGGGGAAGGTCTGTAGTTTGTTTCTTAACAAAAGGATGTTGTTTTTTAAGATTCCAGCTTTTCCTTTTCTGTACTCGTTTGTCCCTCCATTTGTTTTTTTAAAAGCACAATTCTAAAATGAGCAAGACGATGAAATAACAACACCCCTTCCCCATGAATGCAAGTTTAAAACTATCTGAATGCACAGCCTAAGGCAGGAACCACAAGTTTTCTCACCTTGGCATTAATATTGTCATAAAAACCAGACAATGCTGTGGCTAAGTAAGAGCCTTACCTGGATTTTATCAGGTAGGACCTCATTATTCCTAAGGCCACAGTTCTTGGTACCCCAGAACCAGGTGAATAACTGGTCCTTCCAGGAGAGAAAATTTAGGATCTTGAGCAAAAACAGTGATTTAAAACTTGAAAAGAAGATATGGCATTTGGTTGAAAAGTAGGGGGCTGTGTGGTAGTTTTGCTTGTTTGTTTGTTTTGATTGTTTTGTGATCTTAGGTCCTGAGCCCTGACTTTTGAATGCCCAGATCTGGCAGCACCAGCCTAATCTTGGAAAGCTACTCCTGGTGGGGAAGCCTGACCTGCACACCCCACTTCTGCCACGGTGTGTGCTCCGCAAGCGCGCCCAGCTTGGAATCAAAACTTAATATTGCCAAAAGCCAGAGGAAGAAAGCAATTCCCTGGACAGACTGGGCCAGCAGTGCAGCCACGGGACAGGAGCCCTTCCTTCCCTGCCCTCCCTGGACATATGTTCAGCTCATGTGTGAGCCCTGCCTGCCCCGGGCTGCTGCTGGGGCAGCTGGCTCACATCAGCGCTGTCAGCAGCACCCCAGCCTGCAGCACACGCTGCTCCCGTGCTCTCCAGCAGCCAGCTCCCAGCAGGGACCCCTGGCCCAATCTGCTGGAGACAGTGAGTCTCCCTGAGCAGGAGCTTTTGTCTCTGCTCCCCTTGCTCAAAGTGGCACCGTTGGTAATTGCAGATGCATTTCACCTCCGGCCTCCGCGGGGCTCAGGCAGCAGCGCACGCTTGGTGCCTCCTGGTGCTTTTCAGTTCTCAGCACTGGCTTTGCATCCACCTAGGAGAGTCTATCTCTGCCCTTCATCCCTGCAGGAAATCCTCTCTTTGGGGACCAGTCGTTGCTGTCTCCTTCCTCCTCTCCTAGCCCCACGCTTGAGCAGTGCTGTTCCTTGACTGTGATCTAAATTGTCCTTATCTCACGCCAGGCACCGGGCTGGCTGCAAGGCATCATTTCCTGCCGGGCACTGCCAGGCACAGAGCATATGCTAGACATCCACGGGCAGATGGGCTGGTTGGGGCCAGCAGAGCATGAAAAACAGGGGCCTGGGTAGGAAGAGGCTGAAGAACTCCACAAACTGGTTGAGTGCCACATCCCAGGCAATGTTAACAACTCATTAACATTCCCTGCAGGGCTGGCGGGTCAGCACAGGAGGTCAAAAAAATTAAGGGCTATTTTCTTAAGGAAACAGGAGGTAAAGGGGTTTAGATCCATACAGCTGGTGTAGGACTCAATGCAAAGGTTGGCCTGAAAGAAGGCAAAGGGGAATGCTTCCTCTCAGTCTCTGCCTGCTTAACTAGGACCAGCCATCTGCCCGTTTTCTACCTGGGATTCTCCCCATGCTGAGCTGAAACTTGCTTCATTATTCAAAAGCAAACTTGCCCAATGGCACAAGATGTTGGGAGGCAGCTGATCCGTGACCTAGCCAAAGACATGGGGAGGAGGGAGCGAGCTTTTGCTTTGAACCAGGCTCTGGAAGCATATGGCAGGCCTTGTACTTCAGGACGTGATCCATATGCTGCTCTTCAGTGCCCATATGCTTTCTATATTTCCTGTATTTATTTATTTTAATCGGGATTGAGTCTGTGATCTTGATTTTCCTTTTGCTGCTGGCTGTAATTACGTTTGGTTGTGCTACTGGAGGTGAGGCAACGAGGTTAAAAATGAGCACCAGAGTGTTCAGTTGTGTCCTTTCCACATCGTCTTGTCCTCTGCCTTTCGTGTGGAGAGTTGTGTTCTGGGTTAATGATCTGTAATGCTGCTGGTTTACATTTCTCCTTCTTGGTGCAGCTCGGAAGTGGAGTTTCATTGACTCAGGGTCAGAGAAGAGACAAGCTCCAACAATAGAGCTGTACAAACATTAACTGGTATTCCCTGTTTCTTGTGCTGTTGGAGGCTATAAATCAGCGTGTTCCTCTTTCACTGGGAGAAGCAGCAGAACTGAGAAGGCAGCTCTGGACTCTGCCTCCAACCAGTGTGGCAGAATTTGACCTAAGACAGTTAAGATTTATAGGCACAAGGAAGCACTGTCAGGCACTCTCTTTGTCTTCCTCACTCATACTGGGATATTCTGGCTCCAGCAGGGCAGCATTTCCTGCTCTCTTTAGCTGAGCCCTTCCTGTCCCACAGGCTCCGTGGTGGTGACAGACACAGCTCCTTAGATCCCAAACCAAGCAAGAACGGTGCTGGTGAGGTCACACCTCTGCCCTGCACACCTGAGCACCAGCAGGAGTGTCCCTGCTGGCAGCCCCAAACAGAGAGAAGCAGCAGCTCCTGGGCACAGCAGTTCTCACTTCATGCAGGAAATACCCAATCTGCTCGTTTGTTCTTTGTATGCAACAAAAAGTGAGGAACACTCATTCAATTACTTGTGAGGATCCTCAAAAGAGTCTGGTTACATTAACACCAGGCCCAGAGTATGCTGCATTCTTTCTCACACACAAAAAAAAACAAACAAAAAAACCCCAAACAAACAAACAAACACCCAAAAAAACAAAAAAAAAAAAAAACAAGAAAGAAAAAAAAACCAAACCACAAAAAACCCAAAAAAACCCCAAAAAACCCCCAAACCAAAAAAAAAAAAAAAAACCCCCAAAAAAAAAAAAAAAAACCCCCAAAAAAAAAAAAAAAAACCCCCAAAAAAAAAAAAAAAAACCCCCAAAAAAAAAAAAAAAAACCCCCAAAAAAAAAAAAAAAAACCCCCAAAAAAAAAAAAAAAAACCCCCAAAAAAAAAAAAAAAAACCAACAAAAAAACCCAAAAAAAACCCCAAACCAAATCAAACAACCCCACCAAAATCAGTACCCCTTGTCCCAATATCAAAGAGGAATTATTTTGTCAGGAGCTTTTTTTTTCCTATGAAGATGTAGAAATAAAAAAGAAACCAGGTTTCTTTTCACTGCTAATTTTGAGGGTCTGTGTGAGGCAGCTGTGTCCTGGATGCAAAGGAGAAGGAGCATCAGGAATGTTTGCTTGGATGTGCTGCTCTGACACTGAGCAAACTGATGTTGGCCAGGAGGGTTTTGGCACATGGGCTCGGGCAGAGCAGAGCAGTGTCTGTGCTGTGCAGCCTCAGGGGAATCCATCCTCCTTGTCCACCCTGCACAGCTGGAACTGGGTTAGAGGATGGGAAGTGCTGAGGCTCCATCTCTCTGGATGGGATCACTGTCATTTTCTCTTTGTTCTCCAGGTGGAATTTCAGTGCGTCTGTGTCTGCCTCCTCTTTCCCCATTTAATGGATAAGAACCAAACAGATCTGAAAATGTCTCCTGCCTCTTTCAGCAGTGAGCTTTGATTCACACTTCCCTTAATTCACTGCTGTGAAAAATGGGCTGGCGTCCTACTGTGAATTTAAATACTCCCAACCCAGGAATAAATGGATCCCATGGCTCATTTATCTTTCAGATATTAATTAATAGTGGTTAATTGTAGTTATGAACTGCAGCATTCCAGTCTCCAGCATCCATACATTTTATTTAATATATTCTGATTAAGGTGGAGTCAGCGAGTTGGAGAATAATTAAAACAGCTCTTTGCCATCAGCTTCTTACAAAATTTCAGCTTCCTCATGAATTCATAAGATGATTGCATCTGCCTCCTCGGAGAGAGGGAGTTGTTTTGGGGCTGAAGCATGGCAAACCCTGTGAGAAGATCCATTTGAACACAGTTGGCCTGCCCTTGGTGCCACAGACTGACACACCACTACCCTTCCCAGCATGGCACTGATGGGGTAACTCTGCATCTCTGCACTCTTTGCTCCAGAATCACAGGATGAGAACAGTTTCCACTCCTAATTCTGTCCCTCCTTTATGCAATTAAATAGTTGGTAATATGAGCAGGGCAGTCCATGCCTCTGAGTACATTTCCCTTTACAGTACAAGAAAATTCCACGAGTGGTTGGTATTAACTTTCTGAAACCTATTGTTACCCCAGAAAGGACAGGTCATAGTGCAGGGCTGAGAGAGTAGTTTGCTTAGATAAACAGCATTTTCTTCATAGATTCATGGAATAGTAGAAAGAGACCTTACAGGTCACTTCATCCCAATCCCCTGCCATGTACAGGGGCACCTTCCACCAGACCAGGTTGCTCCAAACCTGGCCTTTTCTTATTTTATGATCCACATTTCCTTTTTCTGGACACATACAAATGCTGTTTTTCTGTCCTTTGTTGAGGTTTCATTTATTGGTGGTGGTGCAAATAGATTTCAGGCTGATGGAAATACAAAATATCATTCATTTTAGTCTGTGTTAATGAGCTTTGGTTTCAAATCTCACTCTTTGTGTTGTGAGGGCAGAGCTCGGGCAGAAGTGGGGGTCCATGAGGGCTGGCAGGTGTTAAGGCACAGCACACTGCAGGTTTTAAGGGCAGCTTCCTGAGGGATTTCCCCCTGAAGGCAGCTATTGTTTGGTTAAGAGAGAGCCATATTATCCACTCTGCTCCCAGTGGCATCCTGAAGCACACTTGCAACACAGAAAACGACAAAAAAAAGATGACTCCAGAATTGATTTGATGATAAATTTTCTCCCCACCCCTCACAAAGGCTTGTGGCTGAGCTCTGGCAGGGAGATGTCCTGTTGGAAACTGAGCTTGGCTCATCTGGGCTCTGGTGGGAACCCCGTGTTCAAGATAAACACCAGAGTGCTCTTTGAAGTTGTTTGCTCATCAAAAGCACAGTTACTTTGTTTGTATTATGCTTGATACTCCCATGAGATGTAGTTCGATTTATGGTATAAAATCTTGGCAAGAGGAGGCAGTTTAGAAAGAAAAATCCCCCCCAAAGCAAACAACACCCCCTTTACGCTGCTGGGGAGGTGGGAATACTGTCCTCAGAGTCCCTCAGATGTTTCTCTTCATAGCATTTAGCAGATTTTAATTTTACTTTTCTGTAGTCTATGTGAGAAATCTTCCTCCTGCCTCCTGTTTCAAAGTCTTTTGGGCTAAGTTACAGGTGAAATCACTCCAGGTTTTAAGCTTGGCCAGGACCTTGTTTCGTTATTCATGTGGTGGCTGTGCTTTGATGGTCTCTGACTGCCACTGCTGCAGGAGTGAAAATCCCCCTGTGCCAACAGTCCCTCACTCCTTCCTCCTCTGCACCCCTGGAATGGATGTCACTGATGTACCTGTGATGGCAGTTTTTAGATTTGAAGATGTCCTGTTATACTAATTCTGGGCTGGGTGATGCACAAGCTGCAAGAGGCATAATGGAAACGTGGCAGGATGGGAATGATTTCTGCTCCTAGAGAGGGCATCCTCACATGTTTTATCATACATGCAGAAATACTGATGGCTGAAGGTGTTTGAAATGTATGCTTGTCAAGGTCATAGTTTAAGCTCATAGCTCAAGTATTAAGTTCTCAGTGGTGAGCAGAGGTTTAAACCTTGTTTTTCCCTATTCATAACTTGAAAAAAAACCCTTAACAAAACAACAACCAAGCATAAACATACTCGAAGTAAGTCACAGGAATGAACTGGTCACTCTGAAATGTAAATTTCTAAGTTTTGTGCAGATGCAACCAATCTCTAAACGTAAAAAAAACTCTGTGAGTACAAGCAATTTGTAGCAAAATTGGTATCATGTGCATAAATATGTACATTAATATATAATCTCTTTAAGTGTGTAAAAATGCACTCTGAGCAGCCATAACTGAACTGAGGGACATTTGTCATGACTAGGGACACGAATAGGAGAGGAAAATCACTTTTTTCCCCCTTATAGTGTGCTTTCTTTTTCTTTGAGAGAAATGATACATTCCCTGCCTCTTTCTCATCTGCATTACTGGTAATTGATACATCTGAAGAAACACTGGTAAATTAAACATAATCTTAAGCTTCTTCGTTGCCTTCTGAGAATCTTAAAGTAATTTGCTTTTAGTAAGGAATTCAAGAAGGATGTCACTGTTATAAAACTGGTTGTCACTGTAACAATGATTATTTTTTAAAAGGCGAGACATTTAAATCATAGAAAAGCTAAGCTCAGGGTTTTCAGAGCACTTTAAGTACATCATTTTTGTGGTTGTTTGCTTTGAGTTGCTTAATGTAGTCATCTAAAATTCAAGGCTCCTAAAATCACTCCATGGAATCACTCCATCACTCCATGGATTTTGCCCAAGATCACAGTGGGAGTCTGTAATGCTGCTGGGCCCAGAACCTGCATGCTGATTCTGACCTTGCTTAAGCTAATCTTAAATCTTCTATAGTTATTAATGTCAGTAGATTTGCTTTTTATACAAAATTACTGTCACTAAGATTAAAATTGGGATTTCCAGACTTTTCATCCCGTGCTTTAGCTCAGCAGAAAATAATTCTTTCTCCATATGCTGTTTTTTGGATGGGCTTTAAAATCAGATGCTTATCTCAGTCTCTTCTTTTGGCAAAAGTTAACTGGAAATCCCAGCTGGAGCTTTCTATTCTGGCTGTGTCAGAAATGTCTTGGGAGCAGCTTTCTTTGCAGTGTTTCAGTGCTGCTCATTCTGCTCCCATTCACAATATGGGGAAGTACAAAACAAAATTCACATTCTGGTGTTTTAGGCTGAGGGAAATCTCCTTGATTGGTTTAGAGGTGGCTGAAAACACTCATGCTTTTTAATAGAGCCTGGTGGCTGGAGACAAGCTCACAGGTGATTTTCATTTTCTCTGTTTACCTCAGAGCACAAAGGGTAGAATTTGAGTCAGTGACATCTAATAGAGCTCTTAAGGTCATTTAACAGTCAGGGTGTTATGCATAAAACTGTTCTGTCTCTCTGATTCTGTATTTCTATGTGCAAGTACAGGTAATGATGATGCAAGGGGGTAAAGCTCAGTTGTAGATGAAGTTCAGATTTTACCTTGTTGATAAAACTCTCCCTGTTTCAAACAGGACTCACTGCTTGCCTAGCCATGAGTTTCCCCTTTATTATGGTCTTAATCATGATTCAAAATATCCTGTCATCTCTCAAGAATGCCTCCTTTTCTTGTGTAAGAGGAGCACTCGGATTTTTTCTATCTCGTAGCTGTGGTTCAGTCCAAGGGAGGTGAGAGAATGTGCTACTTCAAAGGTGATTTAAAGTGAGCCTAATATTTTAGGCTCTTTCAGAGTCTTTTCATTTTCAACAAGGACCTCCTGAATCTTGGTTTATCCCCAGGTGTTTCCACTGACACATAACTGGCTCTGAGAACAGCCATGTGTGTTCTGCTAAGGCTCCTCAAAACTCTGTGTACAGCCTGGCTCCTGTTCCTACCCCAGCTTGATTTACTTGGAGTTTTATCTTGGAGGGAGCTGGCTCTGAAAACGAGAGTAGGTGGAAAAAGTTTCACTGAAAATAACAAATTAATGTTTCCTGTCTTCTGTCCACACAGACTTTTTTTGGACAGAGCTTCTGCTGAGGTGTGTGCCATATGTTAAGTGCTCTTTAAAGCTGGTTACTTTCTGGTGTCGTGACCTGGAGAACAAATACAGAATTGTTGAGTGGATGAGCTGCAGGTTTTTCCCTTCTTCTTTGCCCAGCATTTCTTAATTTCTCTGTTCATATGTCAGCCCTGTGGGTTTGTGGTTGTTTTTTTTTCTTTATTTATTTTTTTTTAATGGGACATCAAACAGAACTTTTGATTCTGTACTGCCATAGAAAAGCAGGATTCACCTGTGAATTGGTAGGCTCAGAGTTAGCCCAGCAGGCAACAATAAACAGCCATTGCCTGCAGCTGGGCACTTTGTAAAATGTGCAGCTGTGAGAGGGGCTGGAGGCCAATTGGGAGCCTTTGACCCAGCTGAGACCAACTTTGGAGATGTTTGGCTCTCTTGTCTGCCCACAAAGGACAGGTGTAGCAGCACATGTCCTCTTGTCCTGCCCCTCCTGAGGGACCAGCATAAGAACCCCAGGAGTCCTCAGCAGCTGGATCACATTGTGGTGGGATGATGAGTCCCCTCCACACCTTCCTTTGGCTTTGCATACAAATTTTTATGTTTCCTAATAGAAGTGGTGTCAACAGAGCCCCGCAGTGATTCTTGTTTCATGGCAATGATTGTTGTGGTTCACAAGATTGGTGGGTATGGGTAGAGATTCTTTGGGAAACTATAAGAAAAAACCCCTTAATTTTACTTCAGAAGAAGTCCTAATTATGACCTATTCAGCTTGATTGTGGAAAGCAGGACTGTACTTACATTGCTAATACCTTAATTTGTTGTCTTGGAATTTCAGCTTTTGAAAACATTTCTTATTTGACAAAAAAGCAGCCTCACTTGCTGTCCTCCAGTGCCTTCCCTAAGGCCCATCCACCCTTGGCTGAAGAGCAAGGTTTGAGCACTGCTGAGAGGGTTTGGTGCTGTGCTCATGTAGCAAAAATGAGGGAATTCACAGCCTGGCATTGTCACTGGCTGCCCTGTCCTGCCTCCCTCTTCCTTGTCAGTTCATTTAGCTAATTCCTTTCCTCTTAAATTACTCCCTTCTGCTTAACAACTTTCACAACTTGTTTGCAACCACCCGCAGTCACTGTGGTTGTGTATTCTTTTCTGGGGGATATATTAGACTGTTTATTTAGGCTGAAAGCTGTGAAGGGAAGGTTTGCAACTGTGTTTTCATGCTGTCAAACGCCACCAGAGCCCGACCATTGTTTGTTTCAAAACACCCTGCCATAAAAGCAATTGATGCTTCATGCATTCATCAACAAAAGTCATAAAGCAGTTGTAACTAAATCCCTTTATTTATTAAGCTGTTGCACCCCAAGGCTCCGTGAACAGGCCAGAGAAAGGCAAATGTGGTCACCACAGGGACCTCACAGAGCAATTGTTGCTCTGCTGATGTTTTCCCCCCTCTCAGACCCCCTTTTGGGTTGCTGGCTCAGTCTTGGGGGACTTTGGGTGAGGGAGACCTCAGGATAGGGGGAAGAGATCCAAAAGAGGGTCCTTACCTCGAGATTATTCCAAAGCTTTATTCTTGAAGGGGTCTCAGGGCAAAGAGAGCGAATAAGGAAGAGCAGGGGTTTATCTAGGTCTGTGTCCAGGGCAGATTGGCCAGAGATGGGGGGAAGGTAGGGTCATGCATTAGGGGCTTTTCTTGGGGTCTACCATCTCCCAGAGGGTTACAACACTCTGCAGAGCCCGTTTCATTTCACCTGCTCTCCCCTCCTCTCTTGTCCCCATCAGCCTGGGAGCTTCTGCTCCGGGCTCCAACCGAGCGAGCGCCCAAACTCCTGGAGGTGCTGCTCTGCAGCGGCCTGAGCCTGATTGCTTCTGGGCTGAGCGTTTGCACGGGGTGCCAGCCTCAGTGCTGCTGGGATCAGCCTGCTCACTGAAGGGTTGAAGATGCTTATCGGGCCCGACAGCCCCGGTGTCAGCGGGAGCTTCGCTGGGCCGGCGACGCTATCTATCTGTGCGGAATGGAGACATATGGCCGGCGTCACCCGCCCCCTCTCCTCAGCAATTAAAACATCTGGGGCCACAAAAGGGCTGGGAGAAGAATAAATAAAAAAAAAAAGACGACAAAACGCAACCAAAAAAAAAACCAAAAAAAAAAAACAACCCTCCTCTCTCTGCTAAATAAAACAGGAGCACGGCGCCTTTACATAATTGCCAAGGCTTTCTCTTGCTGCTGTGGCGGCGTCTCTGGAGGGCCCAAGCTTCTCTGATGTTTTCTGAGTGTGTGACGGTCACTAGGAGCACAAACGGAGCTCAAACTTTTTATTAATGCTGCCTCTTGCTTTATTTTCCAAAGGATGGGTTTGAATGCTCCTAAGAGGGATTGGGGATTGTTTAAGGAGTAGCAAAAGCATACTGAAGTCATCAACTCTTTTACAGGCCATGATTACACAGTGATAGCTTTCTGCGTCTGGAGTATTCTGTAGATATGTCTCTGATAAACACTCTTTCACTGAGAGCTTCGAGGTTCAAATTCAGACCAGGGCAGCATGATGACAGCTGTTATCATTTTGATGGATATTCAGTACAGTGTGTGAAGCGTGTTTAATACAGTTTTATGTAATTTTCAGAGATTATGTGTCCCAAACACAAAGCCATCTCAAAATGAAGTAATTGTCTAACTTCTTGGCCCTTGCGAAATCCCCGGCAGAGCTGTGTGCTCCCAACCTTGCAGGGCTGGACTTCAGAAGAGGAATCTTATTTTTGATATATGACACTTTCTAATCCTAAAATTTGTCATCTGCAGAGATGGGCAGTCATTTTGAGAGTTACTGTTGTTTTACTGTATACAGGGCTCAAAATGTAGTGTTTGGTAGAGACTTTTTTTTTTTTTTTTTAATGGAGTAAGATCATAGAATTGTTGAGGTTGGAAAAAACCTTTAAGATCAACACGTCTATAAGCTCAGCACATGATCTGAGTGGATGTTATTCAGTCTCAAGTACCAGAATAATATCTCAGCCACATTTCACTGGCAGTGGTGGATTTACCCAGTATCTTCTGAGGGAAGACTGAGAAACTGAGGCAAAGGGGTGGAATAGAATTGCCCACAAACACATAAAAACCTGTGGCTAATGTGGAAATTGAATCAAGCTCCTCTGAGGCTCCTCCTGTGAGAGTTTTTTGTGTTTTGAAACCACAGCTGAGCAGTACCCAGTGCTCCCACCAAGGAACCAGACTAGAGGGTCATAACGAATTTTTAGCTTAAAATCTGTGCAAGTGAAAAACCCAGCCTCACTGAGGAAGGATACCACAGCCAGTTTCTCTGGAACTGCTCATTGCTAGGCCCCAGCCTGTGATCTCTGCACCTGTGTAACACAGCTGGGCCAAGTGCAGCCTGGGCTGCTGATGGGGATGATTGCCCTCACCTGCAGCTGGGGGCTGGGGCTCACATCCCCTCCCTGACTCCTCCAGAGCAGGAGTTGGGTGCTGACTCTTCCACGGCAACATCCTTGCCTTTTAGGTGTCTTCTGGATTTAAAAACATTTCCAAAAAGCGGTGATGCTTGGGTACCTTTCCCTTCCATGCCCTGGCAGTGATACAGCAGCAGCTCTTGGCACCTGGAGACTCTGCTTTCACAGCTGCTCCAAGGTAAGGGTTCTCTGTGGGCAGTTATGGGGCTGCAGTTTGTTCCTGTGTGGAGGAACATCTCCTGCCTCCAGGTTCTCTTTAGGAGCCCTGTGTGGGTGCCTTAAGAAACCTCAGCTTGTCACATCTGGTTTGTGTGGAGCAGAAAGAGGTAGGGCTCAGGGATTGTGAGGTGTGTAGCTGATAGACTTATGGCCTCAATTTTAAGAAGTGTTGTAAGGAAGGACATGAGATGGAAGGCTGATTTAGGCAGGTGGATAAAATGGAAGCAGAGGAGAGGTGATGAGGAGAAGAGGATTAAGTTCTTTGCTGGGAATTTAGGAGAAAAACATGGAACTGCAGAAGCTGGGTGCTGCTGGTGTTTAGTTTGCACTTCACACTTGCTTCCAGCAGTACCCAAGCAAACTAAATTGGGAGCCATTGGCAGTAATATCCAGATTAGTTTTAATATAGCACTGGAAGGCTCTGCAGTGCAGCACCTCTGCACTAATTTAGCTCTTTGTCAATAAAATGAGCTCTTGTGATGTTTCCAGTAACTGAACTGGCTTCTTGACCCGGCTGGGTCCTGCCGTGCTGCATCGAGCTTGGGCAGCACAGCTTGGCTGAGAAGTGAGGCATGTAAGGAGGGAGGCTTGGGCAATCTCACTATCCATATTTCTGATTTGTTACTCCTCCATACATCTTCTTTTAGCTGAAGGTAGCTCTCCCTGCAGTGTTAGCAGCTATTGCGTTTTGTAGAATACCCCAGAAAATGACAAGCGATCTTTTTCCTAAGGAAAACTTATCCCAGTAGAGGTCTAATCCAATATATTTATATGACAAGCAGCTGAAGCCTTGAAAATGTCTAGCTGGCTCAAAGATTCAATTAAATCCAGCCCAGTTCTAGGTGTACTTCCTAATTAAAGTATTTGACATCCACACAGACATAAATATTTATGCTTAGCAGAACCCATCCCAAAGAGCAAAACAAATTACTCTGACAACATGGAAAACATGAATGCTTGCCATGGCTCTATTATCTGCACACACAGCTTAAGTTTCAGCAGGTGTCATTTTACAAACTGTGGAAGAGGCTGTCAGATGTGTTTGGGAGGTGATAGCTGGAGTGGGAATGGAACAAGAATTCTGCAAGCAGCATCGTGGGCCCAGTTATGACCTCACTTTCTGAGGCTCAACAATCTGGGTCGTATTCTGAAAGATTTGATCTTTTACCTTGTCTGGGTGCCACAAGGAACCTGACAGCACATACAAATATGGTAACAGGTCATTTTTACCTTGAGGATTGTGAATATTTCTTTTGTGGGTTCCATGTTGCTGCCTCTCGTGCTCTGGCCAGTAGCCTCAGCCAGATCTGTGTTATATGTCCGTGTTTCCTGATTTCCTAACAAATCCAGAAAGCATCCAGTCCCTCATAAATTCCAGTGTTATCAACCCGTAATTCCTGCAGCCCCACAGTCTAGTACAGACAAGCACTTAGCCAGATATTTTGGGCCTGTGTTTTTCTGCTTGCTTTGGAAGTTGAAATTACTGGCATGAACAGAGTTCTTAATTTATATTATTAGTTAATTTTCCCTGGAGACTCAGGATCCTAAACTATCCCAATTCTGTGTTTTAGGCCCTATCAAATGGCATAATGAGGGTGGTCATGATTTAACATTCTTCTGGCTGGTGTAAACAAGGGATCTTGGATTTGGAAAGACCCCAGTGTTCAAACAAAAAAAAATAAATCTCAGGAGAAAGGTTGAGAACCAAGATGCATACAAGATTAGGTGTTTCTGCTTTGTTTGCCAGCCGTCATTTAACCCCTAATTTTTGTTTTCCCCTGTGCTTTACTGTTGAAAATGGGATTAAAAAAGCAAACCCAAATCTGGGGACATCTCATAGAACGGAACACACTTGCATTTATTTTATTTATTTAGCAACAGACATCTATTTTTAAAGGAGTCAATAATCACTCACATCCTTGCTTCCAAGCAGGGAGAACACCGGTCATAAATAGTGTAACAGACTTGGTGCCAGGTGAGCATCTGCATATTTTTTCCATTTACCTCCCTTTGTGCTGCTGATGCTCCAGGATCCCAGGAAACAAACTCTGTCCCTTTCTTCCCTTCTGCTGTCACTGAAGGAGTGGCCACCCCTTTGTCCATCCCACTGTGGCTGCTCTCTGCATGAATATCCCAAGCTGTTACATTGGCCTCTGCCCCATGTAGGAGAACCCAAACCACTTGGTGCTGCCAGCTTGGAGCAGGGCAAGGGAGAGGCAGGGATGCCCCCAGGGAAAACTCCATTTGTGTTGATGCCTTCTTGGGGCTACTCAAAAACCCAGGCCAGACAAAATCAGGAGAATAAAAAGTGGTTCTATTTATTGCAGCGCCTTCAGGTACTTCATTTTTTGGGCAGACAAAGCCCCCCAGGGGCTGCACCCAAAATGGACCACGGGTCACAGGTTTTCACACTTTGGTAAGCTTGATCCATTTGCATATTGGGGGTTCATCTTCCAATTACTGCTTCAGGTAATGAAGTAATTTACCCCAAGTTTACTACCCCCCAACTCATTTCTGTTTCCATCCCTCGGGGCCTGAGGCAGTGAGGTGTCCTTGATTGCCAGGCCTGGAGAGGAATTGTGTCTGAGCAAAGTGGGGAAGCAGCAGCTCACACTGTGTGTGGAGTTTAGAGTTATAGACTAAAGAATTACGGTGTTACAAGTCTATGAAAAGTATAAAAGCTAAAATCCTAAGGCATCAGTGTCCCTTTCCCCCAGGCACGTTTGGAGGAAGGCAGCACACAGCCCTGTGGGGATGTTTATCAGAGTGCAGGGTGGAAAAGCCTGCCCAGGCTTTTCCAGGAGCAGTTCCTTGGGAGAGCAGCCCAGATTTGCACTGCCGGGCTGCGTAGCTGGTTAGTGTTAACATTGCCCCTGTGAGCATTGGGGGAATTGTAGTAAATCTTCCAAGAATGGAGAGCTGGTTTCATCTTGTTTGACACATTGTTTCCTGATAAGAGCTGCTGGGAAAATACTTCAGTTTTCTTGTCAGACCAAGCTCGCTGAGTTGCCAGGAGAGACCCTGAATCCACAAGGTCCTGAAAAAAGGAATTTAAACAGCCACGCTGTGGAGGGAGCTTAAACAGTGGTGTGTGAAATGGCTGAACACCAGGGGCAACTTCCTGGAGTACAGATAAATGTAAAAGTACGTGGAAACATCTCTTTGTCTCTGCCTGACAAAGAAAGGTGAAGCTTTTCATTTTCCCTGTGATTCCTGGTTGCTGTTGTTGGTTCCACAGCTGTGCCTCCAGCTGAGCTGTTTGATCCTGACTGAAATTTGCAGTAGCCAAAAACTGCAAACAAGGGACTTGTTCACCTGGAGAAACTTTAGGGAGCCAAGGTGACTCAAATGATGCTGTGTAGTTTAAAGGCAATAAGAAAAAGACACAAAACCTGTACAGAATTGTGCTTTATTTTTTTTATTTTTGGTGGGGCTGAAGGGGTTTGTTCATTGTAACTTAGTAAGTTCATTGGAGCTTAGTCCTGCTGCAAGTCTGTTCCTTATGTAATAGTTTGTGTTCCCATGCATCCCAAGATCTCTCATCATCCCACTGATGCTGCCTGGAATCACAGTCTTTATTGCAGAGTGCTGTTTTGAGAGTGTGTGAGTGTGAGCCAGCAGACACAGACACTTCTGTTCTGAAAACCCAAAGCTTGGGTAATTCTTGAGCTCTTTTTTGTGTGCACAGAGTTAAGCATTGCTCTAGGTTTTGGGGGAAAACCTGCACTAAAAATGTATGCCAACCTATGTTGCCTGTGCATGGGCTCGACAGCACCTGGTGGCTGGTTTGTGACTGAAGTCCTTTCAGACTCTGAAATTCAAGGGCTGCAAGCTCAGATAAAAGTAAACAGACTTTCCATGAACCACAGTGAACTGAAGCCATTATTCTCAGCAAAACTCCCTCTGAGTGGTGTTCAGCCCTGAACTGCATTGACTCCAGCAGGGAGCGAGCATTTGCTCTAAAACAATTGTGGGTGTTTATTTTTGGCATCTCTGAAAACCCAGCCATGAGGATTTATTTGCCACCTGAGCTGCAAAGTATATTCTGTGTATCCAGCATGAGAAAGAAATTAAAACATGAGTGTGGAGAGGGATATGATTTTATCATCAGATCTGTGTGAAGTAGGAAATGCATCTTCATGCCCTGTGAACGTTTCTTTTCAATCTGAGTTTCTAAGCTGCAAGAGAGGATAAACGCTTTTGTTAGAGCACACTCATGACAGACACACACAGTGACAAACTTTTTAAAAATACATGTCCCTAATTTTCTGAGCAGCTGTTTAAAACTAGATACATGTCAAAAATTACCTTAGTGATGTCAGCTCAGCCTTTTGCATTTTTCACTACCTGTCCCTGGGCAAATTCTGATCCACCACCCTGCACAATCAGAGATGTGTTTCTTCTACAAATTCAAGTAGTTAAGCAAAATGGGAGCTTGAATAGAAAAGTTTATAAATTAGCTATGAAGTTCTGTAAACATGTTTGCTGCCTTTTTTTTTTTTTTTTTTCCCTTTTCTTTTAAGACTTAATTGTAGCTCTAAATGTTTAATTTAGAGATTTCAGCAGCAGGCATAGCTAAGGGTTCTGATGGGGCTGCTGCAGCACGGCCTCCTGTCTGTCAAATGGACAGTGCTCCCAGAAAAATAACCCAGATTCCCCAAAAGACAGCTGTGTCAAATTGATGATGAGCTTGACTGGCATCTTAGAAAGGTTTTGAGATGGCAAAATTAACCCTCAAATGGCCTGGGAGGCAAAGGGCATGGCATTTGAAAAGAGGGCCACACACAGGACTTGGCAGGTGGAAAAACCTGCAAGACTCAGCTAAATGCAAGTCTTCTTCAGAAATGTTAACTTTGGAACTGGGGGAGGGGATGCAGGCCATGCTGTTGGCTCTCCCTGGTTTTCCTCGGGGTGGTACAGGTTTTTAGGATGGATTTTCTAGGGAAATAGTCACTGTGGAGTGCTTCATGGAAGTTACAGGCTGTGTAGTGTTTTTTCAGGAAGTATGTTGGAAGGTCCCAAGCACAGAACCCTAAAATATGCTGAGCTGGAAGGAGCTCACAAGGGTCATCAAGCCCTGGTCCTGGCTCTCCACAGGGCAGCACCAAAAATCTCACCCTGTCCTTGGGGGTGTTGTCCAAATGCTGCTGGAGCTCTGGCAGCCTCGGGGCTGTGACCACTGCCCTGGGGAGCCTGGGCAGTGCCCAGCACCCTCTGGGGGAAGAACCTTTCCCTATCATCCAACCAAACCTTCCTGTGCCATTCTCTTGGGTCCTGTCCCTGGTCACAGAGAGCAGGGATCAAAGCTGCCCCTTGGGAGGAGCTGCAGACCCTGTTGAGGTCTGATCTCAGTTTGTTCTGGCAAACTTCATGTCCTAGTGCTCCTCCTTTGGCATTCTTTGGTAAATTTATACCTTCCTCATACTGCCGTGCCCAAAACTGCCCCCAGGACTGGAGCTGAGGCAGCACCAGCACATCCTCCTGCTTTTCTCCAAACTGGAGAAATCCATCACAGCTGGCCCTTGGTGGTGCTCTGGTGCGAAGTATATTCTGTGTATCCAGCATGAGAAAGAAATTAAAACATGAGTGTGGAGAGGGATATGATTTTATCATCAGATCTGTGTGAAGTAGGAAATGCATCTTCATGCCCTGTGAACGTTTCTTTTCAATCTGAGTTTCTAAGCTGCAAGAGAGGTACTAATGGTACTAATTAGCCACCTTAAAAATTCAACAGTAGCTCCTTAATGTTTCCCTGAAGGAAAATAAAGAAGGTGAAAGGACCAGCATTGCCCTGATAGTCAAGGGAGAGCAGTTGCCTGTGCTTGAATTTCCTTGTGTTTGAGGTTCTGTGCTTGTGTAGTGTCAGCAGTGTGACTCCTGGAATGGAAGGAGCCAGTTCCTCCACTGGTGTGTACTGGTGGGTCTCTGCTGCTGTCACTGGAGCAAGAGTTATTTACACCAGAGGAAGAGCTGACCTTCATAAATTGTAAATAGTCCTTGACAGAAATATGTACCCGTGGCCTTGTCAGCTCTCAAAGGTTTTGTCAGTGTTGGTCTGCTGGTAAATGCACTGGCAAACTTCCTCTAGCAGAGCCAGCAAAATCTTGTCCTTCCTGGCCTCCTATTCCAGCACCTCCTTCTGCAGTAAGAAACCCAAAGGGCCACACCTGGCCCCGAGTGGGTTCTGCTGCTGTGATTGCACCCGTGGCACAGCTGTTCATGGGAAACTCTGTGTCCCTGTATTTCTCAGTGTCTGGGTTCTTAGCAAAATTGTGCATTGTAGGTATGACTTGGTGTCTGTGATAACTGCACCACTGGAAGTAATTGACTGTCTCAGGGAATTTAGATTTATTCCCAAGGCTTGCCTGTGTTTCTTGAGCTGTGGGGGGAAAAAAACAAAACAAACAAAACAAAAGACCCACAAAAAACCAAAAACAACTCCCCTCCCCAAAAACCAATGCAAAAGGGAAAAAAAAAGAAACAACAAAAACAAAAAAACAAACCAACCAAAAAAAAACCCCAAAAAATCAAAAACAAACAAAAAAGCCAAAAAACCCCACGAAACAAAAAAAAACCCAAACCAAAACAACAACAAAAACCCAACCAACCAACCCCCCAAAAAAACCCCAATAAAACAAACAAAAAACCCCAAAACAAAACAAAAATCAAAACCCAAACAAAAAAATGCCCCCCACCTTACACTCTGGTCATAAGATAAGAGATAATCAAATGTCTTTTAAACAATATTTTTAGGTTTCATAAAAATATAGGCTCAGGCAGAGATTTGGGGTTTTCTCTCATGGCAGTCACTGGCCCCAGTTTGGAAATAGTCTTTGGAAAAAAACCAACTGTAAATTTTGTGCCAGCCTCATGTTGCTTGTGGTGTTATGACAGCATCCCTGTGCCTCCCCTGTTTCTTGGGAATTCATCAAAGTGTGCCTGAACGTTTTCTGAGGATCAAAATAGATATTTAACAGTGGATAAATACCGAGATTGTTTTTATTCCTAAAAATGAGCCATCAATTGCCTGGAAACAGTCGCTGAGAATGTAAAAATTATTTAATACCTATTAGGCAGAAGCTGATGGACCTCAAGGCACTTTATTAACAAGGAACACGGCTCCCACGTAGTGTTGTGATTGATATGAGTGTCTCCATGTACAGATGTGAAATACTAATGGAAGCTTCAGGAGAAGAGTTAGGGCTCTCCTGGGGATTTATCACATGGCTTCAGACTGGGGAGAGGCAGAAGTTAACAGTGAGTTGTAAAGGCTCTTGCAGGTTTTTTCACCTGCTGTCTATACTCGTTTAAGAAACAACAGGTTTTATTGAAGAGGAAATGGACCCTGAAAAGGTGAAGTTTTATGGAAAAAAAAATGCAGTCGGAAAAACTTGAGGAGGCACGAAGGCCAAATGGGAGCTTCCCAGAGTAGAAATCCCTGAAGTTTACAAGTTTCTTTTGGGGCTGCAGGATGAGGTGAGGTGTAAACAGAACTGGAGGCTGTAAATTGGGCTGGGGAATGCAGCTCTGCAGCCTTCAGAGAGCCCTCCTGAGAGCGTGGGTGGTGCCCAGGAGAACCCTGGCTGTGAGATGGAGAGCCAGGGGATGAGCTGCAGCCCTTTCAGATAAATGCTTCCCCTTGGTCTGCCCACTGGCATCATAAATACAGGTGAGCAGAGCATGACCCTCTGTGTGAGGACATCCACCAGCTCTGGGTTTGTGGGTGGTTAACCTCTCAAAGTTCCAAACTGGCACAGACCACAGCGGTTTACAGCAAGTGAATTAGATCAATTAATTTCCAACCCAAACCTAATGGGCATTCTAGAAAAGGATTTAATGTCTCATTTACTCTCTACGGTTATCTTGTTAAATGCCAATTAAGTATCTAAATATTTCTTACAACCTTAATGAATTACAGTATAATAAGTAATAAATGATCACTTGTTTTTGCTAACATGCTGAAGTCTGCTGTTAGCTTGAGGAAGTGAACATTAAATCTTCTTAGGACAGTTGTTTGTGCCAGTGAAAGAATTTTTTTTAATAACACTGTGATTTTAAACTAATATAGCTGGTAGACTACAGTCTTTTTTTTTTTTTTGGTCCAGTAGGATAATATCAACAAGAAAAAGTTGAGATTGCCCTTTAAAGGTCGTATGTTTGAAAAAGTTTTTAAGCTTCTCTTTTGCTCCTAAATTTTGCAAATACTTCTGTTTCTTCCAATTAGTTGCTGATGTAATTAGCCCCATTTTCACACGCAGTGGCACAGCTAAACTGAAAATCTGGCCCCACATTTTCAAACAGATGAAAATATTTTTGTGGAATTTCAGAGCGCAGTAGCACAAGCAGATTTTTTCAAAGTGTATTTGGTGTCCTCCAAAACATCTGTGACTTTTTAATTTCTTTTATATATATATATATATTATTTGCATGAACCACAACAGAATATATATGAGTACACAGGTACAAATAAAATACTTGGAGGTGATTAACCCCCCTCCCCTCACTTATATTTGGGCTCCATCCTTTCTTTCTATTATTTGAGAACCATATGCAAACATCAAGGAGGTGATTTTTAATCAATCCTTTCTGTTCTCCTCGACGAGAAGGAAATCTCATTCTTTGGGACAAGCTGGGTCATGCCAAGGTAAGAGGTGCATAAAGCTGCAAAATTAAGCAGGCAGGGTCAGGTGGGGTGAGGCAAAGGACAGGACCTCCCCAAGCCTGTGGGTAACCCCTGGAATGACTCCTGGGCTGCACAGATGCCATGATAAGGATGCTCTTGGGTTCTGGACCTATTGCAGTGAAAGACCTTTCACCCTGCTCAGGCCATGGTCCTTCTGATGAGGTGAATGTGAATAAATTAACTGTGTGAAGCCAGAAGGGACGCTCCTCCTGCAGCAATTTAGCACTGCAGAGCAGCCTCAGGTCCTAGCAGGATGAAGAGCTGTGCCTGGCACTGGGTTTTTGAGGAGTGGCTGAGTCTCCTGGGCTGTGTGGAGCTGCTGGGGCAATGGGAGCTGTGCCTTGCAGCCATGCCCACAGCTTCCTGTTCCTACAGCAGAGCTGCTACCAAAGCTGGCTTGTGGTTTTCTGTGCTTTGTTCCCACCTTAGGGGCTCTGAGGAGTGTTCTGCAGGTATTGTTTCCAAGCAGTGTCTCTGTGCATTGTACTAGAGAGAATGCAGAGGGATTTAATCTCATATGCTGTGTTAGAGAGAATACAAAGGTATTTTCAGAGTCTCTTCTCTTTGAGCATTGTCCTCCCTATTTATGCCAGCAATTAGTTTATTCTTAAAAGGAGGGGAATAGAAAAAGCAGCACACAAGCACTCGAACTGTGCAGCTCCCTAAGTGCTTTTTTCCAATTTATGAAACAAACAGAACACACAAAAAAAAAAATCCCCTCCGAAGTTAAACTAATATGAAACAGCCCCAGCATTTGAACTTGTCGCACGAAGCTGGTTTAAATTTTAATGTGAGCTCTGGAGTAGATTTGTGTAAGGCAAGGTAAAGCAAGTCCCATGAAATATTGATTCTGTACATTTTCTTATGAATTTTTATACTCCAATTTAGTAAATTTTTCATCTCGCCTGCACTTAGAGGTTGCCTATAAAGTCGTTACTACCAATTGTATTAACTGTTGTAAATAAATCATCTTGGTTTGGGCTATTTGTATGAACATGGGCCGACAGGGCCCGGTTTTGTTTGAGCTGTGCTGTGTTATGGCCTTCGTCTGAAAGGGCTAAAAAGGGATTATCAAAATTTAAAATCCATCGTGGCACAGTGGCAGAGCTGCAAAGCCCAGGAGCATCTGTCAGAGGCAGGAATCCTCCTGCTGCATGTCCCACCTGGACCAGACAAAGCAGCAGGGAGGGGCCTCCAACAGGAGGGTTGTTTTCTGTTTCATGTCTGGAGAAAATGAGGTGGGAAGGGTGGCATTGCCACCTGTGGCCTCATACCTGCAGACAGCTCCACTGAAGAGAAGAATAAAAACTACAAATGTTTGCAGTGCTTAGGTGTAGTTTGTCTTTGCAAAGTGCTCTCTTTAAAATGCCACCTGCAAAGGGACATTAGAACGCCTGATTTGAGGGAAATCAGCAAGGAAATTTTTTTTCCTTTGGCAGTTTCAAGCCTCTAAATCCCAGTTTTCTCTCTACCCCGAGCTCAATCATGAGCCCTAACCAATATCCTCCATCAAACCTAGCTTAGATGTTCACACTGCCTCCTCATCTCTAATTATAACATATTAAGTGGGCAGGTGGGCAAGATTCTGTTCTACTTTGTGTCTCTGTATGAAACACAGAGAAACACAGGTTTTCTGTTGCCTTTCCTTTTAAAGCTGTTTTGGAATTATTGTTTTAAAAACGTTACATAACATTCAGCTGAGCAAGCTGAGTGATTCCTTTTCCATGAGCTTGTTCCACTGGCGAGTTTGGCCGCTTAACAGAAACACAGAGTGAGAGCTTCAAGGTGTTCAAAGTGGTCTCGTTATTAATTTTGAACTCCAATGAATGCATTTTATTGTTTTTAGTTCGGTTCTCAATGCCCCTCTTCTGCTGAAGCTCTGGCTCAGTGAATTTCAGCAACGCTCTGAGCTGCAGGCTGCTGGTGCCTGGGCTCTGCTGTAGACACAAGTGCAGGCTGTGAGTTCATTAATGTTGTTGCAGCTCTTTGAGTCATAAAAGTCAGCAATCATTTGATGAGGGCCTGACTCGAAGCAAGTTTTTGTGTGTGCTCATACCCCGTAGTCTTGAGAGGTGCTTAAACATCTCCTCAAAGCTGGAGTATATGCTTCAGTGTTCTGAAGATGGATGACATCAACGTGGCTCGCTGTGGTTGATGTATAAATAAGAACAGATGGTTTTTCCAGATTCTAGTTAATGGCAATTAAACTCTAATTTGTTATTTTACACAGAACTAATCTCTGTTAAATTTCTGGTTTTGTAAATATTCCGAAACAGTGCGTTTTTGAGGTACTGTCATGAATGTTTGGGGTATTTTGAGATAAAGCCTTATGGTAATTTGGTAACAAAACATACCAGGTGCACTTCTCCTGATTCTTGGTTGCCTGTGTATAATTTCCCAGCCATTTTCTATTTCACCTACCTTTAAATAAAGATTGTAAGCTTATTTTTGCAGTAGCCCTAAACGTGACATTTTTCATAAAATGAACCTGTTAATAGCAAGAAATTTAGTTAAGTGTTTGGAGACAACAGCAAAACAATTTGTGGCTGAGAAAAATTCACTCAAAGCGTGCAAATTATCCTCTAACTTGTCCTCTTCTATCCAAGCTGAGCTCTGCTTAGAAATCAGCTGTGCTCTGTTGGTTTGTGTGTTGCTTGTAGGTTGGTTTCTTAGAGAGATTTAATTAATTTATTATTTTTTTAAAATAATATCTAAGGGAAAAACTCGATTTTTTTTTTTTTTTTTTTTTTTTTTTTTTTTTTTTTTTTTTTTTCCCCAAGCGCNTTTTTTTTTTTTTTTTCTTTTTCCCCCAAAGGAAAAAAAGGAGCAGCACCTCATTAGTTAAAAGCCTCCCTGCAATAATCACCTCGTAGTCTGTTTAATTTGCCCTCCTTTGGCTGGGGCTGACCTTTCAGCCGTCTGCCTGTTCTGAGTGTTGGTGTAAACAGCAAAGGCTCCCGTTAATTACAGAGCCTTCCTCCCATTCAGCAGGGCCACGTCCGGCTCCTCTGATGGCCAAGGCGATAGGAGAAGCCTCTGGGAGACAGGAAGGAGCTTGCAGAGAGGGAAAACCCCGGGAGGGAAGGAGAGAGGGAGGCAGGAGGCAGTGGGAGCCTGCCCTGCGCTGAGGAAAAGGGAAGCAGAGCAGGGCTGCAGGCAGCACCTTGCACCGTGGCCTTTGGAAGCTGTGGGAGGCAGATTTGGGGTTGCAGAGCTGAATTCTCCCTGAGTTGGGGTGACCAGGGTTGGAGCACCAACACATTTGGCCTGAGAAATCCTCACCAGACACTGGGGTTTGTGCCACATTCCCCAATCTGCACTGACTGACATGCTAAGAATCAATCCAAATATTTTCGTTTTTCTTAGAGCCACTCCCTGAATCTTAGGGATGTTAAGAAATCAAGCCAAGCCCCTTGTGTTGCTGCTTTCCCCCACACAGCTTTCACTGAGTTTGTAGTGAGTTATCCTCTCACTGATGTGGAACCTGCCTTTCCCTGGCACAGCATTTGTGGGACTTTGTGCTCTCAGGCAGAGAGCAGGGCTCGGGCTCAGCTGCTTTTCCCAAGGGACATGAGATTTTTGTGTAGTGGGAAATGGGATATCACTGGGGAAAGCAAGTGAGATTGACAGCAAAGCTTCGTGGAAGGTTCAGCATCTGCATTGCCTTGGTGTAGAGTTGTCAAGACTGGGAAGGAAGTTTAATTGTAGAAGAAAACCAAGTTTTTCCTTTGTGTGTTTATTTTCACAGCCCTGATTAGTGCTGGCTATTCTACTTTTCCACACTATTCAGCCTCATTGTAGATGCAAGGTTGGAGTGATGGTGACACGTTTTGCTGCTTTGGGTTGGATGGCAGCCCTGCTGGGGCTGTAAAATTTGGAGAATCTCAGATGTCACTCTTCCACTGCAAACCCGCATATTATTGATTCATTTTTGTTTCAAAGATGCAAGAAAAATCCTGCTGCTTGATTGGAACTGACAAAGTGTAACTCCATCAGTTATATATGAAAGACTTTTGAGGGCAGCTAGAAACCAATGTTACGTTAAGTTCAGATATTTAGACTTCAACATATGTGGCAAAAGCCATATATTTAAATTTTTAAAGGCTATTTGGTCATCATCGTATTCTCAACAAAATAATCTTTCTTTTGAATAGCTGCTACGTGCACCATTCTCAAATTCTGTATGTGGGATGAATAAGATGAAGGCACAGCTAATTGATATCAGGGAAGGGAGGATGGTTGAATGCAGGAAGAACATCCTGCATGCTTCCAACTGAATTCTTAACCAATTGGATATGCAGGGTTGTCCTTTTGGCGTTGCCCAGTGTGGGAAAACAAAACTGCTCTGGTAAATGAAGCTGAGGGCCAGCCCTGTGCTCACACAGGGACAATTGTTGAAACATCAGCTAAACCTTCCAGTACTTACATATGGTTAAGTACTGCTAGTATTTCTACTTTTTTTTTGTTTTTCTTTCTTTCTTTTTTTTTTTTTTTTTTTTAAATCAATTGTGCAAATAGAAACTCAGAAAACTGTTTTGACAGAAAAATATCTGATTTAAAAGTATTCTGTCCACTTTTCACCTGAGATACAACTGGAAACCTGGATAGCCAACCCCTGCTTTGTGTCTTGAAGTGAAACAATGATCACATTAGAGCTAAACTGCTAATGGAGGCAGCAGTTTTGGTGAGTATCAGCTTATTTGCTGAGTTTCCTTAACTCCTCATAACTCACCCTGAATAGACTCGAATGTCAGGTGCTAGAAAGTTCAGCAGGGAGCAAGGTCAGTCTCAAGAGCCCAGCATTTTCAGAGACAGGAGCAGATTAAGTTCACCCTTCAACCCTCTCTTCTGAGACTCTGCCCCTGCTGTAAACCCATTGTAGCTGTGATACCCAAAAGTCTGACAAAAAGAAAGCAGAAACACTTCGGTGTGTGTTTCTCCTGGAAGCAGGCAGTGTCAAGAAATGCAATTCTGCTAGGTGACTGCATCAGCCTTGAACTTTTCAGACAGATCTAAATGAAGAGGAGGGGTTTTATCCTGGCTTCTGGGAAGTGATGGGAGCCCTGTGGGGCGTAGGTTCAAATTTTTAAATGTTCACACAAAATCAGATAGTGGTGTCCTCCCCCTCAAGAGCTCCTCGGGTGGAGAAGGGAAGAACATACCAGCCAGCACATGCAATCCTTCAGAGTTCATTACACAGCGAGTGTGTTTCAAAGGACCTTGAGAGCATGTTTCCAAGGGAGGGGTAAGGTCGATGCGCGGATGGGAGAAGCCAATTGAAATCAATGGGAATTGATTTAGAGTCCGGGGGCACTGTGTTAAAATCTCCAGTCCCGCGCTACACCTTCATGAATATTAACGGCGGCGGGATCAATACGCAGCTGATTTTCAGACGTACAGCTGGCTCCTTTTCGTCTGTAGATTAAAGACACGACAACCTTTCTTTCTTTAGATAAGACTGAGAATTCCAAAAAAAACCAAAAAACAAAAAACAAAACCAAAACACAACGGCTTGTGACTTTAGATCCCGTTCTCCAGGGCCGTCTGATGACGTTCGCGATATTCCCCCGACTTTTTAAGAACGCGTTTTCCCAGCTGCGTTTATCCCCGCTGTCCCTTTGCAAGGGATTTCACCCAACCAAAGCGGAGCGGGCCGCTCCCGGGAGCGCCCAGGTGGCTCTCGGATGCGCTTGGGAAGGCTGGGGTTGGGGAAAGCCCCGGTGCCTGCCCTCCTGCCGGCTGCCTGCCAGCAGGTGGCTGCCGCTCTCTGATGGAAGCCGCACCGCACCTTCCAACCTCGTGCTTTGCCCTGCAGAGCTCCCTGCTCCTCTAACCCGCGGCAGCTCTGCCTCCAAAGGCGTGCTCCGAGAGCCTGCGAGCCCGAGTGACCGGAGCAATCCGCCTGGGAGAGCTCTGCAAGGCTCGGAGGTGGTGCTCGGAGGTGGTGCTCGGAGGTGATGTGATGCTCAGAGGTGATGCTCAGAGGTGATGCTCAGAGGTGGTGCTCAGAGGTGATGTGATGCTCAGAGGTGATGCTCAGAGGTGATG
>VWYO01024944.1:0-11820 GCA_013400275.1 Rhadina sibilatrix
CCCCCCTCACTCTTTTTTCCTGGTAACAGATAAGAAATCACATGTGTGTAGTGTGGATTCATCTGGCTGAGCTTTGAAATCATTGCAGAAAATACCTGTGGTCTGTTTTCCACCTTCCCAGCTGCCCAGAGTGGACATGCTCCATGCCTTGGGATGCCAGATTCAGTTTGGAAGTTCCTTGGGACAGAGACCCGTCATTCCTCATTATCTCAACAAAAGCCATACACATCTTGCTGATACATATATATATATATGTGTATATATATATATGTATAAATAGATATATCTATAAAATCATCTTGCCTATTAAACCCAGGGTTGTCATGGTGATTTGGAAGCTGCTGTAATGCAGTTAATCTTATGCACAGACCCACTCTTATTTCAAATCAACCATACCACAACTCACCTTACCTTTAACCTGCCCCTGGGGCAGCAAAAACTCTCCATAAGGTTGTGCAGCTGCTTTTTTGGGAGGACTCCCCTGGCTGCCAGAGTCCTCCCAAAAAAGCAGGGAGGACTCCTGCAGCCCTCTGTGCCAGGGTGCTTATTTATAATTTACCCAAGACAAACCTGGGCTTTTTTGTTGGGGTTTGGGGCTCTCCTGCAGGAGAAGCCTGTCAGTAATTCTTTGTGACACCTCAAAAGTCCAGCACGGAGGTGGGAAGCTGCTGTTCTGTCCGTGTGCTCTATTCCTTAAATATTCAATGAGGAGACAACCAGAGGAGAGGGAAAAAAGGAAAAAGAGGGATTAATTTTGGCAGCCCTGTAGGGATGCTCTGCAGGGAGCAGTTCAGCTCCAGTGGAAGTCAGTGGGATGAGATCAGGTCTTGGGAAGACACCGTGAAACAAAAAGGAGGTGGAGTATTAATATTTAATTTTCAAGGACTGGAAGTTTTGTGCCTTTCCTGAAGAGAGGCCTCTCTGTACCCATCATTATTCTCTTCCAACTCAGTACTCTGATTCCATCATTAAGTGCATAATTTGCAATTTTTTCCCCTCCTGCATGGAAAATTAGTTGGTAGATAAAGACAAGATGCTCTTATAAATGAGATATATTTCTATATTATATATCCATACATTATATATGATATTGCAAGTACAAAAGGAATTTCACCATATAAAATGGAATTATTACTTCCTAGAAGGTTTTTCAGCACTGGGAAGGACCAGTTTCAACACGTTGCTGTTCAGTGCAGAGCTGGGAACAATGAGTGAAGCAGGAGGGACTTCTGCTCTGACCAGGGGCAGGACCCAGGGAGTGGCTGGAGCTGTGCCAGGGGACGTTTGGGTTGGATATCAGGGAAAGGTTCTTCCCCCAGAAGGTGTCAGACTCTGGAAGAGCTCTCCAGGAAATGGGCATGGCCCTGCGGCTGCCAGAGCTCCAGGAGTGTTTGGACAACACTCTCCGGGATGCACAGGGTGGGATTTTTGTCCAGGAGCTGGACTGGATGATCCTTGTGGGTCCTTCTCATCTCAGGACAACCCACAGGATTCTGATTCCATGGTAACACTTTGCAGCCCTGGGATGAACAGCAGTGAAAACAAGCGGGGTTTTAACCTTTTAAGCTGCACATTTTAACTCTGGGAGTTAAAGGAGTCCAAGGCAGAATGGAAACGTGAATCCTTCAGCGTGTCCTCTCCTCATTATGAATCCCTGTGGCTTCCAGCAGAGCCATGCAGGGCTACTCTGGAATGTATGGATGTGGGAAAGGTTGCGGAAAAAGATTATTTAAGAAACAGTATGCAATGATCTGATAAAAGATGACAACATAATTAATATCCTCGAGGAGGCAGAGTTAAAGCTCTATGAGCCTTGCATTTCTCATTTCCTGACTTTTGAGTGCTTAACTGTGCATATTTAATGTTATATTAAAATAAAGGAGAGGCACACATTATAGGCAAAGAGCCCCTTTCCTGCTACTTGAGGATGCTGAATTATTTCACGGAAGGTGCATTGTTTTGATGGGATCTGCATGATGTGAATTGAAGTGACATCAGCTGCAAGCCACATCTATAATTCTAATTTATAACATATTCGTAAATTGGGCTGTGCACGATTCTCTCCAGTATCAGAGGACGTGCTGCTTTCTGACAGACATCAGCTGAATGTGAAATCACAGGATCCCAGAATGGTTTTGGGTGGGAAGGGACCTTAAAGCTCATCTCATTCCATGGGCAGGGACACCCTCCACTATCCCAGATTGCTCCAACCTGGCCTTGGACACTTCCAGAGGTGGGACAGCCACAGCTTCTCTGGGCAACCTTTAGACAGAGGAAATTCCACAGGAGCTGGGGGGTTGGAGCTGAAACTCCTGAAGGAGTTTTGTCCTGATGGAAACAAGAAGAGGGTGAGGCTGTTTTGCTTCTCTGCACGTGCTGCTCCGTAGAGCAACTGTTTTGGACTGGGGAGGAAAACCTGGCCTGGGGAAGTGACCTAGAATGTATTCATAGTTTTGCTGCAGGGAATGGTGAAAGATCCCTTGCTGTAAGACTGAGCTGGAATGAGGTAAAGCTGCTTAGAAACAGATTTCCAAACATAAGGGTAGGTAGTGACTTCTTAAGAAGCACAGGGGAAGGGGCTCAGTGGGGATTATTCCCAGAGATGTCACCGAGACACACTACAAATGTTTCCTCTTGTAACTTCTTAGGAGAGAAACCTGAATTCTCAGCAGGCAGTGTCACTGCTCTGCTCTTTAATGTGCCTGCCTGGCTGTGCTGCCACCTCCCAGCTCTGGTGTCAAAGTCACAAATCTGCACAGCCCTGCAGGTGGAAGATCACCTTAAATAATAAATTCCCAAATTAATGCACAGCATTTGGAGGTGGAGTATTTGAGGTGATGCTGGGGGAATGGCAGCTCTTACCATGGGCTTGCCATCAGACTTGGATGGCTGGAGTGGTGTCAGGAGAAGTTTAAGCTGGAAGTCAGGAAAAGATTCTTCCCCCAGAGGGTATTTGGGCACTGGAACAGCTCCCCAGAGAATGGGCACAGCCCCGAGGCTGCCAGAGCTCCAGGAGTGTTTGGACAATGCTCTCAGGGACAGTTTGGGATTGTTGGGGTGTCCTGTGTAGGGCCAGGGGTTGGACTACATGGTCCTTGTGGGTCCATTCCAACTCAGGACATTCTGTGATTCCATGAAATCCTGCTCTCATCCTCGTGCTCTCAGAGCACCAAGGCTTTTTCCTCACATCTGAACCTTCTCTGTATTTCAAGCTCCCAGGAAGGCTCTTTCCAAGTACCTGTGTTACCCAGCAGGACTAGCCTGGAGGCAGAAGTGCCTTGGCCTAGAGAAAATGTAAATTAGGTGATTTTTTTCAGGCACTTCAGGAGTTATAAGGTTACTGCATTTATTGTTTTGAAATTTGGACAGATCTTTGTAAAACATATTTACATCTGTCTCCCAGGGGCACTCCCCACAATAAATATTCTTATCAGATCAATAAAGTGTCTGGATAGGTGTGGAGGGGAGACTGGAATGTGCAAAAATGGGGTTTAATGGACATTTCAGGCATTTTCACAGTCCCTGGCACTACTGATGCCAACCTGGAATAATTTTGTCTATGGATGTGGACCCAAACCTAGCAGGAATCAGATTAGACTCAGGTCTGTTCTGTGGGCAGGGAATTGCAAGCAGCTTTCTGCCATCATGAGGCCAATTTTCCTTCACCCAATCTGTTATTCTGGAAGGCTGTAAATTGTGCAAACTGCATAAAAGCACAGAGCCAGGTGTGCTGGGGCTGACCAAAGGTCCAGCCAGCCCCTTGCTCCCACGGCAGCCACCTGGGCTGGGCCTTAATCTCAGCCTAAACATGATGAGGTGTGGGAAAAGCATAGTTCAAGCCTTCCTTTTTCAGACAAAACCAGGCAGGTTTGCAGATAAGGTGACTGGAGTGGGACGTGAGACCTCCAGACTAGAACAATTCCTTCTTTTTCCAAAGGTATTAGGAGGAAAAGGACAAACTCTGGTACTGGAAGATTCTGATGTCATTCCTTATTATCTTCAAATAGTAAAGCTGCAGAGAGGAGATGTTGTCTTGGAGATTTAGAACAGAGTTGAGAAGGAATTTGAGATCCTTCTTTGTGGATCCCTTTGCTCCAGCACTTTTCAGACTGTGGAAGAGATTTGATGACCCAGCTGGTTGACCAGGCTGGGATGGAGAGCTCTCGCTCTGGCCAGATTCCCAAAGCCATCTGCTCCAGTGCCCACTGGAAAATCCCAACCTCTGGGGGTGTTACTCTGTTTTGGGGCATGCACAGCTCAGAGCTTGTGCTGAAGAGCAGAAATTTCCATAATCTGAGGATCTGGAGCCACTCATCAGCAAGATTTGCAAGACCTTATGGCACTGAACAAGGAGAGATTTGGATGCCACAGGGAAGCTTGGCCAGGCTGGGGAAAGAATATCCTGAACCCTGCTTGGATGTGGTTGTGGAAAAGGGGAAGTTTTTTGGTTTATTTTGCTGCTACAAGCCTTTAAAAGTTGGTTGAGATGCTAAACTCTGATAAGGTGAAAAAACCCCAAAACAAAGTAGCAGGCAACATCTTTTCATTGGGATACAACAGGAACAAAATAATCCTTCCTTTTATAAAGCCATAATTAGTTTCTATTCACTGGTGGCATCCTGGATGTTGTCTTCTGCTGTACTTGTACTCCTGACTGAGAGAGGAGCTGCAAACACTGACTGCCAGGTCCCCAAATAATAAAAATAATAGAAAGCTGCCAGGTGATGTAAACTTTGGAGAAGGAATTTCCGTGAAGGGGACGTGAGTCAGGACTCTCTGTGCCATCGCTGCCAGCAGGCTGCTATGTAGGACACCACGGCTTGTGTTCCCTTCACACCCATTCTGCACCAAAATAGCTCCTCTGGCATCAAAGTCTGAGCTGCAGGAGGAGGAGGAGGTGGAGGATCAGATCCAGGTGCAGTCGCACGGCTGGGAAAAGAGGAGATCCTTACCTCTCCTCTCTCCTGCTGTCCCCTTCCACGATTCCTTTCCACATGGATTCATGTGCTGAGCCACTTCAGAGATCTAAGCTGGCACAAAATACCGTGGGTTAGTTTTCCTCTGATGCAATTCCCTGGGCAAGTTGTCCAACAGGCAGCAAGAGCTCCAGCACTCACCTGAGGAGATTGGCAGAGCTCTGAGCGAGTCCCTTGCAGCAGCACTTGTGCCTTTGGCCAGGGGACATCAGCACCTCAGCTTGTTGTACAGGTATATTAATTTTTTATGTAACTCAGTGAATTGTTGGACTCAGCAACCTTAGAGCTCATCAAGTCATGGAAGGGTTTGGGTTGAAAGGGACCTTAAAGCTCATCTCACTCCACACCCTGCCATGGGAAACCTCCCACTATCCCAGATGCTCCAAGCCCTGTCCAACCTGGCCTTGAATACTTCCAGGAACCCAGGGGCAGCCACAGCTGCTCTGGGAAACCTGTGCCAGGGCCTCTCCACCCTCTCAGCCAAGAAATTTTTTCCAATATCCCATCTATCCCTGCCCTCTGACAGTAGGATGCCATTCCCTGTGTCCTGTGCCTCCATCCCTTGTCCCAAGTCCCTCTCCAGTTCTCCTGGAGCCTCTTTGGGCACTGGAAGGGGCTCTGAACTCTCCCTGGATCCTTTTCTTCTCCAGGTGAACACCCCCAGCTTGTTGAACTTGGTTGCTGGGCCAATCCTCATGGGTGTTACTTCCTACCCAAAATGGAGGGAAACTTGCCTCAAACCCATTAAGTTCATTCTTTGTGACAGCTTTGAATGGGGGAGCTCTAAGTCAGAATTCAAGGAATAGAGCAGGGCATCCTGGAAGTGATTCCAGGTGAGAGGCCCAATGTCCTGGTACAAATATCGCCCAATTATGACGTTTGCTATCACATTCTCTCTTACAAATGTGGATGTTTTATTGATGTAGAGCTAAATCAAGTATCTGCCATCACTACACTCTCTTCCTCCACTCCCAGCTGGCATTTCATGCAGCACATATTGCAGTTTTCTTTTTGAACAGAAGCCTTTTCATCTACTGGAAAGCAGAAAAATGCCATAGGTGACATAGTTTAGCAGCATTAATCACATTAAATCTGTCTGAACTGCTGCAGATGGGAAAAAAAAAAAAAGTCCTGTTTGCATGTCAGGGCTCCAGGAAAACTGTTTTTCCTTTTGGAGATGAGAACTGCATTTTCCTTTCATTTAGTTTAAAGACAACAGAAACTTGGGTTTGGAGAGGATTCCCTGGGTCAGCTAATGTGGTTCCTTGTTATTCTGGGCAACAAACTCATGGACTCTTTCCCATAAAAATGGATCCATTTTTATGGGAAGGATACCATTTAACACCCAGTGAGGTTTTTCTCCCAGTTATTCCCATTGTGAGGGGAATAACCTCATTTATCCGAGAGTAAAAGATTTTGGTTGTAATATTTTTTTTTATTTAATTTCCACATGTCTTCATGGCCAATTGAGCCACAGCTGTGGTTCAGATTCTCTCTCAAACCCTGTCCACATCTGCTGATTGCTGATGGGCCTTGGACAGGGGACAGAAATGCTTTGGAGGACCGGGATAATGTGGAATGGCAATTCTGCTTTGCCAGATGGTGCCATTTTTTAGGAGAAAACTGTCAGTCATTGCCTGTTGGACTAATTCTTCGTGCCAACCACTACAACAAAGCTGATAATGGATGATTTGGGAAGTTGAAACCATGGAGGATTTAGGGATTTCCTTGCACTGGAGCTTGAGTGAGCTTTTCATCAGTGCAGGAGTTGAGGCTGCGGATTCCCTACACAGCACAAATACAGGGATGGAGCAATGAGCAGGCACCAGGATGGGGTGAATTGTCCTGAAGTTTAATCATGGAATCATTGGAAGAGACCTCTAAGATCATCCAGTCATAATGCTCTGCTGCCAAAGAGCACAGGGAGAGGACTGGTGGCAGAATCCTGGGAGATCCTTGGATAGGTCCCACTGGTTTACCAAAAAAAAAAAGCTTATTTTGACAGCCAGTTTGATCCCAAAATCTTGGAAAGGCAGCATCCTGCCACTCTGAGGTTGGCTGATGCAGGTTCTGGTTCAGCAGCACAGTGGAGATCAGCTCCTAAGGCTTAGAGATATCATGGAGATAGAAATCACCTAATGCTGAAAGATTTATCTGCAAATATCATCCAGTGGGAGAAGATGGATGGAAATGCCAGAGCCAAAGTGCCATCCAAATGATAAATGACTGACGGCTGCTCACCCCAGCTCGTGTCATCAGCAGATAAATTAGGGGAATAATGTTTTCAGCTGCTTGATAATGTGCAGGTGGAAGTAAAAAAAAACAAAAAGCGCAACAGCGCTAATTAATATGGAACAGATTAAGAGATGCCCCAAACAGCCTCGGAAAATGTGTAGTGTAAAAGTTCTGCAATGTGAATAAACCATGTAGGAAATGCTCTGGACATTCCTACCAGCAGCCTGCTGTGTTCATGGGAAGAAATTATTAATGTCCATGTCTCTGTCCAGGAGATTTCTTGGATGATTCTGTCCCTGGGTTCCACTTGTCTCATTAAGAGATGCATCGTGGGTGAAGCTTGAAGGGCAGAGCCTCGTTTCATTGATGGTGTTAATTACTGCACATACTCCTAATTTACTTTTGGAAACAGGTTGGGCATGTGCAAACTGCCCTTGGGAATGATCTCTGGCCTCCTATCTTTGTGCAGAGAAAGGATGGGAAAGGGAGTTAATGGGATAAAAGTGTGCCGTGGACTGCTCTAAACCTTTCAGTTCTGATGATGAAGTTCTTCTGCCTGTGCACATCACTGGGGTTGGAACAGCCCTCCAAGATCTTTGAGTCAAACCATTTCCCAGTGCTGCCAAGGGCACCACTGATCCATGTCCCCAAGTGCCATATCCACGTGTTTTTTAAATCCCTCCAAGGATGGAGGCTCCACCACAGTCCTGGGCAGCACAGCTGTTTCAGGGACTTTTTTTTTTTTTTTTTTTTTTTTTTTTTTTTTTTTTTTTTTTTTTTTTTTTTTTTTTTTTCAGTAGTTGAAAATTCTGCTTTTCATGCCTGGATTAATATCTTCCTTTTTCATCCATTTCTGAATGCTCAACTCTTGGCGATCAGTTGGTTGATTTTCCATGGTTTTCCAATCCTCTTCATATTGATCTTGGAGCTGTTAGCACTTCCAAGTGGCTGGAACTTGCCAGAGATGAGTGAGGTACTAGGGGCCTGGAATAAGGAATATTTGGCACCTGTCTTAATGGGAAAGGAGGATCTGGCAGCATAGGCATCAACCACTCTAATTCCTAGAAATATGCTGGCACAAATGATCAAAGCTTTCCAAGCACCCAGAAAATCCCTGTAAGCAAGAAAAGGCAACCAGGTCTATGTGGAACTTCTAGCAAGTCAGCAGGAAATTTGCTGGAAGTCAGAGAATTTAACAAGAGTTTTGATATTTTTTCTGTGTCAAAAGAGAAAGTTGCATTAAATGGAGCTCACAGGGCTCTGGTTTGGGCTAGAGAATGTAACTCTTGCATTTGGAGTGGAAAACAGCAAGGCTGGGAGACATGGGAAGAGATTGGGAAAATATCCATTGGGAAAACTGGAAATGGAGCTGCTTCTGCTGTGGGACAGCAGGATGGCTGAGAGAGCTGGGAGTGTCCAGCCTGGAAAAGAAAAGGCTCCAGGGAGACCTTAGAGTCTCTTCCAGTGTGCCTAAAGGGGCTCCAAGAGGGTGATTGGACAATATTGAGTGCAGGACACAGTTTACACATGTAATAGAATGAATTCTTTGGGAAAGATCTGGTGAAATGAGTGCTAATGGTGGGGGAGTTGGAACTAAATGACTCTTGAGTCCCTTCCCACCAGAAAAGCTCCATGATTCTATTTCCAGTATCTCTCCTCTGCGAGCATTTCAGAGTCTCAACCTACAGAATCCATTTATTCTATATTTGGTTCATCTTCTCCAGGACAATCACAGTCTTTCATGGGGCCTTGATTATCTTGTTGCTAGAAGTCCACCCCAGATCCAAATGAGAGCAATTTCTGATTCTTGTCTTACTTTATGGCTCTGGATGTGCGGAAGGGGTTAAATCTCTCTCCCCATCCTGCACACACACACACACACACACACAGAGTCCAACACAACACTTTGTTCCATGTGTCTGCTTGGCAACTTGGGAGAGTTTTGCTGGCATGTGGGAGAGACCTGCAGGAGTCAAGTGCAGCATTAAAGTGAGTTCCCAGTGGCTTCGGGGGAAGCTCATTACTGACCTGGCTTCGGCGTCTTCATTTACAGTAACGCTTTAAATATTTAATCCATCTCTCCTTCTTTCCTGTCATGGGCCATTTTCCCTCAATTGATTCCTTGTTTGGGGCGGGGGGCAGGGATGGTTGGAATCCATTTATGCTAGTGGAATTCTATAAATTATCCTCATTAAGAGGCCTGGTAACAACAGGCCAGTGTGGGTTTCGGCGAAGTTTTTTTGCGTTGCACTTTTTGCCTCGGGTTCCCAAAGCACTTCAGAGGCACTGGCTGGGTAAAGGTGAGGAGCAAAGCTTTGCTGAAAGTTTTAAAAACCAGAGGGAAGGGAAGTGGAAGGCTGGCATGAGAATCATGGAATGGTTTGGGTTGGAATGAAAGACCATCTTGTTCCCACCCTCCCACCATGGTTCCCACACCTTCCACTATCCCAAGTGGCTCCAGCCTGGCCTTGGACACTTCCAGGGATCCAGGGGTAGCCACAGCTTTTCTGGGTGACCTGTGCCAGTTCCTTATCGCTTTTTCCAGCAAAAAGGTGCATGGTCTTCATGGCTGCATCTCCTGGGACTCCTCACCAGGCCAGGCAATGCCGAGGCTCCCATGTGGTCAAGCAGTGTCATCATATCACACAGTTCAGCCCTGCTGCAAGTACAGATGTTGCAACATCTGCTTTACAAACAGGCACATAGGAGGACAGGCAGGGAAGACCCCCACCTCTCATTCCGCAGCCTCATAAATTTTGAGTTGACTTTATAGGATCACAAAGTTTTCCCCAAAACCAATTTTTTTTTGATGATATTTTTAGTGAGATTTCTAAGCCTCGCTTTGTAATCCTGTGAAATCAGCACCAGGCAGGATGTGAAGACAGTCAGGAAAATCATGAAAACAATATCACACCTCTGGGGTTGTAAAGGGGTCTTGGAGTGCAGTTTGGCCTTGCTCTTGATGACCACAAGACCACTTTATGAACCCTGTAAAGAAAGAGTTGGGCATGGGGTTTGTCTTTCACCAAGCCAGGCCCAGAGAAGAGAATAAAATCCTTCAGTAGCTGGGGGCAAATGCTTTTAATGGGCAGGAAAAATGAGGTTTCAGCAAATGCACTTTGAAAGAGAATCATGGAGTGTTTTGGCTTGGGAGGGACGTTAAGGATCATCAGTTCCAGCCCCTGCCATGGCCCCACCAGACCAAGTTGCTCAACACCCCGTCCAGCCTGGAGAGGACAACAAAAATATTAAAAATAAATCAAATCCCTTGCACATTTCTTCACTGCTACTGATTTTTATTTATCAGTCAGCCAGGAAATGCTCAGGTGTGCCAGATATGCAGCATCTGTGTTTGCACTGCCCATCCTAAACCTGGTGTCTTCAGTCAGCTGGAACAACAAATTAAAAGAAAACACCCCCAAGCCTGACCTGTTCCTTGATAGCTCAGCATGAAGTGCTATCCCACAAGTGTCACAGGAGTTTTTCTGCAAATACCACTGATCCAGCACAGGAGAAGGAAAAAGCTGGGTTCATGCTCTGTGGAAAGAGAGTATTTTCATTTCATGGGAGATTTCTTTTCATCACAATACCTGGTAATACCACCCATTATTACACAGCTAAAACACTCAGCCTTTGAACCCAGAAAATGGTGTAGGACTTGAGGACTGGGCTGTGTCCAACTCCATTTGTGCTGCCACCATTTAAGCAAGGATTGGAGGAGTGGGCTCTGAATGCCCACAAATTGCAGAACAAACACTGCTGCTGTCATTATTGACGGTTTGTGTCCTTGATACAAGTGCTGCATCTCAAGGAGAGGAGTATTCATGGATGGTCCAGTGCTGACTTTCTTGGAGCCCTTCATTTCAGTTTTGTTTGGTGAGTGCTGCAGGCTTTGAATGAAGATGCAACATTTCATTTACTCCCCTCTTTTCTTCCCTGGAAGCTGTCAAAGGATGAGAGCTGTGATTGTAATTGAAAACATCCCAACAAAGCCTCAAAATTATTATAACTGAAATTAAAAAATCTTACTCTTTAACTACTGTTAGACTTCACCTTGAAAAGCCATGCCTGACCTTCAAAGAGGAATTTCATGGCTAATAAGGAGAAGAATTTGATAATTTAGCAGATGTTGACCATTCCTTTTCCTGTATGGTCACAAAGAAACCTCAGCCTTCTAATTGAAAATGTAATTTGCTTTGACCTGGAATCACAGCGAGGAATTCTGGCACCTCAGTCTTGCCACTGCAGCTGGATGCTCCCCATTTTAGGGATGTCTGACAGTTCCTCTCAGAAGTCTTTTCCCTCAGTTGATTGATACTTGAGCAAACATTAATTTGGGTGAGGGGGTGACATTTTCTGTGCCAGTTTTCTGCCTCATCAGACTGATATTTTTGAAGTTCCAGCCAAAATTTTTGGGAGAGCAGGAAGCTGGAGAAAAACATGTTGTTTTCAATACTAAAATATTTCTCCCAGCCTGTCTACGAGGAGCTTTAGTACCTCCCTGCTGCAGAGCAGGGATCTGAATTTCAGGAAGGAGGCTTTTTTTTTGTGCATATCCTACTTTTTTTTTTTTTTTTTTTTTTTTTTTTTTTTTTTTCTATTTTTTTTT
>VWYO01024944.1:12935-47975 GCA_013400275.1 Rhadina sibilatrix
AAAGAGGGCTCTAACGTTTACTGGCAGTAATCATTGCACCATCTGCTCTGGGAGCTGCTTCCAGAACACACGTTCTCAGCTGCTGAGCAGTCAGCTCCCCATCCCTTCCTCTCAGAGACAGGGATGCCAGCAGTTCCTAAACTGTAACAGCATGAACAAGCCTTTTCCTTTTTTTTTTTTTTTTTTCCCCCCCTTTTTTTCCCCTTTCTGTTGCTGGTTTTTTTTTTTTTTTTTTTTTAACGACTGGGGGNGCTGGATTTTTTTTTTTTTTGTTTAAAGGCCAGGAGAGTTTGGATCTTTTACCAGATCATTTCTAAGACTGAGCTCTTCCTGATTTGAGGTTCTTCATCTGAGTATGTGCTTGTGGTAAAAAAATATGGAGAATTTTAATATTTTAATGTTTCAGAGTGCCCCAAGGGGGGTTGTTTTGTAGCAGAGCTTCACTGGCACCTGGGCTGCTCTCAAGTGTGGATTTATCCCATGTTTCTTCTGGGGAGAAGTTTTCCTGGTGGGATCCCCTCCTACCTGGGCATGGACACCTCTGATTTCTGCTCTCATGATCCATAACTGAGCTCAACTCCAGCTTCTTCCCCTTCTCTTCTGCGTGCAAAGTCAGCACTGAGCTGTTCAATGTCCCTGCTTTCCTCAGACATCCCCAGTCCATCAGGGAATCATGGGATATGAACCAGGAGGAGATTCCTCACCATCAAGCAGGCTGAAAGGAGCTGGGACATCCAGAGTTGTGCTCTCTCTGTGTTCCTGCATTGCTGCCCTTTGGCTGGTGGGGAGCAGACGCCCTTAAGGAAATATATGACCAATTTTGAGGGCAGAGGGTGACATTAATTAGCCATCTCACCCTGTCCTTGGATGCTTCTGTGTCCCTGACTCCCCAGTCTGTGGCTCTTGAGCCCTCTGTTGTTGTTTCTCTCGGCAGTAACAACCCATGGTCTCCGTCTGTACATTTAAATTCAGGATGGAAAGACATCCCTCAGTGCGAGCCCCTCTTCAGCCCTCCCACTGCAGAGCCAAGGCTTCCCAAAGAAATGAGGCAGAGTGGAGGCAGAGCCCATTAGGCCTGTCCCTGGAGGCAGGCTTACAGATGTGCTCACAGAGAGCAATCTGCATCAGGAAAAAGAATTCCTGCTTGGCCGGCGGATCTCGGCTGAACCACGCGACTGGAAGTGCAGCTTTGCAGGAAGAAGGGATTCTGTGGGGTGGCTTTGTGTGATTTTATCTGGGTTTCACTGCAGCAAGAGCAGATTTACTCCTTTACAAGCAGGAGAAATGGAATTTCTCCCTCAGCCTCGTGTACTCTCTCTCAAGCTGCATGGGTGTTTTCCCATCCAGAAATCAGAGTTGGGTTTGATTTGGGTTTTTTTGTTTTGGTTTGGTTTTGTTTTTTTTTTTTTTGGTTGGTTGTTTTTTTGGTGGTGGTGTTGTTTTTTTTTTTTTTTTTTTTTTGGATTAGCATTTGATCCAGCTGAACTGTTGTTTTTGCACCTGGAAATCAGGGTTGGGTTTTCTGGGGATCAGCATTTGATCCAGCTGAACTGTAAGGAACATCGCAGAGCTTGGGGCCTCAAAAGCACTTTGGGAATATCCCTTGTTCCTCAAGGCACTGCCTGTGTGCATGAGCCTCTGGATTTTCACAGGCTGTGACAGTCCCACCAATCCTCTGCTGCCATTTAAGAAAATACAAATTTCTGGGGTCAAATGGGTTGGACAGACGATTTATAAAAAATATTTATCCTCCTCATAACAGGGGATTGTGACACAGGGTAGATCAGAAGATGGACAGAAGTAGTTGGGAAGTCAAGAAATGGAGCATAAAATCAGAAAGCAGGGAAATGAGAAAAATGGGAAGGTGTTTGGACCTGAAAGGGCTCACAAATATTGGTACCCATTTCAAATATTCCCTCTGCAAGGGAGGGAATAGACCTCCTATTGCTGTTAATGGAGACAGCAGCTCCTTTTAGTCCCATTGTTCCTCCCCAAATGATTCTTAGATGTGGGGCTGTGTGATAAAGGGGAAGAGGAAGATTCCCTGCAGGATGGCCGATTTTTAGGACCAAAAGCTCTTTCACCCCCAGGGATGGGCAGGTGCTGGTGCTGTCACTGGGTGAGAGGCTGTGTCACATGGGCCGTGCAGGACAAATAAGCCATGGGACACAAAGCATTGCTTGCTGAAGGAAAAGAGGAACAATCCATGCTTGGGAGGTTGGGAAAGAACAAACTGAATGACCTCATTCCTTCCATGGATGCACAGATGCCACAAGTGGGGATTAAGGGCAGCAGATTTGAGGCCCTCCGTGGTGTCAGGCACGGCGGGAGAGGCCACGCTGACTTGTGAACTTGGATCTGTCGCTTGGACGAGTCTGGGAAATCCTTTCATGTGTTTTTTCTGCCCACTCCAAGTTCTCTGGGTGGTGGCACCCCCGTTGCTCCCCCTAGAGAAAGGACAGCATGGCAGGGCTGGCAGCTGCTGGTGCCTTGATCACAGCGAGCGCCTGGACCGAGCGTCCTCATTCCTTCCAAAATCCCTCCCTGGACCCCCCGCAGAGATGGACACGAGGAGGCAGCCAAAGGGAAGCAGTTGTTCTCCAAAGGAAGGAGTCAAGGGGTGTTGCTAATGCTGGGATTCCTCAGAGCAACACGTCCTGGGGCAGCTGCTGTGCCAAGAGAGGCACCGAGCCACGCGCGGCTCCTCCAAATGCTCCGTTGGCTTCGAAGAAAGAAAAAGGCAGGGGACAGGGCAGAGACCCCAGTGGAAGTGGGGAGGTGTTTTGGGGGACCCCATCACTTCTTTTACTTGCTGTTACAGCCTATAAATGAACAATTTGGAGGTTTCATAACGCTCTTAATTAGGACAAACTTAAAAGGGACCACTTGGCATCCTCGGTGGTGGGAGCCATGTGCTACCTGCAGCAGGCCAAGTCCAAAATGAAACTGATTTTTCTCTCTTACCTACATTCTGCATTCAGGCAGCTGCTCCTAACAGGTGCTTGCTCTCTTCCTAGCAGATGGTGACAAAAAATGGGTTTGTTGGCAGGTTCTGCCACGGAGCAGCCTCCTTATCACACATATTGATGTGTATACAAACACACACGTGTTATCAGGTGTTGGGTTTCAAAAGGAATTCTCCTTCTGAGAGAAGGTCACTCACATGGGGGAGTTTAGCCAGGATGGTCTGTGCCTGTCTCTTTTGTTCCCTGGGTCTAAAGGCATTTGGGAACTTTGCTGCCACGTCAAAACCCCACAAATATTTGGCCATTAGCTCAGATCTCCTGCTGTATCTGAAGGTGTTTTAGGAGGAACATGTGGTGTTAGGTTGTGCCCCTTCATATTTATCATAAATTCTTAATCGCCTAAATAGCAATTAACTCCAAATCAGGCAGGTTTTTGGTGGAGAGTACCCTGATGTTTTTCTCCTTGCTCTTGGTTGTGGTAATACAATAGACATGCAGAAATCAGAGAATTGTAGGATGTGTTGGAATGGATCTTAAAGATGCTCTTGTTTCAAGGATCTCCCTCTTCAAACAAAGCAAACAGTTAAAAATGTGCAATGGAATAGAGACACAGCAATGCTGTTTCATTTCTTTAAACAAAGAAATCCAAGTGCAGGGTTTTATCCTGGGAAACGCACCAGGGCTCTGAGTGCTGAAGTGTTTGAAGCTGCAGGGAAAGCACCAGGAGAGGATTTGTGCTGTATCCATCACCCAAAGAGAGAGGCAGCTGTCAAACAAATCCTTTTGGTTCTTGACTCTGCTTCCACCTCCCAGATTCTGCCTGGCAGGGCTGTGAATTTGTCGAAACGGTGCAAAGCAATGCCAGGTTTGGGGAACTGGGGAACTTTTCCTCCTTCTATTCCTTGTGCAGGGAGCACCAGGCAGAGCCATCCTCGCCCCGCTTTGCTGCTCATTTCAAAGGAGCAGTCTGAGCCAAGAGAACCAGATGAGGGTGACATCTGGCCATGGAGCCTCTGCCAAGCCACTGCTGTTCTGTAGCTGGCAGGAAGATGATGTGCTGCAAATGCCAGGTTCCCTCTGAAATGTAAAGTGCATTCCCTGCATTTTCTTTGCTTCCTCTCCAGCCTCAATCAGCTTGGTATTTTGTTTTACTAATGGCCAAATTCAAACCTCCTTTCCAGGCGCATAAATCCATTCCAGTGGTGGTGGGTGGTTTACACAACAAGTGGAATTTGACCCTGAAGTCCAAAAGGGCCTTGTATTTTCTAAGCTTCCTGACGAATTACCTTGTTGACTGAAAGTCTCATTCAGATCTCAGCCCCTGTGGAGTGTGTTTGTGCTGAGGGTCACTAATCATAGGTATCAGAATTGTTTGTACCTAAACTCTTCCAGGAGAGAGCAGGCAGGGCTTGGGGCAGGTGGAAAAGCTGAAGAAGCTCTGGAGGTTTCTTTCACTGATACTTTTCTGGAAGCCTAAGGTGCCCGCCTTTAATAAATCAATCACTAGAGCTGATCAAGAAGCTTGAGAAACAAATCTGCTGCTCATAAATGGTAGGAATAGTTAAAGAAAGTTTTGGGGTTGGAACTAGATGTGCTTAAAGATCCTTTCTAACCCAAACCATCCTGTGGTTCTGTGATTGTAGGTGCCCTGTACACACAGTTACTCCCTGTTGTGTCCAGAAGGAGTGGGGATGGTGTGAGAAGCAGCTGAAGCTGTAGGGTTTACCCTGTTTCCTTATGAAGCATTTTTATTTTCACCCTTGTTGCTGAACTCTCAGCACTTTTGGCAGCTGTGAAACGGTGCTGGGTTTGCAGCTGGTGTTCCACCCAAGTGCATCTTTTCCTCCCCCTCTGGTGAAATGGTTTTGCTGCATTGATTTTCACAATTGTATAAGAAAGGGGATTGTATTAAATCATTGACAGGCTGGGAGAGCTGGGAGTGTCCAACCTGGAGAAGAGAAGGCTCCAGGGAGATCCTAGATCCCCTTCCAGAGCCCAAAAGGGCTCCAGGAGAGCTGGAACAGGACAAGGGGGAATTCATTACAATTTTATTTTTAACTTCATCAAAAGTTACCCTCTATCTACATCATACAAAAATGTTTTGACTCAAAATCAAGTTTTATCAGATTTGTCAAATAGGGGGAGACTTTTGCATTGAAAGATATAGATATACCATAATTAACTTGAAGCCACCAGGTTAATCAGAGGGATGGAGCATCTCTCCAGTGAGGAAAGGCTGGGAGAATTGGGATTGTTTCAGACTGGAAAAGAGAAACTTTGGGGTGACCTAACTGGGGCTTCCCAGTACCTGAAGGGAGGCTGGAAGAAAGATGGAGAGGGACTTGGGACAAGGGATGGAGGGACAGGACACAGGGAATGGCTTCCCACTGCCAGAAGGCAGGGTTAGATGGGATATTGGGAAGGAATCCTTCCCCGTGAGTGTGGAGAGGCCCTGGCATAGGTTTCCTGTGGCTGCCCCTGGATCCCTGGAAGTGTCCAAGGCCAGGTTGGACAGGGCTTGGAGCAGCCTGGGATAGTGGAAGGTGTTCCTGCCTCTGGCAGGGGGTGGAACTGGATGGATTTAAAGGTCCCTTCCAACTCCAAACTATTCCATGATTCCACGATCCTATGGATCAAGTTCAGTGCTAAGTAACTGCTCAACAGGAAATACCATCGTGCATATCAAACCAAACCTGGGTATCCTTACATTCTGTCCTTACCAATTATCCTATGCATCCTCCTGGAAAACAATCGGTTAACTCATGAAATTATCAAGGCAGTATTCTTTATTGTCTGCCAGAAAAGAAATTGCTTGATATTATCCCACTTCTCGGGAGCAAAACTTATTTTCCCCGGCAAGATAAGGAACAGCTAATTCAGGTTTTGCAGAGCACGTGCGCCGTTATCGTTGGGAAGGAGCTTAACCAACCTGAAAGCAAATGCTAAATGATCCAGATCTTGGTCTTATTAAGCTTGTGTGTGTGTTGGTTTTTTTTTTTTTTTCTACCACTTAAAAGCCTGAGGATCTGGGTAAATGAGATTTTCTGGAAGGCAAAGCTTTCAAGTTTACCTCCCTCTCTTTTTAAAGCACGGAGGCGATGCCTCTGTTTACGCGGAGCTCCAACGGAGCGAGTGCATCCCTGCTGCAGCGTTTCATGGAACATCCTTTGTTTATTCACACTGTGCCACTTTTAAACTTCAGATGTAAACAACAAAGACTTCTTTGTATTTCACACTATCTCATACTCACTACCTTCTGAAGTCCAAAGCCAAAACACTGTGGAATTTTACCCTCCTCACACTTTCTCCTGCTTGTTGGATGGGTTCTTCCAGCCTTTTCTATTTATAGTGGCTGGAAAACTACTTATCTTCTGATTAAAACATGCTCTGTTCATTTTCTCTTGACTTTTCAGTCCTTGGAATGGGCTAAAATTGTATTGCCTGGTAGCCATTTCAAATATAATTTTAGTAATAATTATGCATATATTCGATAACAGAAACAATTTGTCATCCTGAAGGATCCAAATTGCTTTAAAGTATTCAGCCTCTCTCTGATCTGCTATGTGGATTAAAAATCCAGCAAATATTCCACTGAAATCAGCTGGACAGAAAGGTCAGAAAGACCTAGCTTGGAAATGCAGCAGCTGTCTGACAACACACATTGGGAGGGCAGAAGAATTTGGGTTCAGTTTTAAACCAGAGTGGGAATTTTAGCTGGAAATTTCACAGAGCTGCAGCTGCACTGATCCTTGAGATCCAGCACTGGGATGTGCCCCCTGTTTTATACCCCTGGGGGAAGGACCTCGATTTTCTGTTTCATTTGATGTGCAGTGTTGGGGTGTCTGGATCAGTCTCATGCTGGTTCCATCTCTTCTCTGTGTGGTGATGTTTGGAGAGGGCAGCAATGGAAGAATTTAAGGTGTTTGGAGAAGGCATTTCCATGGGGGGAAATAAAGGACAAAAAACCAGAAAAATGTGGTGTTGATTTTTCCCTTTTCCCAGGACCATCCTTTATCATCCCTTCCCTTTAGGTTGCATTAGAGCACAAGCAATATCTGATGGGCCATATATAAGTGGTGGCCTTGGCAGTGCTGAGGATGGCTGGACTTTATGGTCTTAGAGGGCTTTTCCAGCCAAAAAGATCCTGTGATCTTATGATTCTGTTTTGCTGGAACATTCAGTGTGCAACATAAATGGTTTTGCTGTAAATTGTTGGGAATATTAGACCCATGTTGGATCCTTCTGAGATATTTCCTTATATAAGAAACCACCAATACAGACTGAAAATAAATGTGACAGCATTGAGTTTAGCAGGTGAGGCCCATGGTGGGTGTTCAGGGGGAGATGCTTGCCTCTCTAGAGAGCGGTCAGCAAAATATAAACCACCTCCCAGATTCTTGGGGGGATGAACTGGTTTAGAGTTATAAACCAATGGCCGTGGGAGGCTGAAGAGAACATCCCGGTGTGTTATTAGAGGCAAAATAAGCGGCAGGGATGACGGGTTTCCCAACAATTTCCAGTGCAAGGATATTTAAAGTACTCCAATATAGCAAATTTAATGATTTTAGTGGTAAATATTTGTGCATGGTCTCTTGTCTGGAAGTTTTTCCCTCCAATTACAACAGAAATAGTTTCTGGATTGTTCAGGATGAGTTTAAGCAAAGACAAATGGTCTCTCTGGAAAACTCATATGTATTGCTGAGAAACTGTCATGCTTATATATCACGGAAGAAATACTTGATGTAAATCCAGTGAGAAAAATAAAATGATGGCAGTGTAACAGCAGAGCTGACCTGAGCCCTCTGGGCTTGATATGGCAAATGAACATTTTTACTTCTTCATAGCTGCTCCCCTGAATAAAAAAATAATTGCAGGGTCTTACATTCATTGCCAAGGGCTCACACCCAAGGGAGCAGCACAAGCTGCTCTGCGCTTGGAAAAAAAACGTGATCCAGAGATAACTGAGCTAATGGAGGTGGGAAAGTCTTGTCAACACAGTATTTACATGTGGAGGGTTTTATTCTGTCCACAGGCAGCTGGAGCTGCCTGATCTCAGAGTACTTTTGGACCCGAGTCAGCTTTTCAGAGTCTTCCAGGGCCAAACCACTTGTGGTCTCCAGTGTGGAAGGTTCTGCTCTGAGCCTCATGTCTGTGTGTGTGTGTTGTTTCCCCCATTCCAGCTTGGCCCTGGCCACTGTTATTTCAGGAATATGAGAGCAATGGATGAGTGATTAGGGGAGGAGACTCTGCTGTCTCCAGTCATGGAGGAGATTTGAGCTTTAGATCACTGGAAGTCAGGATGGGGCACGAGTTTTCTTAGGCATCATCAATTATCCATGCAGGATGTGCAGTAAGAGGCTGTTTGGCTGCGTTAAAATTGGCCAGACAAACAGAATTTCCATCTCTCTCAATGGCTCCTTCAACACCTAATTAGCTCCCAGATGCTACTGGAGCAAGATGTCTTTTATCTTTGCTAATGTTATCTCCCTCTACCTCCTAAATGCCCGCCTGTGCCATTCCCCACTTTCATCTCCCTTCCCTCAGGAGAAAACAGGATGGGTGTTCAGGAAGCTCCACACTGAAGGTCAAGCTTGTAAAGACTCTGGGTCAAGCTGATCCTGTTAAACCAGGCAGTATCTGGAGCAAAAAAGCTTTGAATCCAGAATTAGATGGATATGATGGAGAGCAGGATACAACTTCCTTCCTATGCACGTTCACAGGATCAGCATCCAACAGGAAAAAATAGAATTGCAGATTTTATTTCGCTGTCAGTTGCATTTAAGATGATTTAGGACAAATTCAAAGCTCCTCTTTTCCCATTGTGAGAGAAGGTACCGCAAAATCTGGCTGGATAAATATGATATTTCAGCTGGCAGAGCTCATTGTTTTGGGCAAGGCTCAGGTTTTACACTCAGAGGTGTAATAGGAGGAAAATAGGAGGAAAAAAAAATAGGAGGAAACACCAGCCTAACTGCACTCCTGGTCCTCCCTGGACCCTCTGAGCACAACCACTTGGGGCTGTGTTAATACCAGGCTATCATCCAACTGTGATTTACCTTGGCAGGACTGATGGATATCCAAGCCCAGCAATTCCTTCCCCTCTGGCAGGGAGGAGTGACCAAAAAACCCGCTCCAAGCTAAGTGGTTAAGAGGGAAACGTTTCAGAGAGAGCAGATCTTCAGAGAGGGAACACACTTTATACACACACCCAGCTTTCCCTGAGGCTCCTGGAGATGTGTCTCCAGCCAGGATCATTTTACTCCATTCTGGTGATGTGTTCTGTTGTGTGGGAGATTTGTCAACAGGGAAAAACTCGCACAAAGTCAGTGTTGCAGTTTTATGGATGGAAATCAGGATCCTTCAGCTCAGATTTTGTACCATCTTCTTTTTCTATGGTATTTCCTTCTTACCTGTGTTTTCTCTGTGCTGCATTGGAAGGATACATTCCTAGGAAAAATTCCTGCAGATTCCTGCAGCAGCACTTCTCATCTTCGGCCAGGGAATGGGTAATCCCTATGGGATGTATCCTGAGCTGCATCTAAAGCTGTGTGACCAGCAGGTCAAGGGAGCTGATTCCACTCTGGTGTGCCACACCTGGAGCTCTGTGTCCAACTCTGGCCATCCCAAGATGAGAGGGATGTGGAGCTCCTGGAGAGAGTCCAGAGGAGGCCATGGAGATGCTCCAAGGGCTGGAGACCCTCTGCTCTGGAGCCAGGCTGGGAGAGCTGGGGGTGCTCACCTAGAAAGGAGAAGGCTCCAGGGAGACCTCAGAGCCCCTTCCAGGGCCTAAAGGGGCTCCAGGAGAGCTGGAGATGGACTTGGGACAAGGGATGGAGGGACAGGACACAGGGAATGGCTTCCTACTGCCAGAGGGCAGGGATAGATGGGATACTGGGAAGGAATTGTTCCCTGTGAGGGTGGGGAGGTCCTGGCACAGAGTGCCCAGAGAAGCTGTGGCTGCCCCTGGATCCCTGGCAGTGTCCAAGGCCAGGTTGGACAGGGCTTGGAGCAACCTGGGATAGTGGAAGGTGTCTCTGCCCATGGTCTGAATGATCTTTAAGGTCTTTCCCAACCCCAACCATTCCATGATTCTATGACATTTTTCTTCAGATTTAGTCCCACAGCAGCTGCTTTCCTCTCCCAGTGTAGAGTCTGTGGATTTCACCATTTCTGCCCTTAGATCCATTCTAGGGAAGATAAAGAATTTACACCCCCATGATTCCATCATTCCCAGTCTTGATCGTGCCTGATTTGCCAGAGGCACTCTGCACAGAGAGTTCTGAGACCAGACAGCTTCCCTGCAAGGATATTAATAATACTCAGGAATTACACAGCTCTCCAAACCCTGTGTGAGCATTAGCTAATTATGCAGCACTCACAGCTCTATGAAAAGTGTTTGCTAATCAATTCCAGCACCACCTATCAAATGCATCAATACCATGAAATCCACTGGGCAGAGGCAGCTGGAAACAGGGGAATGTGGATATCTGGTCCCAGTCCTTGTGGTAGCTGGGCATGGGCTTCAGCACTCGCCAGCCACTGCTCCCACATTTCCCTTGGCAGGGTCCTTCTTCCTGTCATAAAGATATGATTTCCAAAAGCAGGTCACCTGCAGGCTGGGAAGGCAGATTTTACCAGATAATCAGGATTTCAGCCCATTCCAGTGCTTGTAGAGGTTGCTGGCATCAATTAATTTGGAAAAGCCAACATCAGTAAGTGACACAGAGGAGACTGGACCCAGTGTGACAAACTGAGCTGTTCCAGCCAACTGAAGGCAGCACAAAGGAAATATAGAGTGATCATATATCATCGATGACACAGCAGAGTGGGCTGAACTGCCAGGAAGGAGAAGGAAGGGAAGGAGAAAATAAATGAAGGAGAAAATAAAACATTGGTAATTGCTCATTCCTCTGGACCAAAGTTTGTTCCTCTGGATCAAGCAAGCCTGTAGGAATGAATTTCTGCTCCCAAATCTGCCAGCAACTAGTCCACAAACCTGGCAAAGTCAGTTAAGTTATTTTCCTGTTAAAAATATCACAAGAATCAAGTGTCCAGGATGCCCACAGCCTCCCATCCTAGAGAGTACACAGAACTAATTCCTGCAGGTCTTCTCCTCCTGTGCAGCTCCTTTAATTCTTAGAATTTTTGGGAAAAGAGCTGAAATTCAGGATTGCTGCTGCTGGTGTGAAATTTTGAGTAGACACTACGAAGAAGGGAGAGCCCAGCAGATCTTATTTGATGAGATTGTTGTTGGAGTTTGACATCAGGGGTGATGGTACAGAAGCATGTCAGGATGTTCTGTGGTCTTTCCAACATCAGTGATTTTTTCAAGGAGGTTTTAGAAATGCAGCAGCTTCATGCAACTCACTGGGACATGAGACAAAGTGGATGGATGTTGGTATAAGCTGGTTTACAAAGTGTCTATTGAATCAAACACAGGATGATGCCATTTTTATTAAAAGCCACAAAATGCTTGAAGCCAATTAATACTCCCCTGCTTTACTAATGCCTCTGCTTGGAAAATTAAATGGTTTCATTTAGCAAAACCAATTTTAAAGCCTTTTTGTCGAATTTATAATGACTTTAGCATGAGGAGACTCATGTCTTGCACACATTATAGAGTTGGGTTTTTTTTGAGAAGAGCGGGTGCATAACGAGGTGCCATGTGTGGAAAAAGAGGGAAGTTGCTCTTCTGAGTGCAGAACTGGTTGCAAATAGGAAATAAAAAGGTACAAATAACTGTGCAGTTCCTGCACAGTGAAGAGGGATTAACCTGTCTTGGGAAGCTGTGCAGTTCAATATCCTGACAAAAGGGCTGACAAAAGGGAGACAGGCGGCGATGACGCACCAAAACCTGCTGAGGGCTCGGAGTTATTCCAGGTGAGCCAAAGTAGGCACGGGTACAAAAAAAAAAAAAAAANNNNCAAAAGTGAGGACGCGAAAAAAAAAAAAAAAAAAAAAAAAAAGTTGCAGAAGAATCTGACAATACCACACAAAATAGCTGCTGAAATTCCGTGTCAATAAAAGTCAAGTGCAGGCACAATGAGAGGGTTTAAATTGGCCCGGGAAAGAGGTTCTGGCGTCATTGCAGATGGTGCTTTGGAAACATCTGCTCCGCGCTCAGCAGAGGTCAGGAAGGCAAGTGGAATGCTAAGAATTGCTGGGAAAGAGACGGGGAATGAGAGAGGAAATCTAAGTACAGGGCTGAATAAATCCGTGGGGCTCTTGAGCTCAGTGGAATTCCAGTCACCCCGGTGACTGCAGCAGGGAAGGAGAGCTGGGAGAGGGGCAGGAAAGGGTGAGGAGGCTGCCCTGATTATGGAATAGGAGTGAAAGGCTGTGGGTCTGGCTGAAGACATGAATGGGCAGGATTAAGGTGTAAAATCCACATTTCTATGGGGAGAGGGAGAAGGAATTGTGTTAGGAGGCCACCAAGATGATCAGAGGGATGGAGCACCTCTGCTGTGAGGAAAGTCTGAGAGAAGTGGGGTTGTTCAGCCTGGGAAGAGAAGGATTTGGGGTGACTTTTGGGCCTTGTAGTGCCTGAAGGAGCCTAGAGAAAATGTGGAAAGGGACTATTTACAAGAACATGGAGTGACAAGACAAGGGGGAATTGCTTCAAATGGAAAGAAAGTAGGTTTGGCTTGGATGTTAGGAGGAAATTATTCCATTAGGGTGGTGAGGCCTTGGCATAGGTTGCCCAGAGAAGCTGTGGCTGCCCCTGGATCTCTGGAAGCGTCCAAGGCCAGGTTGGATAGGGCTTAGAGAAACCTGGGATAGCAGAAGGTGTCCCTGCCCATGGCAGGTGTTGGAACTGGATGAGCTTTAAGGTCCCTTCCAATCCCAAACTTCTTGGGAATCTGAGATCAAGTGTTTTGTGACAGAGGATGTGATGACAGCTCCGGTCATCAATGGCCAGGCAGAAGTTAAAAGCAAACAACAGGAAATAAACTTTCACAGTCTATAAAGAATTAGGAACATCATCAAACAGTTCTTTTACATGCTGAAAGTACAGATTGGCTGAAAAACTTTTATTGAGGTGCTGAGGTTCCCAGTGCTGACTTTGACACCTCCATCATCCTGGAGGTCTTTTCCAAACTTAGTGACTCTGTGATTCCTTGCTCCTGCTCCTGTGCCTCTCCCAGTGTCCCCAGATGTCTGTGTCCCTTCTGCAGCTGGGTCAGATTTGGGTTCTGGTTTGGTTTGGCCCCTCCCTGGTGAAATCTGACAGGATTTTTGGGCTGGATTATAATCAGTTAAAGGGTCTCTTGGGATGTTGCAGTGGCTTGGCAGTGCTGGGTTAACAACTGGAGTTGATCTGTCAGGGCTTTGATCTGTCCAGTGACAAAAGCCACAGAAATCCTCTGAAGGAATAAATTCTCTTTGAATTGCAGTGGAATATTGGAGGGGGAAACGATCCAATGGTTCCTTAAAAAATTCCTGCACTGAGTTAAAAATCCCAAGGGTTAACTGCAGCATTGTAATGAGAGGTCCCATTGGATGACTCAGGAATTTTGAGACAGGGAGGACTAAAAATTCTTCTAGAACAGGATTACCATCAAATTATATCAGCCTCAGTGGCAGGAAATCAATCCAGAGTGGGCTGATTTACACTTGCCAGAGCCAGCACATCCTGAACTTCCCCCAGCACATCCTGAAGCTCCCCTGAACTTCTCCCAGTGATGCATTTATCTTCACATCAACACTGTCAGTGTGAGGAAAATATTTTTCCCTTTAAAACCCAAAACATCCAAGGTGGGATTTGGCAGAGTGTCAGAGCCTGGGGTTCCCACTGCTCCTGACAACAGGACCAGAGTGCACTGTAAGGACTCATCTTGGGTTCTGCTTTAATCAGGTTTTAATGGGCTGGGAAGGGATAAATGATATTTATGCCCTCTTGTGGTGCCTCATCGAATGGAATGGATTTCCTAACTGACAAAATGAGGCCAATGATGGAAAAGTCCCAGGTTAAAAATTTGTAACAAACACTCTTTTGCATAGTGGAAAAATCTCTCCCCCTCCACCAGCATCCTCATGACTCAGGGAAGGGGGAGAGGCCGATTTTGACTGCTTTTGCAGCATCAGGTAAATGAGCAATGCCTATGATGGCAGGTTTTGCCATCTTGCAGCAGTGAAGATCATTCCAAAGTGTTTTCTCTGTACTGGGAAGGTTAGAAAGTGAAACAGTGCATTGTAAAAGGAGATCTGTTGACACCTCTTTGTGTTTGGTGCTGCTGATGTGTTGTGGTACAAACCTTCACATGTTTTATCTTTACTTGCATGTCTGACAGGTGAATGACCTGATTCCCTTGGGACAAAGCCTGTCCCAAAGATGGAAAAAAGCTGATTGGTGATTTTACATGGGGAAATAAGGCCAGGTTCCTGTGAAATGGGGTTTGTGAATCCCAATTCCTCGTGTGGGAACACAAGGAATTAATGAGTCAACACCTTCCTAAATTGTGCTGAGAATTCTGGTGCAGGGTTGGGAACTCAGGGCTTTCCAGACTGGTCAGTCATGGATTTTGTATCCATTTTATCACTTCATTCCTGACTGAAGACTGGACACAGCAGAATGTGTCATTTAGACTGAGAAATTGTGGGAATAAATCAGAGTAATGTTCTCCAAAGCCCAGCAGCTGCTGTCAGGCTGTGGGCAGGGCTTGGCTGTGCTGGGGCAGGACCTGGGAAATCCCAGTATGGGAAATTTGAAGATTTTTTTGTCCCAAATAATCACCTGTTGTTTAAGTCCAATGTTTCCATTGCATTGCATCCTTGCCTCTCCCAAGCCATGTGTGAGATGAAAGAGGAAGGGAATGATTTCCTTTCCACTTCCAGGATGAGTAAATCCACAATACTGGGTTTAAATGAAAGTACTGGGTTTAACTGGACTAGGCTTAGGAGGGACTCTCTAACAGGATGGAAAATGTTGGAATGAGGATCTCTATCTCCAAAGATCTTCCATAACCAATGTTTTTTGGGATCAAGGCTGCTATCACTCAGTCTGTCATGATGAAAGAGGATGGACTTGATGACAGATGGCAGATTCACAATTTTGTGGCTCCATGTGATGATTTCCCTTTATTTGTATTTTATATATATAATAGTATGATGAGGTAACAAATATCTTTTGGGGAATCCTAAATGCTGACCCTTCAATCAATGTAGTCTACATCCAGTATTTATAACCACACTTTGCAACAGGACTGTGACATTAATTAAAGTGCTTATTAGGTTTTAGCACGGACTTCAGAGCACAAGTTATGTCTCCACTGAGAAGAGAATTGGCTCCAAAATGTTTGTGTTTACCAGTTTCCTTAGGAAAGGACAATGCAGTGGGGAAAATGTCACAGCAATTCATCTTAAAAAGAATTTCCCTCTGTCAGAAACCTCTCAGGAGTTTCAAATTCAGTTAGGGGATATCAGAAAGCAATTAAAGTCTAATTTAAAATCCCCACCCACATTCCGTCTTCTCTTCCTGCCAAGTAATTATTGCTCCTGGTCCATGTATTGGCAAATCTTTCCAAAATGAGCCATAATTTGCCTTAAAACTGAAAACTTTCTGGTCAAGACAGAACTTTTCTCTTTGAAGAATGAGTTTGCAGTGAATGAAAAAAAAAAAGCCCAAATGCTCTGATTTCCCAAGGACATCCTTGGGGTTGAGATTTCACCCAGAAATTCTTCTCGGACAAGGACATTGGGGGTGGATTTTGAAGCCAAAGCATCTTCCAGGGGAGGTTCCTGGACACTGCAGCTCCCTGGGGTGGATCTGCGTGTGCTCTCCCTTTGTTTTCCACATTCATTGATGGCTCCACATTACTGCCTGGGTTAATAAAGAGAATACAAGTGTGGCTGTGGCAGATTAACCAAATGAGCCATTAAAAGGGGATGGTTCACTCCCTCCCTGTGCCCACAATGTCTCCGAGCAAAGCACCACGAGAGCAGGGATGAAAAGCTTTCAGGGAATGAGCTGGGAATGTGGTCCAAGCACTGAGAGCCTCCTGTGGCTCCTTCAGGGAGGAATCCTGATGTCCTTCTGTCTTGGTTTAGAAAGACACGTGTCTGCTAAGGAAGGCAGAAGCCTGCCTTGGAATGGAGAATGTAAACCCCTTCCCTCTGAATTATTATAATTTTGAAATTAAGGGGCTTTCAGGCAAAGATATGGGAATAGGAATAACAGTTCTTTACTAGGAAAATTAAAATAAAAATGTAGCAGTACAATAAAAGCAAACAAACAAAAAAGAAAGAAAAAACCACTGGCAGAGTCAGAATACAACCTGATGCCCTGTTGATCAGGGTGTTGGAGTGACAGATGTGGTTCTGTTGGAGCACAGATGATCCTGCAGAAGGATGTAGTTTTCCTCTGAAGGTCCAGTGATGGTGAGATGGGTCTGATCTTCCTCTGAGAATCCAGTGCAAACAGGCTGTCCTGGTGTTCTGAATCCCAGGTTTTATCCAGGTAGGAATGCCTGGCTCCTCCCACTGGGTGAAGCATCTCCCAATGGGATGATGTAATGTTTTCAGTCCTGTGGTGGGCCTCAATGGCCCATTAACAGCAGATATCCCCTGGAGGGAGGATGGGTTGTGGAAGAGGTAAAGAACCCTGCCCCACCTGGTTTTAACAGCTGGCTCCTTTTCAGAAGGCACCCGCCCCCTCCCCCTGGAGTTATGAGGAATGGGTTATGGAAGAGATAAAGAAAACACTTTCCCAATCAGTTTCAACAGATAGCATGATAGTGGGAATAGCAGATAGTGGGAAATACTAAAGGTAATAAAGCTTTCAGAAAGCTGTGAAAGCAGGCCCCAGAAACAGAAAGAGCTGAAGAATTTAGAATTAGCTGTAATTGCAAAGTTTGAAAGTAGGAAAAGTTACAATAGTACAGCAAGCAAGGACATGAAAGAATAGTCTGAGTCTTAGGTTTGGCTAAGATGGACCTTAAGGCTGCAGAAAAATATGCTTAGCAAGACAGTAAAAAGCTTTAAGCTTAATAATGGAATATTGTTTATTGTTAATAGAAATCATATAAGAAAGCAATGCTTGAAGTGGATGTACATGTGCTTTCAGTGATTGGCTAGAACAATTGTCTGTAAGCTTGAACAATATGCTGTTGGCTGGAAAACTTTTAAAATGCCCTGTAACAAAGAAATCTTTGGCTGCTGCTGGCGGATGTGACCTGTTGCCATCCTTCAATTGTCAAAAACCCTCTTGTGAGACCACAATAAAAGTTTGAGGTACATCTAGCAGTAACCCCATCCTGTTTGTGCCCGGAGCCCCAACACAATGGCAAACAAAAAACCACACTTTTGGTTACGTCTTGCAACCCAAGACACACCCACAGCAGGCCGCTCATGGCTTTCCATGGTCTCTCCTGACAGGTGCTGACGGAGGGAGGCTTCGGCCCCATCACGACAGAGATCCAGGAGGCTCCCGAGTTTTATTACGCCGAGGAATATCACCAGCAGTACCTCAGCAAGAACCCCGGCGGGTACTGCGGCCTGGGAGGGACCGGGGTGTCCTGCCCCGTCGGCATCAGGAAATAGCTTGTGCTCGCTCCACCACCTCCTCTTCATTGTAGGGAGCTCGGAAAGAACACGCCGGGAACCCCGGTGGATGTTCCCACAGCACCCGCGGATAAAGATTCGGGAATCTGCGGGGGAGGCTTTCCATAATCAGGAGTTTTCTCTTCGTTGACATCAACACGGATTGCCCCCATCACAGCTTCTTGCTCTGTGCAGCTCCCGGGGTTTCCTTGTCATCTGGAGAGGTGGAAAGAGATCCAAACTTCCCAAAGTTTGGCTGGAAATGCTGTTAAAAGGGTGAATTAGGAGGTGGTTGCACCTGTAGCTGCTTTGCATTTCCAATGCATTTGGACTTGTTGATTTTCTTGGGTTAATTAATTTCTTGGTGTTCCCAGAGCTTTGACTTCTGGAGATGTGGTTGGGTTCTTTACCTGTCACAGCCCTGGAATCTGATATCTTTGGGAAGGAAGACTTGATCAGATTGGTGATTCTCCTACCACAACTCCACTTTCACAGCATCTAGTACCACCTGTAGTGCCTATTTTCTGAAATTATTTTAGCTGGAAAAAGTCAGAATTGTAATGTGATGCTTCTTTTTGACAGTTCCAACACAAAAAAGAAATTGGTTTTGTTTCCTGCTCTGCAATAAATGACAGAACAAGAAAAGAACAATGTTCTCTGTGATGTGTTCCAAGTAGATATCTGGGTAGATCTAAGAAAAAAAAATCAAATATTAAAAAATGCTCCAGTTTGCTAATTAAACACCAGGGCTTTTAAATCTGTATCATCAGGCATGACAGTACAGAGGAGTAGAATTATCCCCATGATTAACTATTTGTACTTTAATAACTTGGGGAGTCCCCACCAAGAGCAGACTCATGGCAAACATAACTTTGGGCAGTCTCCAGTGAGTGTGCAGTCAAAATAGCAGGACAGGCCAGAAAGGGAAAAAAAATCAATTTTGGGTTTATTCACAGGGTTCTCAGAGTGCAGACTCACAGCTGCAGACAAATGATGCAGGGATGCACAGTTTATCCCATATGGAAACAGGATCCTATGGGTCCAGAGCTCAAGGAGTGAGCCAGTTTTGAGGGACAGGTGGTGAGACCCAGAGATACAAATCCACAGCACCTCTTTCTTCATGGCACTGCTCTCCATAGCTTGGGTTGAGGTTTCCTGCTCACCAGCTCAGCTTTAAAGCTCAGAAAGGCCCAAACCAGCTCCCTGAACGTCTCCTGTACCTACACAGCAGATCAGATCGTGCTCCAGGTTTGGACAGACTGAAAATGTGCCCAACAAAGTCAGTGTTTGGGATTGTAAATGCAGTGCTGCAGCCCTGCCTGCTGTTTCCAAAGATGGGCAGCAAGTCCGTGCCAGAAAAAATCAGCTCCTCATCTTCCCTCGTGCCTCAGCTGATGGTGAGCTCATCCCAGTCTCAAAATCCAGAGGAAATCTGTCCTCTTGGCAGATTACACCTGGGTCAGGCTTAGAGGAGTAGGATTGCCCCATTAGGCTCTTTCTGGAGAAGCCCCAAAATGTGCCCACAGCACACTTGGAATTTTCGTTTCTGTGGTAACTGGTCCTGTCCCTAACCTGTTCTGCCATGGAATTTTTTCAGCGCTCACAGCCAAGTAAACCAGCACTTGTGTCTCATTTCCTTGGCATGAAGTGACAGAGAAGTAAAGAAGAGAGGGAAATTAAGTCTTACCCTCATCCTATGCATTGTCAACCTCTGTGAAATCCAGAGGGATAACTCCTGATGTGCTCCAAGGCAAAGCATTTCAGGTGCTGAATCATCTGGGGGCTCATAAAATGTCTCCTGGTTCCCTCCCTTTCCTCTCCCTCCCCTCCTACTCCATGCTGTAGTTATTGTTTTGAAACAAGCTGGAAAATCTTTGGGAAAAGCTATTATTATATATATATCCTCAAATCTGAGCCTGGCTGAGGTTTTCATTAAGTCCTGCCCTGATGGAAATAATTTGTTGGTCTAAAAATCAGCATAATGGCTCCGCTGACACTACAATTGGCCCGCACCAAAATATTTTGCTAGCACAGAATTATCTACTGTGCTTTGACTTGGTTTTGATTTTGATTTGATTGTTTTGGGCACTCTTTGAAAATTGTCCTTTGACAGAGCTGCCGCTGTCTCCTGCAAACACAGAATCCCAGGATGGTTTGGGTGGAACGGGACCTTAAAGATCATCCAGTCCCACCCCCTGCCACGGCAGGGACACCTTCCACTATCCCAGGTTGCTCCAAGCCCTGTCCAACCTGGCCTGGGACACTTCCAGGGATGGGGCAACTGTCCTGTTTAAGTACATTCAAGTCAATACCCCAGGCATGGTCTAACTAGAGAGAAAATTACCAGGAAATGAGAAAAATAACATGATTAATTCAGGCTTTGGAGATGAAGTTGAAAGCTGATACAGGACCAGCTCCTGAGGTCTTCAAAGACCCTCAAACCAAAGCTGGTTCAAGATCCAGCGCTACAGCGCCCAGCTCATGAAATCCACCATTGCTGTATCCTGTGAGGTTAGCCTGGGATACAGACAGGAATTTCGCTTCTGCCCTGTCCCTGTTAGAGCTGGAGGGAGTCACAGACCTCTTGGAAGCCCCTGAGCTCTCCCCCAGTGCCCCTTTTGCCTTAGGAAGGAGCGTCCAAGCGCTGCAGCCACGGGCAGGAGCGGGCGCTGTGATGTCACCCGAGGTTGTGTTGACATGGAATGCAGGCCATGCCCCGAGGCGCCTGCAGTGGCCTCGCTGCTCCGAGAGCTGTGGGAGAGTGTCCCACCAGCATGGACTGAGATGCTGCTCCTTACCCTCTCCTGTTTAGCTTCCCTGACCAGCACTGTCCAGGCAGGTTTTGGTTCTCAGCGTTCTCAGCACAGGAGAGCTGCAGAATATTCACATGTGGGTAAGTGAAACAGGTCTGGGCCTTATTCCTTCTGCTGAGGGAGTAAAGGTGTGGCCTGTGCTGCAGCCTGATGCACCTTCCACTCCCTGAACAAGGATTTTATCCTACCTGCCCATGGTCAATTGTCCCTCCCACCCCAAATTCCTGGGCGGTGCTTGGCAGAGTTTAGGTTTGGGGAGGTGACAGGGATGTCACAGACTTTGGGAGAGATCAAGTAACAGATCCAGGGAGGGCACTCTCACCCTTTACTCACCTGCAAAGCTGCCTCCAGCCCTGGGATCCAACAGCAGAGGGATGTGGAGCTGCTGGAGAGAGTCCAGAGGAGGCCATGGAGATGCTCCAAGGGCTGGAGCCCCTCCGCTCTGGAGCCAGGCTGGGAGAGCTGGGGGTGCTCACCTAGAAAGGAGAAGGATCCAGGGAGGCCTCAGAGCCCCTTCCAGAGCCTAAAGGGGCTCCAGGAGAGCTGGAAATGGATTTGGGACAAGGGATGGAGGCACAGGACACAGGGAATGGCTTCCTACTGCCAGAGGGCAGGGATAGATGGGATACTGGGAAGGAATTGTTCCCTGTGAGGGTGGGGAGGCCCTGGCACAGGGTGCCCAGAGAAGCTGTGGCTGCCCCTGGATCCCTGGCAGTGTCCAAGGCCAGGTTGGACAGGGCTTGGAGCAACCTGGGATAGTGGAAGTTGAAAAAAATATTTTTAAATCCCTTCCAGCACCAGCCATTCTGTGACTCTGTGTTTCTCCGATTCCATGGATATTTCTATTTCAGTGCCCAGGGATGTCCTGCCCCTGCCTTTCAGCAGCACTGGCTGTGACACTGCTGAATGTGTCCAAAATGTCCCTTTTTGTACCCAGGGTGTGGCCTCCGGCCCTCCTACGAGTCCTTCCAGACGACTGGCAAGAGGATTGGTGAGGGGACAGATGTCCAGCCTGGGGAATTCCCGTGGCTGGTGAGCATCCAGAGCCAAGGGAAGCACATCTGTGGAGGCACCATCATCAGCGCACTGTGGATTTTAACTGCAGCCCACTGCTTTGCAGACGAGCTGTGAGTGCTGCAGGGCTGGGAGGGCAGACATTCCTCCTGCTGGGTGCAGGGTGTGCATCTCCTCGGGATTAATGGGATGTGGTTATATTGCTTATTGTATTTTATGTGACTAGGAGAACATAAAGAGTAAAACAGGTTTATCTTTAAATGACAAAGGTCGTTTATTTATATACACTGAAAGGATAAAAATAAGAAAAAAAAGGAAAGAAAAAAACCAAATGAAACTTTTAAAACATTTTTAAATTTTATTTTATTAAATTTCATTTTATAAATTTTATTTTATAAAATTTAACTCATTAAAAATAAGAAACATTTGTTAGTTTTTTAGGAAATGAGTTTTTGAGGAAAGGACAGTATAGAGAGATTGTTTGCAAGGATATGAAAGGAACTTTTGCAAACTATGAAATCTTATTTATTATACAGTTTTTTTAATACTGCACATGGGTTATGTATTTAAACATATTGTAAACTGGGGTGTTACTTTTTAAAGGTCAATTACTTTAGAGGTAAAGGATTTTTTATTTTAAGGAATGGAGATTTTTTTGGTTGGTGTTATGCACGGAAGGTTTTTTATTTGTTTAAGCATTTTATAAAATTAATTTTATTTAGTTTATTACACATACTTTTGCTCAAAAAATTACACATAAATTAATATAATTAAAATAGGGTCTGCCTTTTCAACAAAATCCAAGCTATGTTAACCAATGACAGTCACGTGCCACGTTTGTGGGACTGAGCCCTGAAAACAGGGATTGCCTCCTTTTGGGGGAAACAGGCCTGTTTTGAGCACAGAAATGTGCAGAGATCTGCATAACCAGGAGAAGCAGGAGGGGAATATTTTGAGGGATGAGCAGCCTTGGATAAATGCCCCTAATGCTGTTCTGGTGGCCCCAAGGGCCTCTTGTGCATCTACACCTGTTCCAGTACCTTGTAAAAGGTGACGTATTCCATTCTAGCTCGTTGTATCCCTCAAATTACCTCTGCTTTCACACAGCAAACACCTTTACCTCATGGAGACTCTGAATTTAAAACACCAGGTTCTGGATAAATCAGCTCCACGCAGTGTCCAGGGGCAGAGTCCAGCCCTCTGTGAGTCCCCTCCAGACTGCTCGGTGACAAATGACCTGTGGCAGCACAGCCTGGAGCAGCTGGCTGGGGACAGCAGGGTCCAAGCAGCCAGCCCAGGGCACAGAGATTCAAAAGATCCAGACCACTCCATCTGTTTGGTAGTGACTGGGTTATTTATAACCTGGCTGCATTCGTGTTCTACCTCTGCACCTCTCTGCCCTGGAAATCATCTTTTCCTTGGAGTGAGGGTAAATTCCTTGGATATTTACAGCTGAACTGCCTGAGCCACCATCATGCCCTGCTCTTGGGGGAGGAGGCACCAACCTTTATAACCCAAACCCTTCCTGTTTACCGCGCCCTGTTTTGTTTTTAAGGCCAGCAGATCTGACGGTGGCAGTGGGGGGAGTTGACCCCAGCCTCCCTCTGGAAGAGCACAACCCGGACAGCCTGATCCTGCACGAGGAATTCAACAGAACCAGCCTGCAGAACAACATTGCCCTGATCCTGCTCAGCAATCCCATCGAGTTCAGCCAGGAGAAAATTCCTGTCTGCCTGCCCTTCGTGTGTGACATGGACACGTGGCAGCACTGCTGGGTTGCTGCCTTGGAGAACACAAGTGCAGGTGAGGTGCTGGGGGAGATGCATTTGCTGATGGGAGATGAGTTTTATCCACTTAAAGTGGCTGTTGTCTCCCATGAGGGGTTTCCCAGGCTAAGTCCCACTCCTCACCTTCCTGGTTAATGCATCCAGATCCCATCCCAGCCTCTGCACATCCACAAGGTCCCTGTTCAGGTAAGAACCAGTCACCAACAGACCCCCAGAGCAAAACCTGGGACCTATTTTGGCACCTCATCCTAACTCTGGACCTCTTTTTGGCACCCTGATTAAGACAAACTCCACCCTGGTGGGTAAATTAGCACAGAATCATGGGATGATTAGGCCTGGTAGGGGCCTTAAAGCTCATCTTATTCCAAACCCCTGCCAGGGGCAGGGATGCCTTCCACTGTCCCAGCTGTCAGAACCCCATCTAGCCAGGTCTTGAACTCCTGTCATCTTGTGGGATCCTTGTGGGTAACTTCAGCTTGGGATATTCTGTGAATCACCCGGTTAGGCTGGGTCTAAAATGGTCTGGACTAAAGGAAATGAAGGTCTGGGGCTGTCTTTGGCTTAATGCCTCCATGAGCTGGATTGACTCATTGGTTCTGGCCACTCCTCCCTTTGCTCATTTAGGACTGCAGATTGCTATTGCTAATTGCTCTCATTTAAGCCCTAATGAAAGCAGTTCCAGCACTGATTGTGACCCAAAATGTCTGTCCTGACCAAATGTCACTAAATAGCCAATGAGCTCTTTCATTACTGGAAAGAATTAATCAGGACTGGGAGGGCAGGGGTCCTTCCCAGGAGGGACTAAGCAAATACCCCACTGAACTCTTGCTATTCTGCTCCAAAGTGTTGCTGTTTTTTTCCATGAAACTCTGCATTTGCCTCCTTAGGCTTCATTCTCCTCCCTCAACAGCAACACGCAACTCTCAGAGTTGTGAAACTCTCCCATTTCACCAAGGCAACGAATTCCTAGAGCAGAGGGGATGCTGCAGAGTCCCTCTGCAGGATTTATCCTGAGATTTATCTGTGCAAAACCCATGGAGCAGCTCCGGGGATTGGCCTCGTGCTGCTCTATGGGCTCAGCTGACGTGGATTCTGCTTCCAAAAATTGGTGTTGATGTGCTCAGCCCTGGCACCCCCCGCCCTCTGGCTGGCAGAGGCTCCAGAAGAAATCCAGCAGAAGCTGAGTGTGGTGAGAAGAGGGAGTGATGGTGTGGTGTGAGCAAAGCCAGAAGGTACAGGATCAGGGAATGGTTTGGGTTGGAGGGGCCTTCGAGCTCATCCAGTCCCACCCCCTGCCATGGGTAGGGACACCTCCCACTGTCCCAGGTTGCTCCAAGCCCCTGGAGTGGCCTGGGACACTTCCAGGGATCCAGGGGCAGCCACAGCTTCTCTGGGAAACCTGTGCCAGGGCCTGCCCACCCTCACAACCAACAATTCCTTCCCAATATCCCATCTGTTCCTGTCCTCTGGCAGTGGGAAGTAATTCCCTGTGTCCTGTCCCTCCATCCCTTGTCCCCAGTCCCTCTCCAGCTCTCCTGGAGACCCTTTAGGCTCTGGAGGAGGCTCTGAAGTCTTCCCAGAGCTTTCTTTTCTCCAAGTGTACAACTCCAGCTCCCCCAGCTCCTCTCCAGAACAGAAGGGCTTCACTTTCCTGGAGATTCCTACACCAAAGCATTTTCATCTGTGGGCACTTCCATCTTAGCTGGAAAAGGGATGTGACAACTTTCCAGCTTTTAGATCTTTCCTGCTTCCTGAAGGTTATGGAAGGATTTAGCACAGGGAAGGATGAAAGGAGGAGTGAGTTTCAGACTATCTGAAGATCTCAGTTTGATACTTTAGACTCAGGCTCACTTTGGAGAGAAACCTGGGTGAAATAAGTGGGGTTTCCAAGTGGCCCAGCACATTTTCAGTCTTTTTTGTCACTTGCAGGTGCCAGCTGTGATCTCTGTATTCCCATCCCAAGGGAAGAACAAAGCAGATATTTCCTTAGTGTGCTGCCATCCCCAGAGCCACTTTGTGAAGATACAGCTGGTCCCCTGGGTGAGGCCTGGCCTTGCAGCCCTCCCTGGGGAGAACAATGTTTAGATTGGATGTTAGGGAGAAAAAAAAATTCCCTGGAAGAGTTGTTGGGCATTGGAATAGCTGCCCAGGGCACTAGTGGAGTCTCCTCTCCCAGAGGGATTTAAAAATTGTGTGGGTGTGGCACCTGGGGAGGTGAGTCAGAGGTGGCCCTGGCAGTGCTGGTTGGACTGGATGAACTCAAAGGCTGTTTCCAATGTAAATTATTCCATGATTCTATAACTCTAAGATTAGAATTTTGGGGCAAGCTCAGGGGACTTTGATCTGCAGGGGCTTGCACAGGATACCATGAAAAGCCCCTCAGACTGAGTTCCCAAAAAAGCCATGAGTGAGAAACCCCAGATGTGCAGGGCTGCTCGTCTTGGGTCATCACCGAGACCACCAGCAGGAAAACCCATCCCTTTGGGGGCTTCCCAGTAGTCTGGCATCCCTAGAAGTGTCCAAGGCCAGGCTGGACAGGGCTTGGAACAACCTGGGACAGTGGAAGGTGTCCCAGCCCATGGCATCTTTAGGTTCCCTTTCCACCCAAACCATTCTGGGATTCTGTGACAAACTCAGGAGCACAAACTCTCCATTTCCAGCACTTGGGGATGCCCTGAATGCCCTCATGACCCTAAAACCCTACAGTTCTGCCCAGAGACCCCATTGCCTGGAGATGCTTTAGGAATCCAGCTGAGATTCTTCTGGAGGGAAGCCTCCAGCTGCTCTGCAACTTTGTTGATCCTTCTCTTCTTATTTGCTGCAGCATCCCATGTGCTGCAGAAAACACAGATGAAGCTGATCAGCAGGGAGAAATGCCTGGAGCAGTTCCCACACCTCGTGGAGAGCTTGATGTGTGCTGAGGCAGAGCAAGGAGGAGGAGAAGGAGAAGGCTGCCAGGTAAAGGGACCAGCACTCCTGGTCTCCTTCACAGCCTGAAAGGAGACAGTAATGGTTGTCCAGGAGGTCCAAGGCAAAAGAATTGGGAGGAAAGTTTAATCTGAGGGTGTTTGATTTAAATATTAGAAACATTTCTCAGGTGAGGTCTTGGCTCCGACCCAAATGTGCTTGGTTGGTCTGTGGGTGCCAGAATGAATCACATCTTGTGGCAGTGTGTTGGTGGCAGAGAATGAGGGGCTTCTCAAGCTAAATTACAGTTTGAGCAGTGTTTGATATCAGGGGGCTGACACAAACACCCAAATGAGGCAAAACACACTCAGAACTCGTGCCCTCACAACACATTCCACCCCCAGGATTGCTGTCCTGGTGTCAAACGAAGTCTGGAAGCCAAAAATCACCTTGTCTTTCATAGCAGCCAACTTCCAATCCCTCTCCTGAGAGGCTGACAAGGGCTGGGCTCTCCTGCAGCCTCTGCTTCCAGACTGAGATTTCCCTCTTCCACTGGGCAGTGGTTTTCTAGGAATCACAGGGTGGTTTGGGTTGGACAGGGCATTAAATCTCACCCAGTTCCAACCCCCTGCCATGGGCAGGGACATCTTCCACTATCCCAGGTTGCTCCAAGCCCCATCCAGCTGCATTTTATACATGTCCATGGGTTTGGAGGGGTCTGGATGGGGAGACACGTGGATGGACAGCTCCCTCCTGTAGGAATTACTCACTGGAGGAACTAAACCAGCACCCAAGACAGAGAGACCTCTAACCTTTAGGCAAAGGCAGGGGGCACCAGGACCATGGGATGCCGAGGGAAAGTTTGCTTTGCAAAACGATTTTTTGATTAGCCAGAGAGCATCTGCCTCTGAAACCATCCAAGGAGTGATGGTTTCTCTCTCACCTCCATTAAATTAAATCAAAAAATCTTAAAAAGAAACCTGCCACAGGATAACATTAACATGATTAAAGGATGCAGTGCCCAGCCCAGCCTAGCCTGAAGTTCTGCCAGTGAATGATGCTGGTGAAACATCAGGAGCACTTGTTCCCAGCAAAATGAATCTCCTGGACTCAGAAAACTGATGAAGAAGCTATTTTGATCCACAATAATGTCAGAGTTGTCTGAGGAATGAAGTGGGACAGTGAGATTTCCAAGCAGTGGAAGCACACAGACTTTGATAAAACTTGGAATTCAATGTCGCTCTGATCTTAGTGGGATCTTGACCAGGCAGGAATGTTTGGTGAATAAAACTGAACAGGACAAAACCAAAGCTGAGGATAGAAGTTGTACTTTTCAGGGATGAAGGAAGTGACAGGACTTGCCACCAGATTTTGCTGATTTGCTGTAAGGGAAGCGTTTTGCTGCTGGATGGTTTCCTGGATTTCTGAGAAATGCTGATTAAAGCCAGGGGGACACATTTTGGCCTCACTAGGCTGGGTCAGAAACCTGGTGGCTTGTCACTAGGAGGCTGCCTGGTCATGGCCCAGGACAGGACAGGGCTGAACCTGATGCTTCTTCTGCAGCAGGGACCACTGGGCAGACTCCCAGAATTATTTAGGTTGGAAAAGCCCTCCCAGATCATCGAGTTCAACCTGTGACCAGTCCTCACCCTGTCACCAGCCCAGAGCACTGAGTGCCCCAGCCAGACCTTCCTTGGACACCTCCAGGGATGGGGACTCCAAACCTCCCTGGGGAGGCCCTGCCAATGCCAGACCACCCTTGCAGGGAAGAAATTTTTTCCAGTATCCAATCTAAACCTCCCCTGGCACAGCCTGAGGCTGTTTACCCTTATCTTGTCCCTTGTTCCCTGGGAGCAGAGCCCTCCCCTCCCCAGCTGCCCCCTCCTGTCAGAGAGTTGTGCAGAGCCACAGGATTCCCCCTGAGCCTCCTTTTCTCCAGCCTGAGCCCCTTTCCCAGCTCCCTCAGCTGCTCCTGGTGCTCCAGCCCCTTCCCCAGTTCTGTTCCCTTCCCTGGACCTGCTCCAGCCCCTCAGTGTCCTTCTGGCAGTGAGGGGGTGTAGATATTTGTAAAACAATTTTTGAAGAATTCTGAAAAATCCCAAAGTGAATGCAGGAGTGAAGGGGAGGCAAAGGCACCTCCTGGTCCAACCTGATGCAGAGCCCAGACAGGGTTGTAGGAATCCCAGATGTGCCTCTTGTAGGTGCATTCTGCCAATAAACAATGGTGCCAACAATGGTGGCAACCCCACAAAGCCAAGTGACCCAGCTGGGCCATCTCCAGGCTTTTAAGAGCTCTCCCTTCCCCATATGGGTGTCCTCCATCCAACTGCCTCTTGGAAAATCCTGTCAGGGAGTTGTGCAGAGCCACAAGGTCCCCCCCTAAGCCTCCTTTTCTCCAGCCTGAGCCCCTTTCCCAGCTCACTCAGCTCCTGGTGCTCCAGCTCCTGGTGCTCCAGCCCCTTCCCCAGCCCTGTTCCCTTCCCTGGACAGGCTCCAGCCCCTCAATGTCCCTCTTGGAGTGAGGGGCCCAGAAATGGACAATCCATCTGCACTGTGGACAGTGCAGCCTCCCAAGCTATGACTGCCTGTGAGGATCACAGGGTTTGTGTCAGATGAGAGTGAGGCCAGATCTCAAAATGCCCAAATCCTTCACATCCTCATCTCTGTCATGGAGACAGAGCAGCCCTGGGCATGCCGTTGGTCTGTTCCATCCAGCTCTGGTTCTCCTGGAGGACTTCCAGGCTCCAGCTTTTGCATGGATCAGCAGCCACTCACGAGTCACTGTGGAGAGGCTGGGAAGGATTAGAAGCTGGGGCAAGGCAGAGATTCCTGGTCAGGGAACAAGCCCTGGAGATGCTGAGTTTGCTCTGGTAGCTGTAGCCCAAGGAAATCTGGACACAGAAGAGATAAAAGCCTGATGGGAGCCTTTCCTGGGATTTGCTGAGGAGGAGGATACATACTTTCATGTCCAGAGCCAGGCTAAGGCAGGAAAGTTGCTGGACTCAATGTTGTAAGTCCACATGATCCTCATCTGGATCCAAATCTGTGAACTGTGATGGAGGGAACAACTTTTCACACGGGGAGAGAGTGACAGGACAAAGGAGAATGGTTTTAAACCAGAAGAGAGGTTCAGATGGGATATTGGGAAGGAATTCTTCCCTGTGAGGGTGGGGAGGCCTTGGCACAGGTGAAGCTGTGGCTGCCCCTGGATCCCTGGAAGTGTCCAAGGCCAGGCTGGATGGGGCTTGGAGCAACCTGAGATTGTGGAAGGAATTCCTCCTGATTTCCAACCTGAACCTCCCCTGATGCAGCTTGAGGCCACCCCATGAATAAAAAAGCCATGAATAAAAAGGCTCAGACATTTCACCAGCTGCCCTCATACCAGACCAGCCTAATTTGTGGATAACTGACCATGTTCCTCTAATAACTCAAGGAGATTGAATAGCAGAGCTCCCAAGTATTTGTACTTTAAAAAAAAAAACAAACCAAAAAACCATTCCCTTAAAAAGAAAAATCTATTCTATCCCAATTCCCTGGCAGTTCTGCAGACAAATATATGGATTAGCTGGGAATTAACACTACCAGGAGCTGTAATTGACTTATAGTTCTATTTAGTCATAAACATTAACATTAATGGATGTTCAGGGGGTACAAGTGCTAAAGAACAGACACTAGAGATGGCCTATGTATTATTTTTTTGTGTGCTACATTTCTTCCATGACCCCATGAACCACAATTGATGTCTCATTCCTTGCTTTCTTAAGCATCTTTTGTTAGGCTCTGATGCAATGGTAACTTGAACAATAATTAGAGTATAAGGGGCTCACAAAGCAAATGTCTCCTTCAGCGTCTTCCCTGCCCAGGCAAAATTCAGTAAATGGCCCAATTACCCTTCAGAGGGGCTGTGGGGGGAGCTCTGATGTGGTGATTAGGACAAAGTGTGTTCAGCTGGAGTCACAGGTCACCTACAGTTCAGCAGCACATGAAGGGGGGCCAGGCCCTGCTCTGATTCCTGGGGAAAGGATGGTTGTGTGACCCCCAAGAGCAGTGGGGTGGTTCCAGCTCAGGTGAGTCCTGGGCTGCAGGTATCTACCCCTTCCTACAGCCTGTAGCAGGGGGGATTTTGGCCATGAATCACCCAGTGGCTGGGGTTTGAAGGGACCTTAAAGCTCATCTGGTTCCAGCTTCCCACTGTCCCAGGTTGCTCCAAGCCCCATCCAGCCTGGCCTTGGACACTGCCAGGGATCCAGGGGCAGCCACAGCTTCTCTGGGCAACCTGTGCCAGGGCCTCCCCACCCTTACAGGGAATAATGCCTTCCCAATATCCCATCTAACCCTGATTTCTTTCAGGTAAAAGCCATTCCCCCTTGTCCCATCGCTGAAAATGCCGTTACAGCCTCTGGGATGTTCAGGGCTCTCACCCTACAGAGCTGGAGCAAAAGCAGCAGTTTTTGTGCAAACCTGGATGGGGTTTCCCAGCCATTTCACAAATTTCTTTTTTGTAACCATCACTATCTGCAGAGCCATCTTTCCATCAACAGGGAAAAAAGCCCTGGTGATGGGAGTCACTGAGATTGCTTTAAGCATCTGTTTTAAAAGGACATCAAGCCCTGTATGTGTGTTTATTTCTCCCCATGAGCTGAAATGCAGCTGAGGGGGTTTAGTTGGCAGGGGGGCACTTGGCTCCAAGGCAGGACAGTTGCCTACAGTTAATTCTCTATGAGATATCCCAGGATATCCCCTGGTATCCCACTGCTCCCACCTCAAAGTATGCCCCAGTGACTGCAATGGGAGCCTGACACTTGCACTGGAAAAGCCCTGGCATCCTTTCACAAGGTCTTGCATCGTTTTGCTGGTCCAAACTGCCAAGAAAGACTTGTGAAATGGAATTTTTCAAAGGAAAGAGGTCTGCAAATGAAAAATGTGTTTTTATCAGTAATTGTCACGGGTTCAAGGAGAAGAGCACAAACCAGGATAGCATGGTCAGCCCCTGGAGCTGCTCAAAATACCTGAGCAGAGGTGGTGAAATGATGGATTGGCTGCAGTCTGTAGGGATGGGGAGCACCCATAGGAGCTCTGGGATGCTTCTGCCTATCAGCCAACTGTTCCCTGGGCCAGGGGCCAAAACTCTACACATTTCAGTCCAAAGTTATTACAGACTGCATGAAAGTACTTTATTATTGTATCTTACCTTAACAATAGAATCACAGAATTACTGAGGTTGGAAAAACCCTCTGAGATCATTGAATCCAACAATTCCCCCAGCACTGCCAAGGCCACCATGGAACTGTGTCCCCAGGTGTCACATCCACCCATTTTCTGAACATTTCCAGGCTTGGTGACTCCACCACTGCCCTGGGCAACTGTGCCAGGGCTAAAATTCAATGTAAACCTCCTGTGGTGCCAATTTGAGGCTGTTTCCTCTTTTCCTATTGAACAGTGATCCACTCCCATCCTTGTCATGGATATCCTGCCGCTGACCTATTGATACCACCATGAGGTGTTTCTTTTCCCCAAGGGACAGATTGCTTTGAGCAGGAAAGTGTCCTGGGAAGCCCCAGAATGAAGCAGTGGAGAAGTGTTTCTGCATTTACAGTCCTTTCAGTTTTCTTCTGAAGGTTCCTTTGATGTGCAGCTCACAAGAATCAGAACACTTTTCCTATGGCCCAAGAGTTTTTAGGGCTTTCATCACTTTATCATTTTATGGTGTGGGCAGACAAGTCAGGACGCTCAGGCTCTGATGGCTTCATTCCTTACTCTGTGAAAAATTAATTCCCCATGCAAAACTCTGGGATGATGATGAGGATGATGTTGGGTGTCTCTTCTGCTTTCTTCCCCTGGGTCGTATATTTTACTCCCTCAGACTGAAGCTGCTTTGGAGTCCAGTGTGGCTTTGTGTGCCTGGTGGGGAGTAGAACACCCCTGGATCCAGCTGAACACAAAATCCCAGCTTGTCCTGGGAGTCGGGAATGGCTGTGATGACTCAGAGGAGCCGCTTCTCATTCAGTGACAGCTTGGAGGGGAAGCTGTGACTCACAGGCACATCCCAGTTCTTTAGGGGAGCTGCCAACCCTGTGGAAGAGGATGATTCAACCATCTAACATGTTCTGAGATTCCCAAAACTCTTGCAAGGAGATTCCGCACCAAGGGTTCATGGAGAGACTGGGCTGTCATGAAGTGGGAGGGATTTGAACAGAGAAAGAACTTACAGGGAGAGTTTTGTTGGCATCCACACAAGGAATTTTGATGTTCCAGGAGGGCAAATGCCAAGATGACCAAGTTGGCCAATGCCACAGTGTTATTCAAAGCAGTCAGAGTGAAAGGTGGCTGTGCAGAGGTGCAGCAGATCCCATTTTTCTGAGTGACTGGGGGTTAAAACAGCAGCTGCAGCTCATTATTGATAAAGAAAAAGTAATGGATATATGGGGAAGCAATTCCAGCTGTATGCTGGCCATAATAGGCTCTAATTTAGCTATTACCGTGTCAGAAGAACTGTGGGTAGTTCTTCAAAAACATCAGCTTGAGGCTCTGGGGAGGTCAAAAGGGCAATGAGAGCATCAGGAATCAGGACAGGAGTAAGTGGCAAGGAAAATGTGTTGTGCCAGGGCACTGCTCCTGGGAGCCTCCCTGTGTGTGATTCCCATCCGTTCCACCTGAGAAAGGAGTGGTAATTTTAGAAAAGGAGGGAAATGGGACAGGAGGGATGAACAGGGACGTGGAAGAGCTCCTGGCAGCACAGAGAAGAGCAGAGCAGGGCTCTGAGGCTTGTAGGAGAGATGTCTGATGGGGATGTGACACACTTCCAACCTCATGGGCAGCATGGAGAGGAGTCAAGGGCTGTCCTCATGCCACTGCTGCTCCAAGCACATGAAGCAGGGGTGTCAGATAGCCTCAACAGGCAGCAGATCTAAAACAAAGAGAAGGAAGTGTTTTTCCTTCCATCAGATAATTAAACTATGGGAGTCGCTGACCAGGATGTTGTGGGTATTTATCCTAAGGGATAAATGGATACAAAAAGCAATTAGGCAATTTCCTGGATGAAGATCTCTCCGAGGCCATTAACCACTGGGATGTAAATACAACTCTGTAAATACTTGTTCCTCGTTCTCCTCCCCTGAGCACTGGCTGCAGATGACAGTCAGAGACAGGAGTCTGGGCCACAAGGCTTTGGCCAGAAGCATCTGGGCTGTCTGTGCCACTGCAGTCCATAATGGCCCTGCTGACATCACAGGGGGTGAATTTGGGTCATCTTCTCCCCTTGTCCAGCCAGGGCATGGAGGGGCACAGGAGCTGAAGGTTCTCAAAGGGTTGGTGTGAGAGGAGTCCAGCTGCCCTGTATCACTGGTGCCTTTCTGATACCTGCAGGCTAACGTGGCCACAACCTTCTTCAGCTTTAAACACAGCTGGAAACAACTGGGCAAATAATGTTTGCCAAAGCCTTTGCCTCCAGCAGCCAGGGCAGCTCTGATGGGCACTCTTGTTATTCCCACTGTTGTTATTCCCGTGCTGATTTTCTCCAATTTGCACAGAGCTCACCAGCATGAAAATGAAACCAGCAATGACTTGCAGGGATTGTGCATCCACCTAATGAGGATCAGATGAGTTGTTCTCCCACCCCCAGAGCTTCTCCCACCTCGGAAGATTTATGTGGCTTAACGTGTTTGTTCTGATCAATGACTGTGCTGCAGACACGAATACAAATGCAAAAGAGAGATTACACTTTTGATCCAAAGCCCACTGAAGGCAGCAGAAAGGCTCCTGATGCTCACAAAAAAAAAAAAANTTTGGCCGCAGTGAAAAAGATGAAATTTTTGGTCAGCTTCAGTGAACAAAGCACCTTGTTAGGCAGTGACAGATTTTATACAACCCACAGCTATTTATCAGTGAATGTATCATTGCTTTCACCTCTCCTAATGGGAGGATTAACATGTTTAAGGCAGGAATTCAGCACCAGATCTGATTTGTTGCGCTTGCTTTTCACTCATCTTTGAGATGACAAGAAACATGAAACAGAAGCAAAGCTGCTATTTTTAGTTCGGTTTTTCCAATCCAGAAACTTGGCGCTTAGAGGGAAAAGCAGGAGCAGGTATCTGGTGTGTGTTGCTGACCAGGAGTGTTTCAGCACCAGGATACAGGAGCCTGAAAAAGCATCATTTAATAATTCTTCGATCCTCAGAGTCATTAACCTGAGCGTTCATTAGATTAGCGTTGCTGGAAGCATCACAGAGCTGAGATAATTGTCCCAGCACTCAAAAACTTGCTCCTCCCACACCCTCTCCTACATAAGGATGGAAAATCTTGGGCCAGTGCTCCTGAAGGCTTTAGGTAGGGCTATTCTGAAGTGTCCGAGGACTGAGTTCATTTTCTCCATCTTTAGTCCTATAAAAACCAGGCTCCTGATCCATCTGGGCTGCTGCTGCAATGATGTGAGATTATCACACACAGAGAGAATGGTTTGGCCCATTTTGTGATAAAATCCTCGTGTTAAACAGCCGAAGTTAAGAGAAGTGGCATGTGAGAAGCAGTACCCGGGAAGCAGAGCAGCCCAACCCGTGCGGAAAGAGATCAGGATCTGGGTCCCAGGGCCTGTGGATTAGGGAAATGGATTTGCAGCTGCTGCCTGGGCTGTTCAGAGCATTCCTGAACTCCCTCTCTGCCCAAGTTTCAAATCACTGATCCCCCAAGCATCCCTGCCCACCAAGCGGGCAGGGAGCCAAATGGACGTGGTTAAAGGGGAAAAGAGGGGAAAGCAGATCTGACTTGAGAGGGAAGCTGCGTGAGGCAGAGTTTAAACAGGGATCCCCGGCTCTGCCGCCGCCCGGCGCGAATCGCATCCCTGCCCCGCCGCGGCTTTCCCAGCTCCGCGACGCGACAATTCCCCCGGGGACAGTCTCAAGGCATCACCGCTGTTCCGACGCCCCGGGAAGGAAAATCCTATACAAGTGTGAACAGCCTCCAAATTGGAGGCTGAAACCGATCTGTGCAGGGGCTCAAAAAGTCTCTTTTTTTTTTTTT